>OX608082.1:40273198-40303648 GCA_951509765.1 Sphenella marginata
CCATGGTTTTGCAGCTCTCTTCGCTTATTAGCTTTATAAACATGAATTTCTTGGTTCATTATCTCTGCAATGGTCTTTTTGCGATTTAGGCTTCGAAGAGGACGCTTTCCATATTTCTCTCCCGTAACTTTTCCTTTTAAAATACAGGAAACTTTCGTGGTGGCAATACTTTCCTCGTTGGTTATGGAACAATTAATTTTCGTTCCGCATCGGCAGTTTCCTTAAAAAACCATATAACACATTTTAATTATACTGCGAAGAAAAAATTTTCCAAAACTAAAGATTGAAAATTACTAACACAGTGCTACAAAAAAGTGAATATACATACTTTTAAAGCGTCCTATCAACTATATATTGTTCATCTGGTCGAATAACACACAAAACAACATTAAAAAATGCCCAAAATCTGCTTTTAAGGTCAAAAAACCGTTTTTCAGTGTTTTCGTGTTAAACAATTTATCAAGGAACAAATTCTTAAACGAGTGTGAACATTCACCTATCCAAAACCGTTGACAATTTTTAAATCGATTAAGAAATTGTTTTTCAATTAATTTTTTTACACGAAAACACTGGAAAACTTTTTTACGACCTTTAAAGCAGATTTTGGGAACAATCTCTACTAGGTCGATTAAGAAGTATAAAATCACTGTAGAACTGTGTAATTAACTGCCGATTTGAATTATTGAAAGTATGCAGTTTTGTGGTTTATTCGATTTTAATATATTAATCTTATGTCTGTAAAACATTTTGCTGATTTATGGTTTTTTTTCTGCAAAATAGTGGTTTTTCTTCCATATTCATACATACAAAAACTACGCATGTGAATAAATTTGTATGGAACAAAAACCGCTAGTTCGCAAGGATAAAGATTGCCATAATATAGCAAAATATATATTAAAACTGACCAAGCTACAACACTGCATACTTAAAAATCTTCTGAAAAACCGCGAAAGAACATGAAAATTTTAAAGAAAATTCCACGAATTTTATTAAAACAAAAATGGGTGAACATTGCAAAAATGTACCTCTACGGAGCCTTATTCTGCCGAGTGTATACATGTGGGATCTGAAATGGTGGCATCACCGCCAATAAATCTGCCAGGTCGCATAAGAATGGTAACCCGAGCAAGGAATAATGCGGGAGAGAATGAGAGGCAAGCGTCAGTTAGTTCTGAAAACGTACAGTTGTTGTTAGGTCGTGATTCAATCAAGTAGTTGTCGGTATGCGCGTGAAAAACGCATAGAACACAGTTAGTGCCAATAAGTGTACTAGAGAACAAAATGAATTAAACCAATATACTTAATTTTAATCACTTAATTTCACTAAAATGAATCCATATTACATCTAATTCAATATGTAACCTTAAATATTATTAAATAAACATTATATTTTAATATAAATCTGTTGTACAAATCGGCTTAGGAGCAGCCGTATAAATATTAAATGGCCCGCGGTGCGTCCGAGCCACGGCCGCTCCTAAGAACCACCGAAGCCCATTTGTACATGGTCCTTCGAGTCGGATTGAGTTAAAAGATTTGAGTTGTACAATTAAAATGTTACCTTAAAATTGGCTGATGGTGAAAGTCCTGGGGTGCCGATATGTGTTTCCGTCAACGATCGCTGGAAAAGTAGACGGTTGGCCAGTCGCGGACAACCGTTGAACCCCGAATTTCAGCCTCCGGTTTTAAGGGGAAGTGAACCGACACATGCACACCCACATGCATGTATATGTTTGCTGACAAACATGAATATGCGTACATGCAGGCCCGTGCGCACGGGTGGGGTTTTGGGGGTTAAAACCCCCCGTGGCGAAATCTAAGTTGCAATGATTTTGCAAAAATTTTCAAAATACAGTTTATAAATCACGTATTAAATCTTGACTCATAATTTTTGATAAAATTAGTTAAAATAATTTTACGGAAGTAGAAATTGGTGAAAGTTGCAAAGAATAAGGTTGGCCAATACATAAGTCCGGCACTTTGAATTGCACTTGGAGCTCTCCGAAATTACAAAGTTGTGTAGCGTATGGGCATGTTTTAAAAAATTTACTGATGAAAACTGTGAGCAGTTTCAATTAACAAGTACTGTAAGCAGTATTATTCAGGACCTGATTAATTAGGTTTTGATTAATCATAATTATGACTAATCAAAATATGATTTAATCTGTTCATAGCACGTCCCTAATTTGTACCAATACAATTGATGTCATTGCCAAATGATGCTAAGTTTGTGTCAAGTAACTGGCTGACTTCTACTTTTTTTATGAGTATTGAGTATTAATGTTAAACCGGCTTTAATTATAGCCATGTATTCATAAAAGTGCTAATAAGTCGGAGCGCTCCAAAAAAAACATCCAAAAAGAGTCCGTAATTGGAGCCTTTTCGGAGAAAAGAAATGAATATTGTAGAGCGAATGAACTGCAAGGCTCAATTATATGAAAGATTTCGAGTGTTTTCTGACACTTTTTGTTGTAGGCGTAAAGAGAATTGTTAGAAAATGAATGTTGGAGAGCAGATGAGCGACAACGTTCAATTATTTGAATGTTTTCAAACATTTTCTGAGGCTTTTTTTTATTTTACCTAACAGAAGATAAAGATCGCATTTTTCATGGACGTTTGTCAATAGTCTGTAGAAAATAAACATAGCACATTTCATATTTTTCGAATTGTGTCAATAAAACTTCATAAACCTTATTTTTTATTATTTATGACCCCAAATATGCTTCAGAAAAACACCAAGAAAAGGCTCCGAAAGGAGTCTGAAAAGGCTCCAAAAACCCTCAGAATGGAGGAATAAAGGGCTCCGAAAAAGGTTCAAAAAAGCACCAATAAAAGGCTCCGCAGTTCGTTTAAAAAGAGTCATAAAACGCTTCAAATTCATGGAAATCAAACTCAATTTGGCCCTTTTTTATGACTCCGTTAGAGTGTCCGCGTAGATCGGTTTCTCGCTCCATTTGGTCTCCCAAAGAATCTCATTTTGGAGAGTAAAGCTAGGAGAAATGAGCGTTTTATGGCTCCGAAAGGAGTCTTTTTTTGCACTTTTGGTTATCTGGGATATGCCATCATATCACCAATTCTCTATCAAATACAGAAAAATGTGTACAGTGTTGCCAGGATACAATTTATTTTGGAGCTATATTCGAGAAAAAAAGAGCTAGAAAAGAGCTACATTTGTTCAAGAAAATCCAAAACATGTAAAAAAGAGCTAAAAAGCACTTAAGTATTTTGTATGCAAGTTTTTACATTTATTTCATACTAGCAGGGTATGTACATAAGTAGTTAATACATTTTTGCTACCCTCAATTGCGAAAACAATTTACAGACTGAGAAGGTTCAGAACAATATTTACTTTCCCACATTATATCCCGTTTATGTCCACGGCAACAAACTAAAGTAAAGGCGTTTTTTAATAGTCTAACTTCGACATTTTGTCATCTCCCTTCTTTTTGACTCCTTACCTGTACCTAAACATTCCTCAAGTTATCCCCAGTCATTTTTCAAAGAAATTTCAAATATTCAGACACAACTTATCTAGAGTTTTATTAAAGATATGCTGATACCCACATAGGACGGCAGTGTACCTATGCAATTGATTTTTGATTTAGCTGAAATTGAAAAAAAGTGAACAAAAATTTTAGAGGAACGCTTAGTTTTTTATTTTGACAAAGTAAGTGAATTTTTCTTCATATAAATCAGTATATCTTATAATCGTTTTTATTTGCACTCAACCAAAATAGATCGGAAAAGCTGAAAAATAAACAGTATATCTTTTGTGTTTGTCGTTCGGTTTTGATAAAACAAAGTGCAGGTCCCTTTCTAAGCCTGAAGCAGTCCATTAGTGAAACTCTCATCAAAATCCATTCCTTAGTTTCCGAGATCCTTAAGTTCAAACAGACAGACAATAATTTTAAAAATGGATCAGATGAAATCTACAGCATTCCCTAAGTCATCCCCAGTCATTTTTTCAAAGAAATTTTTAATTTACGTCTTTTCTAGAAATTAATTATAGTATAGATTTATGATGTTTAAAACGTATAAAAGTATACATAATTAACTCAACAAAAAAAAAAAATAAGTGTGTTCTTGAAAAATTATCAAGCTTCATAAATAGTTAAGAAAAAAATATTTAATTTTTAATAAATAAAACTCAAAAATAATTTTTATTTTTACGTTAAAGCCAAATGAAGTCATTTTAATTCTGACTCAGAAATCAAAAATCTTGAAATATTTTTCTGATTATTTATCATCAAGACGGAATCGGGGGTTGTTCAGAATCTTTAGCAAATCAGGAAAGTGTTTTTTACACACAATTTACTTGTACTTACCTTTCCATTTTGATTCTTGTTCGCAAAATAAACGTATGGCATTTACGAATGTTACTCGACCAAGTTAACCGATTTAGGAATTTGTTATCGGTGAGGGAAACTGAGTTGCCACATGGTACACAATGAAACTAATATAATAATTTCGACATCGATTATAAAAGAAATAAAAACTTTCTTCATTTTACAATACAATTTGTCCAAAAGTGGCACGATAACTTCAAATGAAGTTGGCGGTGCACTACCAAAAAAAAATTTTTTTTCTAAAATAAAGGCGCGGCAAATTTGTTTATTTGCAGAAAGTTTACGGAAAATTTACACATAGCTTTCCAAACATTCCCACAACAGCCGCTTCTACGTACTGGAATGACCCGGGTTTTACCCGGCCAAGGGGTGTTATTTCAGTGTAACCCTGTCAAATTTGTCCATTCCCACTCCTAAATTGTCATCCCCGGAGCAATCCCTTGCAGCAGGGTTGCTCCAATGTCTCTTGTTATGGGCTGGTATCGAATCCAACCCCGGACCAAGAGACTGGATCTGCTGCGTCTGCTGGAAGAAAATATACGTCAAACGTTCACATTCCGTTCAATGCAGTAAATGCAAGAGATGGCTTCAGAGATCTGGATGCTCAGGGCTTAACCCTGCCATCCCCAGAACCCGTACTTTTTTCAGTACTTTTGAGGCACCATGTTGTCCCGCGGTTCTCGTCGCTCCGGCGTACACACACCGCACCTACCATCATCAAATGGCCACAACAGTGGCCCGGTCTCCACGACCAGCAGCTCTGCTGCTCCCGCTTCACCTATCCCCGACTGCCGCTCACGCTCACCAGCGCTTCCAATAGGCAAGGTACGAACAACGCCGAGCATCACCAAGTGCGTCCCGCCGTTCTCGTCCCTCCGGCGTACACACACCGCACCTACCCTCATGAAATGGCCACAACAGTGGCCCGGTCTCCACGACCAGCAGCTCTGCTGCTCCCGCCTCACCTATCCCCGACTGCCGCTCATGCTCACCAGCGCTTCCAATAGGCAAGGTACGAACAACGCCGAGCATCAGTCCGCACTCTCGTCCCCCCCTACTTCCAGCATGCACGTGGGTCAGGAACATAACCTCCTCGTACCTTTCACCACGTGCACGGTCTGTCGGCAAAGATTATATACGCCTGCGGCATCGGTTAAGTGCAATAACTGCCTTGGCCTATGCCACATCCATATGTGCTCTGCGCTTGCAAACAGCAACCTATGGACGGATACATTTATAGCCCCTTGCTGCAGAACTCAGCCGCCCTCCACGCCACATATCATCGGCCAAGGCACGCTGAACCCCAGACTGCTACATAGCTTGGGTCTAAGCCTACCTCCATCTAGGCAACCATATCCGTCCCTTACTCCCAGCATGCATTCACCTTACCTCCCGACACACTTCAAAATTCTACAGCTGAACTGAAACGGATTAACTGGAAAAATAACAGACTTTATGAAGTCGAACAACATTAAACTGGCCGCCATTGAGGAGACCAAGCTGAACGCTAACTCGGACTTACGTACTCGCGATGGGTACAATGTGCATAGGATCATGGGGCGGCCTTGCATTTATCACACACCATACTGTACAATATAATCTATTTGCCCCGGACATTGACCCCAGAGACTCTACCCTTGAATGCCAGGGCATAGCAGTCCGGACAGGCGCCGCCAACCTGCGAGTGAAAAATATATACATCCGCCCCGTGATTATCGCCCTGATATTAGTGCGTTGCTAAGGAGCGATAACTGCCTCATCCTAGGTGATTTCAACGCACACCACGATCTCTGGCACTCAAACTTGCCAGCAGATAGCAGAGGGCACGCACTCGCTGAGCAAATAGATAATTCGGCATTCTGTACATTGAATGGAGATGCCCCCACCAGGGTGGCAGGTAACTGCCACAGTTCGCCAGACATCTCCATTTCAAGTGCGGGCCTTATCAACCACGTTAACTGGCAACCTATGCTTACACTGGCATCAGACCACCTACCCATCCTACTAGACATCGAACGACCGTCCGACTTCATAACGATAGAAAAACGAACGTACATCAACTTCAGTAAAGCGGACTGGGACCGCTTCACGGACTTTACAGAGCACTCCTTCGCTGACCTACCCACACCGACGGACGTATGCAAAGGTGAGAAAGAGTTTCGCAAAGTCATCGATTCAGCCTCTGGCCGCTTCATACCTGCTGGCAGAATCCCGGAAATTCGGACGAATTTCCCTGCGCTGCTTCCGCAATGGCAAGAGAACGTGACCAAGTGAGACTCTTGAAGCCCGCAGATCCAAGAATGAAGGATCTCAACGCAGAAATCCGTCGCACTGTCAATGATCATAAATTGAAAAAGTGGAAAGAACACCTAGAGTCATGCAACCTCTCCGGCGGTGTCGGCAAACTATGGTCGACAGTCAAGGCCCTATCCAACCCGACCAAATACAATGAGGTTAAGGAAGCTATAAGGAAGGTGAAACCTTCTAGATCACTCGGACCCGACGGAATTGCCCTGAAGATGCTGAAACACTACGGCCACGAGGGGCACAAGTACTTGTCGGCTCTATTCAACCTCTCACTGACCACATTCGTTATACCAGATATCTGAAAGCACGCGACTGTCGTACCCCCCTAAAACCTGGGAAGCCGGCGAATCAAGGAGATTCCTATGGTCCGATATCTCTCCTCTCGCCGGTAGTGAAGTTGTTAGAGGTTATCTTGCTCCCATACTATACTGCAAACCTGCAGCTGGCCAATCATCAACATGGCTTCCGTAAAAATCATAGCACAACATCGGCATTAAATGCCATCACGACGCAGATTAACTTCGGTTTGAACCAACACCAACCAAACCACAGACCGGTTCTCGTGGTACTCGACCTGTCGAAAGCCTTCGCCCAGTCAACCGTGCCACACTCCTTAAAGACCTGGAGGAGACACCGCTTCCTGCCGGCCTAAAACGATGGACCATCAACTATTCAAACGGTCGGCTGGCGGCAGTGAAGTTTCGAAACGAGAGATGTAGACCTAGAAGAATTAGACAAGGGGTTCCGCAGGGTGGTGTCCTTTCACCCCTTCTGTTTAGCTTCTACATCTCGAGCCTCCCTCCCCCACCAGAGGGGGTCTCCATCGTTTCGTACGCTGACGACTGCACTATGATGGCCACGGGCCAGGGACCTTCCACGGACGAACTATGTACAAGACTGAATAACTAATTGCGCAATATTTCCAGCTTCTTCACAGAGCGGAACCTGACACTGTCCCCGACTAAATCGACAGCGACCTTATTCACTACTTGGAATGCGCAGATGGGGCAGGAGTTGAATGTCCACGTAGATGGTGTCCCACTACCTACATCACATCTCGTTACGGTTTGATTTGCGGGACCAAAGGCGGGCCCTAAAGGATCTCCACACCGAGTCGGTTGACAGATCCCTCAGATCCCGGCCTGTAAACTCCGTTATTGGTACCCAACCACCTGTTCTTGCTGAGGAAGAACGTGATGGCACAACTTCGGTCTGGATACTGCAATAGGCTGAACTCCGAACACATGCCTGGCATGCGGTATGGCCCCCCCGACACACAACATCTATTTTCCTGTTCTTCTGAACACACTCTTCAAACACCTTTATAACTTTGGCCCAACTCTGTCGAAACTGCGCGTTTCCTTGGCCTTCCGTTAGAAGAGCCCCATGACAATTAAGAGTGTACTGGCCCTTTGGGCAGGGCGAAGCACTGCTAACAACAACAACTACATAGCTTTCCAAAAGTGGCACGCTAACTTCATATGAAGTTGGCGGTGCACTACCAAAAAAAAAATTTTTTTTCTAAAATAAAGGCGTGGCAAATTTTTTTATTTTGCAGATAGTTTACGGCAAATTTAGACGTAAGAATTTTTTTCCTAGCTGGTGTATAAGATAGTTTTCCAAAAGTGGCACGCTAACTTCATATGAAGTTGGCGGTGCACTACCAAAAAAAAAAAAGTTTTTTTTTTTAATTTTTTAAAAATGCCAGTTAACTACGGCTAATTTACTGAAAATTCTGGTGCAAGAACTTTTTTCCTAGCTGGTGTCTAAGGTGGACTTTCAAGGTGAAGTTAGCGTGCCACACAATATTTTCCAAAATATGGGCGCGGCAAATATTTTTGTTCCACGGATAATTTACATCTAATTTACGGCAAATTATCTTACTTCAGAGAGGTATTACATAAATAATTTTTACGGATTTAAGTTACGCTGCGTAGATTGGGATTCAAATGGTTAATAACTGCATATGATAGCTACATACTTTTCTAATACCATATCAAATATTATTTTTATTTCGGCTAATAACAAAAATAAAGTCAATACTCACTGTAATAACAGATATTTTGCTTTTATCGCTAAGCATAATGCTTTTGGAAGACATTCGACTTCAAATTCCAGTGCAATGGGAAGCTTCTTGACTCGCTGATATGATTCGATGGTTGTAGAATCATCACCTAGAAGCCAAGAAACGGAAACTTCAAGTACTTTAACCCACCATTCCATATTTTCGTTTTTATTTTTTTCGGGAAACGTATCGAGTAACATAGCTATATACTTCATTGCATTGTCTGCCACTGTATTATTTGCATGCCGATCATTTTTTGCGTATGTTTCCCAGTTTGATTTTTTCTGACCAAATGTGTTGCAAGTGAAACCAACTAGACATTGAATGGATTGATGGAACAAATATTCTTGATAGTCCTAGAGATGAATTTGTAAATAGAAAAATAGTAAATAGTAATAAAATAAGTTTACCATTAGCAAATATGACAATGGGTCCGAAGAATTCGATAATTCCATAAAAATACAATCGTCTGCATTTACATTTTTCCGTATACGGAACTCGTGCTCGATAACATATTGAAACCCCAAAGGTGTGAATATCCACTTAAGATGCTTCGCGTCGTTATTACACTTGACAAATTCACTTCTCGCTTTCTCAAAAAAATAACGAAAAATAAATTTAAATATCCTAGGGCAGCTCCGCTTCACATGTAAAGCTGATGTCAGGTAAATTGCAACTAGTTCTTCCGAGTTGAGAGCCCTGCCTGCTCTTTGTGTCATTTGCAATGTATACATCGACATAGCTAAACTTTGCTGACCATTTTTCGAGAAAAACAAGTTTAACCCATTTAGCCTGCTGAAAAATAGCGCCAAGTCCTTAGCGCTTAAAAACTTATTGCGCTGCATTCCTTCGCATATGGACTCTTTATTTTTCGTTATTTTATAACGACAAATAATAGAACGTAGAAGTTGACAGACAGATATAAGCAGGAGCTCAGCTGAGCATCTTGGTAAAATTATTTCCAGGAATGAAAAACATAGCATGTACTCCGAATAAGCAGCTTCCATATAACCCTAAAGGAAGGAAATATATAGAAAACGGTTATTGAAAATTGTATGTACATTTTTTTCCATGTACCATATCAAACATTTTATCTCCGCAAGCCTTCTGTTTCCAGAACTTTGTAACATTTGCACTTTGTAAAGGATCTACATAATTTACCAACTTAAACAAGCAGCACAAAAGGATCAGTAAATTAGTTGTCCATATAAATATAGAAGTGCAATGACTTTGAATGAAACTGTCCACACCTGCGTATAATGGAAAAGAATTAATTTAGGATATACAGATATTTGCAGGACAACAAAGAAAGTTAGTTAGAGAATTTCAAAGATGTTAAACAGAGTATCCAGCTTGTAATATGTGCACATTATTATATTTATAACAAACAAGACTAAATTAGAGAGTGGAATTTCTTTAAGCGCAGACGTAATTTTAAACTAAACTCACCAGTTTTTTTTTTTTGTATTTCACTATAAGAATATTTAGATATTTATTATTGTTTTATAGCTTTATATTTCCTCGAATGAGAATACTTTGTGCCTTAATGCTGCTTAGGAACAGTGACTCTGCCTTGGAAATGGATAATTTCTTCTTAATTGGACGAAATTGTCTTTATAAAAGAAATTTAAATTTACCTAAGTTCGTTATTTACCGTCTAAAGTTTCGACGTGATCCTGTAAAAATATCTGCTTAGATTATATACAATTTGTGGGTGGTAATCGTGCACCCTTAGAAAAGATATGTAATTACTATTGATGGACCAGCTGGGCATATGATATTCGATCAATGTGATCGTGAAGTTAGTACACATGTTTTCATAGATCGAAGTCATTCAATAAGGGAACCATTAGAATTTCGCATGATAATGACGGCACATTCGCAATGTAAATATACTGGTGATTTCCTATGCGATCCTACAGATCAATTTTCCTGTATATCAAGACATTTTGTACGTGATAATATAACAAATTGTATGTATCCATGTCGTGATGAGATATTTATGTTTTCATGATGCCGAAACTTCAGCGGACTATGATAGGCCCCTGCGGGTTGGGGCTTAGAATATGCCCGCGGTAGGCATACCGGTCGTAAGAGGCGACCAATATGCACAAAGGTAATGATGTGCAACTCGATGGTTGATCTACGGATATGATGCCTCCCACCTCTCATTACCCATCTTCTCTTTCCTTTCGGAAGGAGGGATGACATGACCTAGAAGGTTGCACTGGTCATACCAAATCGCTCCCACGACAGTCGGGCAGTACCGCAAGGGAGTACCGGAGCGTACCGGATTCATATCCGGCCAAGGACTGTTATTTCGACAACACTCCCCAAAACCTTCGGGGAGTGATTTTGTTGTTAAAACAACAACAACAACAACATGATACCACAAATGTGGCACTATCAGCGCTGACATCATTAATATTTACAATGTTGGGAGTGGATTTTTGTGTATGGGTTTGTTGGAAATATTGGAATTGTATAACAGTGCAACAACATGCACATGAAGCGTCTGCAGCAGCGCATCGGAGAGGCCAAAGGGAGACGCCTGTTATTGAGTTACCAACAGCACCAACATTTAACGTGGCTATAGCTGCTACCATAGCGTTCGAGCAAGAGAATCAACTTTCACTACCTTGAGATTTACCACCAAGCTATAAATCACTATTTCCTGCTGGATAAGCAGCGTGTAAATGCTTTATAAATTCAAAGTACAATTGCATGAAAGCCAAACTATTTTTGTCTATTTGTTAAATAATCTCTTTTTATTGATGTACACACATGAGTGAGTAGTTATGTATCTTTAGTTATATAAATAAAAAATTAAATTATTAAACTATTCATTTAGGTATTAGACACATTCTCTGTATTGAAAATTTTTGTGTATATGTACTTGTATGCATATGTCATTAGATAAGTTCCCCATATGTTTGTTTTATGTACACATATGTTTTTCCCTTTTGTAAATATCTATATAAATACATACAAAAAAAAATGTTTTTAATGTTAAGACAGTGTTAAAATATGTGTTTTTTTATCCATAGCTAACAAAACAAAAGTTAATTGGCAAATCAAAAGTATTACAGCTCAATATTGATAGATACATACATATGTATGTTTCTATGTATTTAAACCAAAAATTTTGTAGTGACTAGACTTGATGTATGTGAAAATGCCTTTATAAATTAAATTCTATAATTGGTGAGAAATGCTACAATCTCTTCTCTAACATCTAAAATCGTAATCTTGAATAGCGCTGTTGCTGATTGTGCAAGTGATCTCAAGTTAACTCATTTAGCCTAATTATCTAAATAATTGTAACAACAATGTTTTGTGTACTTCAATTGAATGGTCGCCTCAAAAAATGTTGTAAGCGACATACAACGTTATTTGAGGCCACCATTCAATTACTTAACCAAAAGCTAATCACAAAGCTAAGTCATTGTTTCGGCAGTTAAAGCGAAAATAATTATAATTGCTACTGGCTGTAATTGTTCCTTTACGACCTAGCTCTAAGCCGCTTATATGCGCTGGATTGTCAGTTTACGACTCATTTTTCAAATATAAATAAATTTTTCATAATAAATATGGAAGAACAAGGGAAAAGCAAAAATCGTTTGTCCAGCACTTAAAAGTGCATCGCGATAAAAGAACCAACGCGCAAAACAATGAAAAAATGGAAGCATGGCTAAAAATTGAAAGTGAGTTTAATTCGTCAACGACTTCCAAGATAAGTTCTTCTTTCAGTTTCTTTCCTGTAGATTTCCTAATGAATTCCTATAATTGATTGTGCTTTAATGGACATTTCGCTGTACCAACATACTGCTGGCAAATTTATAAATATTAAATCTGCTCTTCGCAAAGACTATGCTGCTAACAAACTTGCTCGTCATCTCTCTGGTAGTGCCAAACTTTCCAAATATTGACCAACATATAAGCGTGTCGAAGCAGCATTTTCAGCAAATTCGTTGGAAGCGGTGTTTTGGCCGGTTGAATGGTTACCTGTGTTAACTACACCCCCTCTTGAAGTAAAAGCGTCCCCGGTTTCCTTTATGATATTTTTAGTACTACCATATTTGTTTGTCGCCTCTTCAGAGATATTGCTATGCTTGTAGCTATGGTTAATAGGATTAAGAGCAAGGCGCTTCCCGATTATATCGAGCGAGTATCAATGAGATTCCGTAGGTGTGCTATGTGCTTAAGGTTCTTCATATTAATTCTTTGCAGGTATGGAAGTGATAGTAACTCGATATGGTCAGTGAAGTTAACGTGCTGTGTGGGTACTGCTTCGGGATGTGTACGCTTTACCTCATTCCAGTTTTTATTAGTAGTGGTGTTTATTGTAATACCACCTTTAAAACTATCAAAACAGTCCCTCTTGTTAATCTTTTCAAATTCCCGTTAATTAAACTTATGCCGTTATCGATCTCCTCAATGGCGGGCACGTGATCGGATTTCCATTTTGCGATGTGTTGGTTAAGTAGTTGTAAGTACACGGTGCCCCCATTAATTCAGAAAGAAAAAATTCAGAAATTCTGTTTTTCAGAAACATTTATTCAGAAACAACAAATCAGAATGAAAAATTCAGAAATCACTTAACAGAAAAATTAATGAAAAATTCGCAAAATCTTTATACTTCTTTTTGCGTTTTCGACATGGTTCACCTCCAGCTGAAAATTGCTGAAGTTTTGTGACAGTTAAGGCCTGTTCGTTCAACTACTAATAAATTAGCTAAAAATATGATAGGGGTATCAAAAGGCGCGTTTTGACCTCGGTATCAATTCTGCGAACTCGAAATTTAATTTTTTTGTTCTTGTGAAGAGATATTTGCAGTTAAAGTTCAGAATTTTCTGTCATTTTCATGTGGTTGTTGTAATCACATTACCCTGTGAAAAAAAGGGTGGCACGCGGAAGGACATCACCGTGGCGATAGCCACGGCTATGGCAACCACCCGGAATTGGAATGGCGTAGCCCAGGGTTATTTTTTGAAGCGCGACCGAAGGCCGCCTACGCGGAAAGGTGTTCTGCACATAAAAAATATGGATCGGGCCCCTAAATCAGGATTTGGCCTTGGTCATTTTTTGGTTTTTTGTTAATAACTTTTCACTAAAAAATTAAATTTCGACTTCAGATCATTTATACCGAGGTCAAAACGTGTCTTTTGACACCCCTATCATATTTTTAGCTAATTTATTAGTAGTTGAGTGCCAAAGGAAATAAATACCGTAACTTATACTACTAAATATGAACAATGCGTTTTTAGAAAGCTATCAGACGGCTGAAAAGAATGTAGAAGTAAAAATTCAGAAGTCAAAATTGAGAAAGTAACCAGACGGCAGAAAAAACATTAAATTTTGCGCAAACTTTAATGTTTTTTCTGCCGTCTGGTTACATTCTTAATTTTGACTACTGAATTTTTACTTCTGAATTTTTGATTTCTGAATTTTCACGTCTGAATTTTGACTACTGAATTTTGACTTCTGAATTTTCACGTCTGAATTTTGACTACTGAATTTTGACTTCTGAATTTTGGCTTTCTGAAAAAAGGGTTCTGACTAATGTTTTCTGAAAAAATGTGTTTCTGAATTTTTGTTTTCTGTATTCTTGGGGTGAACCGTCGTACACAGGGACTTTCTTTCAAGGGTCGGAAGAAGTTTGCTGTTAAGGCTTCTCTGCAGTTATAAAAGGCGATGTATTCTCCGATGCATTCAACTATTACATTTGTTGCAGTAAAAATATATTCTGAAATATCTTAAATTTAGAAACAGGCAGTACGTCAGTTATACTGGAATTTGTAGACAGCTCAGGAGCTAATATATTGTTTATTTCCATGCCATTAAGCAGAATGGGGTTAATAACATTTACTTTTTCCAGAGCTACTGATGTTATAATAGACTCTAACTCCATTATTACAGCTCTGTTTCTAGTACTGACTAAAGAAAGTCGGTTTTGTTAACTTTACGTCGGTCGATTAAGACAAAGGTACCTAAATCGCTCTGGACTGCTTTTTCGGTGTAAAGTTTAGTGAATTTGTTTCCTATTCTCTTATTCGTCTTTACAAACCAACCACCACCAACGTCGCAAACCAGAAATTTAGTGTTTTTGTAAAAGTTAAGGAGTTCGTAGATTGGGTGTGAGGGTATGGGGGTTGATCCTATTTGGGGTTTGGGGGACGTCGTTGGTATTTTCTTCGTGACATATCTTGTAATTTGAAACTATTTCTTTTAGGATTTTCCTTAAGTCAGGGAAGTAGTAATTTTCCAGGATTTGCTGCATATTTTCGCGACAGGATCTATGTGCACGATTATGTTCGGTTTGGAGGATTTTTCTTTGATCTTCCTTATTGAAAACGTCGATAGCTTGTTTTGCAGTGTGGCGGAACTTTACCCCTGAAAAAGATGTGGTAAGCTCGTTTTGGATTAGTGCCAAAGTTGGGAGATCGCATAGCAGCCCGTTAACAACATTCGGATTTACGCATTGTTTCATGGCTTTCAATAAGTATTGTAGGTTACTAAAAGATATTCGATGCCTGACTCGTGTCCTAAAAATAATAGTTGTGTTAACTGGTAATGTCTTTCCCTCTTCCAGAATAATTTGGGTTTTGAAGCAGTTAATCGGGTTTTTTACTGTGGGTATCGTTTGAGTCGGTGACAACTCACTGTTAGCGACCATGCTTTCTGGGTCTGCCTCGTGGCCTTGTGTGTTTATATGTTGCCGTGAGAGCGGATCAGAAACAAACATTTCCTTGCCTGGTTTGTAATGGAACGTTGGTGAATATTCCTCCACAAAGCCACCTTTTCATCTTTGCATTTGAGTTTTTGTCAGATAAAGCGAAGGTGAGCGGTTGGTGGTCAGTGAAGATGTTCAGGTGTTTTACACCGTACAAATAATTGCGAAGTTTTTGTAGGGCCCATACTATCGCCAAGAGTTCCCTTTCGTTGGTTGCATAATTCCCCTCTGCTGGAGAAAGGGTTCTTGAGATCATGGTGATGGGCCTGCCGTTTTGGGATAAAACGGCGCCTATGGCGTGTGAAGAAGCCCCTGTTGTTAAGTCAAATGGTTGTTTATAGTCGGGGTAAAGGAGAAGATGTAAGCTTTAGAGAAGGCGAGTTGTTTTTTAAGTTATTATTTTTTTTTATTTTATTTTATTATTTGGTGCTATGTGACCGTTTTGCTCAAATTGTATGTATTCAATTTAGCTGTCATCGAGTGCGAACGTGTTCTTTTATTTCGTTTTTTCATTTCGATTTTTGCCTTTATTTGGCCTTAATATTTTTCGAATTGCATTCAACAGTGATTGCCTTTGCTAGACTTGTTGGTCCTACATAGGAAAACAGTGTAAAATTGTGCAATTCCTAATAAATAGTGCTGAAATCTCCATTAAATTTCTGAGTGTGCCTATATACATATATCTGTTTGTGTGTTGCTATTTGCAAATCACTTTTTTGGTTTACTGCTTTGCGCGCTCATTCTGCCTGTTCACTGCTGGCCGACTGTGCAATCGTTAGCTTAGTGTGCAAGGTTACAGTATAACACCTTTTACTGCTTTGCGCGCTCATTCTGCCTGTGTTCACTGCTGGCCGACTGTGCAATCGTTAGCTTAGTGTGCTGAGTTCCAGTATAACACTTTCCTTTTTATTGTGTACCTACTTCTCACATACGCTCTTTATCATGGATGAGTTCTGTGGGAAATGTGATAAATGTTTCGGAAGATCTGAGCTTCTTATAGTGCCTTGTAGTGGTTTTTGCAAGAGGCTTTGCCATCGAACCTGTTGTGAGGGCCCTATTGCGGAATACGATGTGAAGTTATTGAGAATAAACACCCATTTTCGGTATTTCTGCAATGACTGTGTCAATGGACCCGAAAAAATTTCGAAGGTGTTAGACTCTGTCATTTCCACCCAAAAGCTAGGCCTCGAGACTATCATGACTACTTTTGAGATTAGGTTCAAGGATTTAACTTCTCAAATTGATGATCTTAAAAAAATCATTATTGAATCTGGGGGGAATAAACCCAGTGCAAAGGAAAAAGAAAAGGTAAATGATAAGGTTAAAGTGAAGAACAAAAACAGTGCCAAAGTCAATAATAAGAAAATTGATAAATTGACTGTGGAAATAAATTCGCTAAAAGCTGCTGTTGTTAGTTCCGGTGCTTCACCTTCTAACAAAAATTGTTCCTCTACCGAAACGGATCTTTTTTCTTTTTCGCCGCTACCTAGCGGTTCGGGTTCCCTCTCTACTGTCCTTCCTCCTCATAATTCTACTGTTACACCTATCTTACCTTCGCTCGTGCAATCACAATCCGATTGCATTCGCTCAGGTACCTTGGCTAAGTCTGCCGTTTCTGCTAATGGCGACAACCTTATACCGGGCACTCAATCCGCTGTTATTGCGTTGCGTGTTGAACTACTGTTGCGTGTTGAACTACTGTGCTATACATTTATCTGACCCAATTTTTAAACTGTTTAAACTATCTCTTGAATCTGCTGCGTTCCCTACAATCTGGAAGCAATCTTTTATTATACCTTTGCATAAAAAAGGTAGCAGGTCAAATATTGAGAATTATAGGGGCATAGCTAAGCTCTCAGTTATTCCTAAAACTTTTGAAAACATAATAACTCGCCAGCTGCAATACCGGTGTAGGTGTTTATTATCACCGTGTCAGCATGGTTTTGTACCTCGACGATCTACCTCAACTAACTTGCTTGAGTTCTCCTCCTTTGTTATGGACGGTTTCTTGAAAGGTAACCAAACGGATGTGGTCTATACCGATTTCAGCAAAGCTTTCGACTCTGTCAACCATGAGCTTTTAATCCACAAACTCGATTTACTGGGTTTTCCAAATCAGTTATTATTATGGCTTGCAAATTATCTTACAAACAGGACTCAACAGGTGTTGTTTAAAAATACTTTGTCTAAGTCCATTGACGTAACTTCCGGTGTCCCCCAGGGTAGTCATCTTGGCCCCTTACTCTTTACCCTGTTCATAAATGACCTACCCCAAATTATCTCTCATTCTCGAACTCTTATGTATGCGGATGATGTGAAACTTTTTTTCACCTATTCGCCTACTGTACCTTCCCGTGGAGATCTCTTTCAGGCCGATTTGGAGTCATTTCGCTGCTGGTGTGCAGTAAATTTATTAATATTGAATAGCTCGAAATGTAAGCTAATGACTTTTCATAGAGTAAAGCCGGTTTTGGTCTCCTACGTACTAAACGACTCTCTTTTGGAACGCATATCTGTTGTAACTGATTTAGGTGTTATTTTTGAACCTAAACTAAGTTTTAATATGCATATTTCATCTATCGCTAACAAAGCCATGGGTGTGCTTGGTTTTGTTAAACGATGGGCTAAAGAATTTGACGACCCGTACCTCACGAAAGTTCTTTACACATCGCTGGTTCGTCCAATACTTGAGTATTGCTCGTGTGTCTGGTGTCCCTTGTATCAAGTTCATATACAGCGGATTGAGTCAGTACAAAAGCAATTCTTGATTTTTGCTTTGCGGGGTCTTAACTGGAATCCAACTACTCACCTGCTCCCTTATAGAAGTAGGCTTCTCCTCTTAAATTTACCTTCTCTGGAAAATCGTAGGGTTTTACTAGGTGTAATGTTCCTCCATAAGCTGATTGTTGGTGAAATCGATTCATCTGATCTTGTTAGTCGACTGAGTTTTGCTGTACCCGCTAGGCCGTCCAGGCACTATGTGCCTTTTCAATTACCCCTTTGTCGTCAAAACTTTGCAAAAAACCACCCTCTAAACCTTTGGTGTTCATTTTACAACGAGTTATATAGCTGCATTAGTTTCAAATGTTCTTTTGCCTCACTTCAAAATTTAATACTTGCATTCCTGCTTAACGCTGACTAATATCATGTAAGTCCTCCACCCGTCGTTGCTCTGAGCGCTATCCATTCCACCGGCAGCACACATATATCAACGTATACAATTAATTAATTAAATTATCCGCTGCGCGGAATCACGTCCATTCCACCAGCAAATCGAATATCGCTCTGGTACTCGACTTTACATAAATCAATATTCGACCGTATGTCAGGGTGGATTGGAGACTCGGCCTCTTCAACCATCCTATGGATAATTCAAGATTTCAAGGCACAATATTAAATGATAAATATTCCGTTGTTGCCCCGAACGCTGCGTGGAATCGCGTCCATTCCACCGGCAGCACACATATATCAACGTATTCAATTAATTAACTAAATTATCCGCTGCGCGGAATCACGTCCATTCCGCCAGCAAATCTCATATCGTTCTGGTGCTCGACTTTACATAAATAAATATTCGACCGTATGTCAGGGTGGATTGGAGACTCGGCCTCTTCAACCATCCTATGGATAATTCAAGATTTCAAGGCACAATGTTAAATGATAAATATCCCGTTGTTGCCCCGAACGCTGCGTGGAATCGCGTCCATTCCACCAGCTTCCCACACAATATCAACGAACACACTTAAACAAATTATTACTCGACCGTATGTCAGGGTGGATTGGAGACTCGGCCTCTTCAACCACCCGGTGAGGATGGAACAGTCAACGATTTTCAAGTCCATCCTTATGGAGGAACCGATCGTTTTATAAGATGGACAGCAATCACGGCCACTCTAATCTTTCCAGTTAATAACCAACTAGCTCTGACAACATTCCGTGAATAATCGACCGTATGTGTGGGTGGATGGGAGACACTGCCTCTCCAAACATCTCATGTAATACTTTAATTCATATTGTTAGTTTTTAAGTTATGTGCAATTTTAATAGTATCTGTCCTTAGTCGACCTCTTTGTTTTGTGTCGACTTAAAACAAACAAATAAATAAAATAAAAATAAATAAAAATTTGGCTCAGGTTCTGACGACCATGTTTGCCTAAATGTTCAAAATTGTTCTTTGGAGAACGAGAGGGTATGTATGTATTATTGGTGGCGAGCACTGTTGGCTCTGAGGCATGGCGCGATTGGCTTCCCCAAAAGGTATTTATTAAATCATTTGGCTCAGGTGCTGATGACCGTGTTGCGCAAATGTTAAAAACATTTTGTTCTTTAGAGAACGGGAGGTGCGGGACACCTGTGACACCCTATATGTATTTGTTGGTGGCGAGCACTGTTGGCTCTGAGGCATGGCGCGATTGGCTTCCTCATTTTCGCTTGGAAAAACCACACTTTGGCTTTCCAAAACATAAACTATATCTACGAAATATTTTATAAGCTGATTGCGAATTACAATAGCATGCAATGCAAATAAAATAAACGAATGAAATAACCGTAGCTTATGTATGTATGTCGCTTAAACATCCTCGCCCCCCTAGACGGCTTAGTCGTCTAGTGAAATGCATAAGTCGCCGGTTCGAATCCGGCTCGAAGGACCATGAAGCACATCCTCCGATGCAAGAATATTTTTAACTTTATTAAACGCGTTAAGTGCTTCTTTATCTAAGTTTATTTCTATCCTCCGAGATTGGTTAGTGCCAATGTTCCCATTTTCCCCACGTAGGTATTTTGGTAGGGGTTTGCTAACCGAGGCGTAGTCTTTTACAAACCGTCTGTAATAACCAGCCAATCCCAAAAAAAAGAGTGGCAAAGTCCAAAATGTCCTTGACTTTATCAGGGCATTACCTGGATACTGTGAAGCCCAGAAACTCGGCACTTTCCTGAAAGAATTTAGACTTGTCGGCGGACACTCGCATATTAGCAGAATAGAGTTTGTTTAATACTTGGTCGATGTCCTTTAGGGTCTATCGTTGAGAAAAATTTAGCATTTCCCATGTTTGCCAAAATTACAAACGTGTCGGGTATAGGAGACTTGTCGATCACTGTTTTTGAGTTTAGTTTCCTAAAGTCGATTACGAGTCGGGATTTCCTATTACCATCTTCATCGACGCCCTTTTTACTTACTACCCAAATTGGATTATTGTAAGGAGAACGGGGTGGTCTTATTATAGCGACCTGTAACAAATTGGTTATCTCTTTATAGACGAACTCGGCCGAAGCTATGGGATATGGGTAGCTCCCAGAGTAAACGGGAAGATCGTCGGTGGTCCTTATTGTTCCTACAATATGGGTCTTATATGGTAGTGCCTCGTTAAGGTCCGCGAAGACTCTAGCGTGCCGTTTCAATAATGTAGGAATACCTAACTCGTGTTTCGACATCCGTTTCTACTAGTTTGTTAACGTTAGGACAATCATGATATAAAAGCTTTTTCTGACCATCTTTGTAACTTAGAAGTCCACTCATCAAATCTATTTTACCGTTCACTTCTTTGAGTAGGTCGAAACCTATAATACCATCAAAGGTGTTAAGACTGGGTAGGATGAAAGAGCTGGTGCATCTATTAAAACTGTTTATGGTGCAGTATTTGTCAATCCTAGTACTGCCATGGATTGATTTCACCGTAAAGGTGTGACTTACGGGTTTGATTCCCTTTAACTCTTTGAGCGGTTTTATGTAGCTTTTTACTGCACCGGTGTCTATAAGGATGTTGTTGGATAGGTTCCTAGACGGTTCCCCTCGTTATTGCCATTTATTGGTTGTGGTCTGTTTTGTCTGAACCTGGAGAGTGATGGGTCTATGTCCATTGGTACAGGCGTTTGTGTATGGGTCTGTCGTTGTTGGTCTGGTTGTACTCTGCGGTACTGTGGTGAATACGGGTAGTGACCGGGACCTTGAGTTGCTTGCTTACTAAGGCTAATGCACAAGGGAGATCGCTAGGCCTGGAGGAAAACAATATGTCACACAAAGAACGATATAGTCCTGAGATAAACTCACGAGGGGCGTCTTCGCGATGCTTATTATTGAGTGACTCTATTAGGGTGGCATTTCCACCATGGGTCATAATGGTTTTGTTAATTATAAGGGTCAGCTTCCTTTCAACCTCATGGTAGAATCCTATTACAGATAGTTTACAATGCCTCAATCAAATGGATAGGCCTCTTATCGGTGTAGGCGAAATCTAGCCGTGAAATAATTGCATGGAAATTTAAAACGGTGTTGACGGACGATAGAACACCATCTGCTGCGCCTACCACCTTGTTCCGGATGATACCTACGACTTGGTAGTGACTAGAGCTGCCCTGGAAATTCTTAAAAACCTTTTAGGCAGTGTGTGCGGCTTGCCTGCAAGATACATAGTGGGTAGAGTCGCCCTTGAATGGAATGGTTTTTACCAGATCTAAAGATTCGTCACATAATACGTTTGGTTGGATTGTGACTGGCACATATTGAACGACCTGAGTTGGGGTTTCAATTCTGGCTAGCCTGCTTGTCAACTCTTCTATTAGGGTCTGGAATTCTTGCCTGGAATGCTTCGTTGTCGTACGGATTGCGGTATTAAGAAGGGTCTGGAGAGTTTGGGCGTCCATCGTTGGGGGAAATCGCAAATTCAAGTACTGTCTTTATTTAAAAATGTACTTCTCAAATTCGAGTACTGTCTTTATTAAAAAATACACTTCTCAAATTCAAGTACTATCTTCGATTACTAATTGATTAAATTTTAATTTGGAGTCGGAAATTTCACTTTTTACAAATTACACTCTATACTTCCGCACTGCTGCTGAGTTTTCAACTATACATGAATTATCATTTTTATGCCATCTGCCATGTTCGTCTTCAGTGGATGATTTCTGAGGTCCTGTTTTCCTATTTGATGATATTTATTTGTTGCACTCCCTTGTTGGCAACACCTCTGCGTGGGGTGCAAAGCCTTATATTTTCGATGATTCTTTCTTTAAGTATTTTTACTTGATGGTTCTATTTTGTAGTGCCTATATGTATTTATTGTGGCAATTAGTCTCAAAATTTTACAATTTTAATTCTCCAACAAGAACAAAATTATACAAAGAGATTTACATTGGAGATGTTACACATAATTAATACACCGACGGACATACGACTAAACTTTAAAAGTGATACAGATGACTGCGCTCACATATATAAACACTTACTAACGAACAGACAGTACCAAACTCCGCGTCACACAGGGCAGACGTGAAAAATAATGAATGTACGATTATCAATGTTTGATGTTAGATTTTTGTTAATTTTGTTTTATTTATTTTTGTTAATGTAGTTACCCTGAAGACGGTTACCGTGGAGTAACCGAAATATATCGGTATAAAAGAAGAAAAACCACTTTTTTTATTCCTTTTTCAAAATACTGACCTCGAGCCAGCAAAACAAACACAAAGTTTAAAACAAAAAGGTCGTCAAATATACTTGATTTAACTTGTAGTTTTTCTTAATTTTTTTGTATCTTCACTTGATTGTGGTACTTTGTCTCAAATGTTTCTTATTAATTTTCTATATTTTATTGTAGCACTTAGTTTAGAAGTTTCTTATTATTTTTTTAATTTCCAGGACGTGGGTCCGAACCCACGGTCAAACTCGCTATCGCGTGTCCTCTTACGAGGATGTTTCCTTGCGTGTTCTTTTACAAGGATTTTCTCTGGCTTGGCCCCACGTTGGGCGCCAGTTAAATTAAACACTTGTTTTGTTTTTAAAATTATTTATTTCCCTTGGATTACCAAGGGCAGTCGGTCTTAGCGGATGAGTTGAAATAACTAATTACATGACAGCGACGCTAGCGTCTAAATACCTACACTCTTGCCCTAATTTCAGTTACTGCACGTTATTTGTTGGGGGATAGGGATTTTTTTAGGCGTTCGTATTGGCGAACAGGAATGTAAATTTGCTTTTTTAAAGTTCAGGTTCACGTGTAAGAACTATGTAGGAGTGGGATTTTTTTCGAATAATATTCGAATAAACACTATTCGAATAAACGAATAAAAATATTCGTTGCAAAAAATTCGAATAGTATTTATTCGAATTTTTTTATTCCTTTATTCGAATAGTATTATTCGTTTAATAAACAGTATACTTAATGAATTTCGGCCCTGGCATCTCTTGCTTGAAGCCCTAGCACAAAACCTACCAAGCAAATGTAACTGCAATAAACATATAAATGTACAAATACATATTTATGTATAGTAACTTTATAGTAAATGTCTATTTACAGCATCAATTATTACCAAAAATTGTATTTTATTATTAAGATAATAAGCCAAAAACTATTCAACCACCATTAACCGAATAAATACAACTATCCGTTACCACTATTCGAATAATGAAAGATATATTGTTACTGCTTGGGGACACATTTGTACACTTAAACATACATACAAAACATAAATGCACGCTCATAGGTACAAGCAAAGAAAACAGCGAATATCATTTTAAAAATCTATTAACAAAAATATTCGAATAAACGAATAAAAAATTCGAATAAATACTATTCGAATTTTTTGTACCCGCCGAATAAAAGTTTTATTTATTGGAATAATTTTTATTCGAATAGTCCCATGCCTATTAAGAACCTATAAGAACATACATGAATAATTATAAACGAATAGTTCCGAACCCTGGACAGTAATATTGTTAGTTTTCCAATAACAATAGTGTTCAACAGCGGAAGACTATAAGTCCTAGTCCGAGACATGAGCTGCAATTGCAGTTGTGGTGCAAAGAGCATAAACAGAGGTCTGAAGTGCATGTTAAATTCCTGACAAATTGAGAGTGTAAAACGCAAATGTCCGAGTTCATATAAGAAAACACATATAAACACGAATGATTCACAGTTTGAATAAAAAAAAGAGCAAATTTGTCTTGAGCAAGGTCTTAAGCGACCCTTCTTTATCACTTTCCGACCGTATACGCACAATTGTGCGTGTAGGTTTAAGTCTTAATATTTCCACAAATAGAGTAAAATAAACTGACGTATACAGGTTATGTTAAAATGACATAACTAAAGTGATAGGGTCCAAAAATACAGACAAATTCATTGGCTTGATTTGCTATAGGTCGAAAAGGGCTATTCCATTTTACTGCCGTCTTCGTACACTTCTTCAGTTTTCAGGAATTGCTTTCAAGATAATGCCGCGATTGCTGTTTTGCGATAAATAAGCTTTATATAATTATAATATTTATTTTACTGGAGTTATTTTCGTGTGTGATCATCACCATAGACATATCGGTATTTCCTGCGTCACGGACGTCCCTTTCGGAGACATATTTTTTGTTGTAAAAACCATATTTGCCTTTTGTTTATTGTAATTTTTTTTGTGACGTATTTTATTCAGTGCTCCCTAACCGAAAACAAAGCAACTAAGTTGTTAACTTACTAACTAGAAGACATTTAAAGTGGCTATACGGACGTTCCTAAAATAGAAGTCATATGAGAGATAACTGACTATTTTTACGAAATCCTGCGAATCTAGTAGCACTACAAAAAATTTAGGTATGAGTAATTTTTGATAGGTTTTTTTTTTTAATTTTTGTAAAATAAAATGCATCTAATATTTTTTAAGTTTATATTTCAGTTTACGATAGCAGTTTAAATTAATATTCAATACAATGAGACTGAACAATCATAATGCTAACAAAATTCAAACAGTCTATGGAATTGCTAAGGCCTTACGTCGGGCAAGTAGATTTTTTCCATCCTCACAAGAAAAACTGTGAAGCCTTGAAGTCCATTTATTCTAATAAGTGAAGGCCAATTTTAGTGTAATGGGCTTGTGAGCTCGTCAATTTCTTTAGAATCCATATAAAGGATATTGATTCCACTTATATGCTTTTTTGCGCAAGTATAAACATCGGAAGGTTTATTTAAAATTAAGTTTTGTGTTCGAACTACTTCAAATACTTTTGTTTTCAAACTGACTTGAGCATCCATCAGAAAATATGTACAACTTGTCTATAGTTTTCTCCAAACGCGATAAAATAGCCTCGAGTACAAAGATATCTATTTAAAATATACACAGAAATATGAAAAAAAAATTGTGCATACGGACGATCCCATTTTTAATATCTTTACATTTTTCGATAACAGCACTTTTTATAAATGTTTTTAATGAAATAGGAAGACGACACAAAACTTGCTTATGACACCCAATACCAACAGCAAAAAAATAAAGATGCACCTTTTTTTCAAATGTACAGCATATTTTGCGTACGTATGCTTTGAAAAAATCACGTATTTTAATTTTGAACTATACTTCAACTAGTAAATTTTAGAAGTGATTTTATTATCAGTATGAATGATTATTCGACATACAAAATATGTGTATGAAATTCGCTCCATCTTTTGTTCAGGTTAACCTATTATAGGAAGTTTTTAGAAGACGAGGCTGAACTTTTTTTTTAAATAACCGACAGTAGTTAAAAAGTCGCTCATATCTTGGTATGGTCGCTCATATCTTAGGCAGTGTGTGCGGCTTGCCTCCAAGATACATAGTGGGTAGAGTCGCCCTTGAATGGCATGGTTTTTACCAAATCTAAAGATTCCTCACAGAATACGTTTGGTTGGATTGTGACTGGCACATATTGAATGACCTGAGTAGGGGTTTCAATTCTGGCTAGCCTGCTTGTCAACTCTTCTATTAAGGTCTGGAATTCTTGCCTGGAATGCTCCGTTGTCGTACGGATTGCGGTATTAAGAAGGGTCTGGAGAGTTTGGGCGTCCATCGTTAGGGGAAATCGCAAATTCAAGTACTGCCTTTATTTAAAATTGTACTTCTCAAATTCGAGTACTGTCTTTATTAAAAAATACACTTCTCAAATTCAAGTACTATCTTCGATTACTAATTGATTAAATTTTAATTTGGAGTCGGAAATTTCACTTTTTACAAATTACACTCTATACTTCCGCACTGCTGCTGAGTTTTCAACTATACATGAATTATCATTTTTATGCCATCTGCCATGTTCGTCTTCAGTGGATGATTTCTGAGGTCCTGTTTTCCTATTTGATGATATTTATTTGTTGCACTCCCTTGTTGGCAACACCTCTGCGTGGGGTGCAAAGCCTTATATTTTCGATGATTCTTTCTTTAAGTATTTTTACTTGATGATGGTTCTATTTTGTAGTGCCTATATGTATTTATTGTGGCAATTAGTCTCAAAATTTTACAATTTTAATTCTCCAACAAGAACAAAATTATACAAAGAGATTTACATTGGAGATGTTACACATAATTAATACACCGACGGACATACGACTAAACTTTAAAAGTGATACAGATGACTGCGCTCACATATATAAACACTTACTAACGAACAGACAGTACCAAACTCCGCGTCACACAGGGCAGACGTGAAAAATAATGTATGTACGATTATCAATCTTTGATGTTAGATTTTTGTTAATTTTGTTTTATTTATTTTTGTTAATGTAGTTACCCTGAAGACGGTTACCGTGGAGTAACCGAAATATATCGGTATAAAAGAAGAAAAACCACTTTTTTTATTCCTTTTTCAAAATACTGACCTCGAGCCAGCAAAACAAACACAAAGTTTAAAACAAAAAGGTCGTCAAATATACTTGATTTAACTTGTAGTTTTTCTTAATTTTTTTGTATCTTCACTTGATTGTGGCACTTTGTCTCAAAAGTTTCTTATTAATATTCTATATTTTTGTGTAGCCCTTAGTTTAGAAGTTTTTTATTATTTTTTGTATCTTCGCTTGATTGTGGTACTTTGTCTCAAAAGTTTCTTATTAATTTTCTATATTTTATTGTAGCACTTAGTTTAGAAGTTTCTTATTATTTTTTTAATTTCCAGGACGTGGGTCCGAACCCACGGTCAAACTCACTATCGCGTGTCCTCTTACGAGGATGTTTCCTTGCGTGTTCTTTTACAAGGATTTTCTCTGGCTTGGCCACACGTTGGGCGCCAGTTAAATTAAACACTTGTTTTGTTTTTAAAATTATTTATTTCCCTTGGATTACCAAGGGCAGCCGGTCTTAGCGGATGAGTTGAAATAACTAATTACATGACAGCGACGCTAGCGTCTAAATACCTACACTCTTGCCCTAATTTCAGTTACTGCACGTTATTTGTTGTTGTCACGCGCAAGACTATAACTGGCCCGTAGGCAGAATGGCCGGAAGAGTTAGTGAAGCAGTATTGAACTTTTGATTGCTCTTATGTGCAAAGCTACAGACGCCGTCAGCAAATTCGGTGGAAGCGGTGTTTTGGCCTAATGGGTTATTAAAGCGGTATTGAACTTTTGCTTGCTGTTCCGTGCAAAGCTATAGACGTGCAGTCAGCAGATTCGGTGGAAGCGGTGTTTTGGCAGGTCGAATGGTTACCTGTGTTAACTTGTACATACATGTGGCATACGTGAACATTCGAGCATGTGTTCGGGTATACGAACGATGGGGATTTTTTTAGGCGTTCGTATTGGCGAACAGGAAGGTAAATTTGCTTTTTTAAAGTTCAGGTTCACGTGTAAGAACTATGTAGGAGTGGGATTTTTTTCGAATAATATTCGAATAAACACTATTCGAATAAACGAATAAAAATATTCGTTGCAAAAAATTCGAATAGTATTTATTCGAATTTTTTTATTCCTTTATTCGAATAGTATTATTCGTTTCATCCTTAACCAGCCCATTCAATACAAAGAGTTCGCAAATTTCCATGACCATACCTACATACTTACACACATACAGTCACTCTCATAAATAAGTATACACCCCTTTTTGGCAGCTCTCACAATTTTTGACTTCGACAAATTTATTTTAACTAATTTTCTTTAAGAAAGTTTCTCATGATCTAACACATAAACCTTAAATTATATTTTCAAAATATGTGAATAATTCGCAAAATTTCGACGAATTTTCATGCAAATTTTCAACTTTGACCTCAGAATTTTTAAAATTTTTTTGAGTATGCAGATTTGTAGGCCATTTAATTTCAGTATAATAAGGTGTAAGTCTTAAGTCCATGAGAACTTCCCCTGATTTTTAGGAATTTTTTTTCCTCGGGACTTTAGGATTTTCCTCCATATACATTTATGAACGTAATTTTTTTTATATGGAAAAAGACAATGAAGCTCTTCAGAACAAAAATTCCTAAAAATCAGGGGAAGTTCTCACGGACTTAAGACTTACACCTTATTATACTGAAATTAAATGGCCTACAAATCTGCATACTCAAAATTTTTTTAAAAATTCTGAGGTCAAAGTTGAAAATTTGCATGAAAATTCGTCGAAATTTTGCGAATTATTCACATATTTTGAAAATATAATTTAAGGTTTATGTGTTAGATCATGAGAAACTTTCTTAAAGAAAATTAGTTAAAATAAATTTGTCGAAGTCAAAAATTGTGAGAGCTGCCAAAAAGGGGTGTATACTTATTTATGAGAGTGACTGTATGTATGTAAGTACATTTATATGAGTATTTAACAAAAAATAGGAAGCAGGTAGTATTATTTTGTGTATGTTGCTTTACGCAAATTAAACTATTTACACATGTGAACATGAAAAATCAGCACAAACCCGTTCTTTTCTTACCATAATAAACAGTATACTTAATGAATTTCGGCCCTGGCATCTCTTGCTTGAAGCCCTAGCACAAAACCTACCAAGCAAATGTAACTGCACTGAACATATAAATGTACAAATACATATTTATGTATAGTAACTTTATAGTAAATTTATATTGGAACGATTTTCCGTCATCCCTTGTCAATTTTTGTTTGTTTACAAACCGGTTTCGGCGATCCGCCATCTTCAGTGTAAGTTTTCGTTCTGATCTGTGTCTATCCGTTGTCCAGTATTTATAGTTTGAATGCTGTAGGTAAAGTTAGTATGCGTGTATATAGTTCGTGCGTTAGGTTCGTGTTTCACGAATGTTCCCGAGCGGCAAGCTGCAATAGGGTTGTTTTGAAACTCGTCTATTAGTTTGTTTGTCAGGCACTGCTGAACGCTATGTAATGTCAGGTAATGCTGAATGTTCTCGAGCGGCAACTCGTTAACTAGTTTGTGGGTCAGGTAATGTTAATCTTGTGCTTGAATAGAAGTCGGTAATTTTTGTCCTTTGGTTTGTTTTGTGTTTTCGCTCGTTTATCGTTACTTGTCTGGTTATTGTACCTGCTGCGTTGTTTTGTTTTTTGTAGACTAGTTTTAGAGGTTCGAATATTGCATCAGAATTGGTGCTAGTTTGTTCGTTTATTATTCTTCCGTCAAATGTCTTTAGTTTGTATATTTCCATGTTCTCAAGCACATTTAAGCGTCGCCCTTTTGTTTGCACGTGAAGTGTTTTGGCTGTGCTTTTGATTTTAGCCGGGGTGCATTTGTTTCATACATGTGGTTACCAAAGTTCGATTCTGGTGTGATGGAGGGTTTCCGTGTCTTTCGGTTGTAGTCCCTGATATGTTCCCGAAATCGTGTACTTATTTTCCGTCCTGTTTGTCCTATGTAGCTGTGCTGGCATTCGCAAGTAAGTTTGTATACCCCATGTTCGCTGAACGGCTCCGCTGAGTTGGTGTTAGTTGCTAGTTTTTGTCCCAAGTTGTTCGATGTTCTGAATGCTGTGCTGATGTTGTGTTTCTTGAAAAAGTTGGCCAACTTGTATGTGGTGTTTCCAGTGTATGTCATAACTGTCCAAATTTTGGCCTTTTTCCCTTCGGTTTCCCTTCTCTGCACCAAATGGTTGCTTCGGAGTTTGTCCACTAGGGTCTTTTTGTATCCGTTGCTAGTTGCTATGCTGTATATCGTGGTGAGCTCTTTCTTGTATGATTCCTTAGAGAGAGGCGTTCGCTGAAGTCTGCCCACTAGATGTCTTAATGCTGCATTCTTGTGTTGTTGCGGATGGTTCGATGTACAGTGGATTATGGTGTCCGTGGTTGTTGGTTTTCTGTAGATGTCATAGTTGAAT
>OX608082.1:40303848-40686274 GCA_951509765.1 Sphenella marginata
GGGAACATATCAGGGACTACAACCGAAAGACACGGAAACCCTCCTTCACACCAGAATCGAACTTTGCTAACCACATGTATGAAAACAAATGCACCCCGGCTAAAATCAAAAGCACAGCCAAAACACTTCACGTGCAAACAAAAGGGCGACGCTTAAATGTGCTTGAGAACATGGAAATATACAAACTAAAGACATTTGACGGAAGAATAATAAACGAACAAACTAGCACCAATTCTGATGCAATATTCGAACCTCTAAAACTAGTCTACAAAAAACAAAACAACGCAGCAGGTACAATAACCACACAAGTAACGATAAACGAGCGAACACACAAAACAAACCAAAGGACAAAAATTACCGACTTCTATTCAAGCACAAGATTAACATTACCTGACCCACAAACTAGCAACGGATACAAAAAGACCCTAGTGGACAAACTCCGAAGCAACCATTTGGTGCAGAGAAGGGAAACCGAAGGGAAAAAGGCCAAAATTTGGACAGTTATGACATACACTGGAAACACCACATACAAGTTGGCCAACTTTTTCAAGAAACACAACATCAGCACAGCATTCAGAACATCGAACAACTTGGGACAAAAACTAGCAACTAACACCAACTCAGCGGAGCCGTTCAGCGAACATGGGGTATACAAACTTACTTGCGAATGCCAGCACAGCTACATAGGACAAACAGGACGGAAAATAAGTACACGATTTCGGGAACATATCAGGGACTACAACCGAAAGACACGGAAACCCTCCATCACACCAGAATCGAACTTTGCTAACCACATGTATGAAAACAAATGCACCCGGCTAAAATCAAAAGCACAGCCAAAACACTTCACGTGCAAACAAAAGGGCGACGCTTAAATGTGCTTGAGAACATGGAAATATACAAACTAAAGACATTTGACGGAAGAATAATAAACGAACAAACTAGCACCAATTCTGATGCAATATTCGAACCTCTAAAACTAGTCTACAAAAAACAAAACAACGCAGCAGGTACAATAACCAGACAAGTAACGATAAACGAGCGAACACACAAAACAAACCAAAGGACAAAAATTACCGACTTCTATTCAAGCACAAGATTAACATTACCTGACCCACAAACTAGTTAACGAGTTGCCGCTCGAGAACATTCAGCATTACCTGACATTACATAGCGTTCAGCAGTGCCTGACAAACAAACTAATAAACGAGTTTCAAAACAACCCTATTGCAGCTTGCCGCTCGGGAACATTCGTGAAACACGAACCTAACGCACGAACTATATACACGCATACTAACTTTACCTACAGCATTCAAACTATAAATACTGGACAACGGATAGACACAGATCAGAACAAAAACTTACACTGAAGATGGCGGATCGCCGAAACCGGTTTGTAAACAAACAAAAGTTGACAAGGGATTACGGAAAATCGTTCCAATATAAATCTAGCATTCACCCTGTCGGAAAAACAGAAGATAAAAATAACTCAGTTTATAGTAAATGTCTATTTACAGCTTCAATTATTACCAAAAATTGTATTTTATTATTCCCACAACACTGTACAAATAGCTATTTAATTATTAAGATAATAAGCCAAAAACTATTCAACCACCATTAACCGAATAAATACAACTATTCGAATAATGAAAGAAATATTGTTACTGCTTGGGCACACATTTGTACACGCAAACATACATACATATATACAAAACATACAAAACATAAATGCACGCTCATAGGTACAAGCAAAGAAAACAGCGAATATCGTTTTAAAAATCTATTAACCCACTTGAACCTACCGATCGTTAAAATGATCAAAAAATTCTTCAAAATTTAATTCAGTAAAAAATAAATTGCTAATATATCTATTGCTTTTTGTTTACAGATCTTCGAAGTGACTCTTTAGCTTTGTTTAGAAGCCTACATCTTTAATCTAAATATTTGATTAAAAAAATTATTTGCATTTTAGTTCAGAGGTGTGGAATTATAATTCATAATGTGTTCAAAACGGTAAGTTTTTGTTAAATTTTTTATAGAAAAAATTGAGTTTACACGCATAATTTATTAATTCATAGCCTGTCCAACAAAACAGTGAAAAAAGGTTTTATGTTTTGTAATTTTTTTTTGTAAAAAAATTATGCCAAACTTCGTGATCGTTAAAACGATCGGTAGTAATATGGGGATGTAATTTTATTTCACAGTAAAAATTTGACACTCGATGAAATAATTGATGAATTGGAGAAATTAGATGATGATAGCCCGTTTTTAAGAAATGTAACAATTTTGCCACCTGACAACGCCAATGCTGATCTTACTGATGAAGATTCTGGTGATGAAGAATGTGTGACTTTGAACAATCTTCCAGGTTTGATATAGATAGTTATATAAATGTTTTATAATTTCTTGTTCAAAATTATTTTATATACCCAATATCGTTTTCTTTATTTGTGTAGGTTCTCAACTACGAGCTGCAGCAGAGATTAATTGCATGTCCTCTGACAGTGAGGAAGACGACGACGACATACCTCTGTCTGTTTTGGCTAAAAGGGCTCAATCAGAGAGGAACCTTCTGTATCCACTTTAGCTATAACAACTATCAGTCCATCAACCGTTCCTTTTATTGCTCCAACCGTATCAAACAAACAAAAATATATCTGGAGAAGTCGCCACAATCCATGCGAGATAAGACAATGGGAAGAAAACCAGGGGCCAATATACCCTCAAACACCCATGTACTATTTTGATTGTATGTTTGGTGACGGCGTAATCGACTTATTGGTTAAATACACTAATATTTACGCTACTCAAAAAAACCAAGTTAGTAATGTTACAAACAGCGAAATGAAGGTCTTCGTGGCTATTCTACTTTATAGTGGATATGTTGTAGTTCCCAGAAGAAGAATGTATTGGGAAATATCATCAGACTCACAATTCAGTATTATATATAACGCCATTTCAAGGGATAGATTCACATTTATCATGACCCACCTTCACTTTTGTGACAACACTCAAATAGCTACCGAAAGCGACAATATGCTGAATGAAATATTTCTCGATATGGCACCCTTACAAGAGAATTACAGTATTGACGAAGCTATGGTACCTTCCTATGTATGTATGTATTTATTTATTACAGCTCTGTTGAGCCTAGATCAATATGTACATTTTTACAGCTTAATCTAAAACTTAAGCCTATAGTAACTCTAGCGTTTAACGTTTTATTAATTCATTTGTGAAAATTAAAAATATAAATAAAAACAAAAAAGAATAGTAATTATAATAAGAACTAGTAAGGAAGTCTAAGTTCGGGTGTAACCGAACATTAAATACCTAGTAGTGATCTGTTGCGTTATCCCAATTAACTCAGGTCTATTTTAATACCTGAAAAGGTGGTATAAAACAACTGATTGTTTTCGATTAAAAACACTTCTGTTGTAAGTGGTAAATTAAATTATCACTAAATAACAAAATATAAATAGTTTTGCATGGGGCTTATGAAAGGTATGAAAATAAAAAAAATTAATAAAAAAAAGGCAATAGGGAGTTAACTACTTTCCCGTAAATCTTGCTTGTTTGTCATTCGATTTGCATAATTTTTGGCAGGAGTATACTACATACTATTGGGAAGCATCTCACTAACTTTCATTGAAATACCTTCTTGAAATTTCAAGCAATCGCTTTTGAAAATAACAGACCTTTTTTGCTGAAAAGTGGGCGGCGCCACGCCTACTTCAACAAAATCCACAAAATTTGTTTGCAGTTTAGTTTTTCTTAAAAAGCTTATTAAGTGTGTAAAATCTTATATATATAACTTATACAGTTATGGAAATATCGCGATTTTAATTTTACGAAGAAATTTTTCAGAACTGTGTTCAAAAAGTGGGCGTGTCCGTTAACCGATTTTGTTTATTTTTACAGCAAAGAGTTAGATTTATATGTTGAACACTTTCTCTAAATTTCAATAAGTCAATTTTTACCGGAGTTATGGCATGGAAAGTTTCATGGAATAATCCCCCATAAAGGGGCGGGGCCATGCCCATTTTCCAAAAATTTTGTGTTTTCGACTTTCTTTGCCCACGAACACTTTAGAGGTGAAATAGAAATGATATACAGCTAGTTTAAGCAAAGTTATAGCATATTCAATATATCTATGATCCTTTTCAAAATCTTTCGTATAAAATTGGGCGTGGACCTAACCCGATTTCGATAATTTTTTTTCGAAATATTGCCTGCATTAATATAAATATGTCTGCTGAATTTTATTTTTCTATCTTGAGCGGTTTTTGATTTATGATTAATAATATTTCCAAATTTGACTTAATCAAAAGTGGGCGGTACCACGCCCCATTTTAAAAATTTCTTCAAAAATGTATTTTTTGCCTTAACGCTAAAGTGCACACCAAATATTATCCTTATAGGTGTATTATGTACTGAATAATCACTCTTTTTGTATTTTCGAAAATATTATATATATTGAAAGTGGGCGTGGCTTTTAACCGATTTTGCCTATTTTCAATAGCGCTCCGAGATAAGTGAAAAGGAACCTGCATACCAAATTTCATTGAGATATCTCAAGATTTACTCAAGTTATCGTGTTCACAGACGGACGGACGGACGGACGGACAGACGGACGGACGGACATGGCTCAATCAATTTCTCTTTTCCTCCTGAACATTTTGATATATATAAGTCAATATCTATCTCGATTCGTTTATGCCGTTACATACTACCGTTAGGCGAATGAAGTTAATATACCTTGTGTGCGAAGCACTACTAGGTATAAAAAAGGCAGTAGGGTGTTAACTACTTGCCCGTAAATCTTGCTTGTTTGTTATTCGATTTGCGTAATTTTTGGCAGGAGTATACTACATACTATTGGGAAGCATCTTACAAAATTTCATTGAAATACATTCTTGAAATTCCAACCAATCGCTTTTGAAAATAGCAGAGCTTTTATGCTAAAAAGTGGGAGGCGCCACGCCTACTTCACCAAAATCCACAAAATTTTTTTACAGTTTAGTTTTGTTTAAAAAGGTTAATATGTGTGTAAAATCTTATTTATATAACTTATACAATTATGGAAATATCGCGATTTTAATTTTACGAAGAAATATTTTAGAACTATGTTCAAAAAGTGGGCGTGTCCGTTCACCGATTTTGTTTATTTTTTCAGCAAAGAGTTAGCTTTATATGTTGAACACTTTCTTCAAATATCGTTTTAATAAATCAATTTTTACCGGAGTTATGGCATGGAAAGTTTTGTGGAATAATCCCCCATAAAGGGGCGGGGCCATGCCCATTTTCCAAAAATTTTGTGCTTTCGACTTTCTTTGCCCACGAACACTTTAGAGGTGAAATAGAAATGATATACAGCTAGTTTAAGCAAAGTTATAGCATATTCAATATATCCATGATCCTTTTCAAAATCTTTCGTATAAAATTGGGCGTGGACCTAATCCGATTTCGCTAATTTTTTTTCGAAATATTGCCTGTATTAATATAAATATGTGTGCTGAATTTTATTTTGCTATCTTGAGCGGTTTTTGATTTATGATTAATAATATTTCCAAATTTGACTTAATCAAAAGTGGGCGGTGCCACGCCCTTTTTTTAAAAATTTCTTCACAAATTTATTTTTTGCTTTAACGGTAAGGTACACAACAAATTTTATCCTTATAGGTGTATTATGTACTGAATAATCACTCTTTTTGTATTTTCGAAAATATTATATATATAGAAAGTGGGCGTGGCTTTTAACCGATTTTGCCTATTTTCAATACCGTTCAGAGATATGTAAAAAGGAACCTGCATACAAAGTTTCATTGAGATATCTCAAGATTTACTCAAGTTATCGTGTTCACAGACGGACGGACGGACGGACGGACGGACATGGCTCAATCAATTTCTCTTCTCCTCCTGAACATTTTGATATATATAAGTCAATATCTATCTCGATTCGTTTATGCCGTTACATACTACCGTTAGGCCAATGAAGTTAATATACCTTGTGTGCGAAGCACTACTAGGTATAAAAAGAAAACAGAAGAACAGAAGACATTCATTTTCTATATATTTACATATATGCAGTTCTATGTATATTGATTCCCAATAATAAGAGCTAACTGGCCTGTCTTTCCGAACATACCAACACAGTGATATTCCCAGCTGGATGCAGAGTACAGGCCGTCTACGCATGTGAAGCGCGAAGACAACATCTGGACGGCGATGCACTGTTATTTGTGAGTGATGCTTTCCAGTATGCGTTTCGGCAACTTACTGTACGTGACTTGAGGCGCTGTATCGTACTTTGCATAGTTCATGTGCACTGTGGATGGTGTTCTGAATGGCCGACCATGCAGCTCTAAATGGGAAGGGATTTACAATAATTATGCAATTTGCGACTGAATTCATTTTTACTGCAGGATTTAACATCAGTGGGTAGTTCATTAAAGCATTTTAAGCCTTTGTAATACATATAAGTTACATTTATCAGATTCTGTTCTGTACGCGGGCAGAGTGAAATCATTTCTGTTTCTCGTGTTTACAGAATGCACATTTCTTACATATTTAATGTTACTTTTCAAATAATCCGGCAAATTACCTTCTATTATATTCTTAATAAACTTCATCGTGTAAAAAAATAGCTGTTGTTTACCACTTAACCAATTTAGTTTGGATAGCATTTCTCTAATGGGTGCGTCGTATCGCTTACGGAGGATAAATCTCATGGCCCGGTTCTGTTGCTTTTGCAGTTTGTAGATTTGGCTGTCTCTCATTATAAAGAATATCGTAGGACAATAGATAAAGTGGGGCTCGATTATAGATCTGTAAACCATCGTTTTATATTTTTTTCTTTAGATATTTACATGTTCTTTGCATAAAATATATTTTCTTAGCTATTTTTCCCACCGTGTAATCAATGTGCTCATTAAAGCTCAACTTGTTGTCTATTTTTAAGCCCAGATATTTAAAAGTGCTTACTATTTCAATTGGGTCGTTGTTTATTCTTAGAGGTTGCAACTCATTGTTTCTAAAGTTCCGTCTTGAAATAACCATACATTTTGTTTTATTGACATTTAATTTAAATTTGTTTGAGCATAGCCAACCGTTGACTCTATTTAGGTCATCTTGGAGTTTCGCATGAATGTCAGTGATGTTATCCCCACTAATCATCAGAATTGTGTCATCAGCAAAAAGTTTGATGTCACAATACTGTATACTTTTAACAATATCATTTATATATCGCTTCTCTAGTTCAACAACGACGCAATTGTCAATTTTAAAGTTTCGAGATAACGCTCACAAAAGCTTTAAAAAGTACTAATTATTGCTGTGTATCAATTTTATAATTGTATTACAAATAGTTTTCGCGCTAGACGCTTGCGAAGTTGTTCCAATCGTGAATAACGTATGCGCGGACAAATATTGAAACTTGCTTCACCAAAACTTTATATTTTACAATTGCGTCGTTGTTGAACTAGGGAAGCGATATATTAAACAATATAGGGGCTAAAACGGAGCCTTGTGGGAGTCCGACTGGTACATGTCTCTCTTCGGATAATGAAGATCCAATTACTGTTCTTTGATACCTATTTATAATAAAATTTTCGAACCACTTAAGTTCTGTACCAGAAACACCTATCTTGTTTAACTTTTTCAACAACAATTGTTGGTCAATTGTCTCAAAAGCTCGCTTTAAATCAAAAAATACGGCTATTATATGTTTTCTTCTGCTTAAGTCTTCCTTCCAGTTAGCAATTACGTTCAGGGCACTTTCGCAGGAATGCTTTTTTCGGAATCCAGATTGCTGGGGTATAATAATTTTATTGTATTCTAAGAATTGTAGAAGCTGGTTTTTAACCACTGTTTGAAGAATTTTTTCGTCACATGGTAGCGTGTTTATCGGCCTAATTTGATCAGCTCTAATGGTATTTTTGACTTTCTCAATAGGTACTACTACTGATGTCTTCCAAAGGTCTGGGACTATGCCTGTTTCAAGGCTCTCATTAACAACTTAAGAGTAAAAAAAACCCGGTGTAAGTTATAGAGTCTTTAACGACTCCCTCAGATAGAATTTTCTTCCCTCCTATTTTATTTTTGAATTTGCCAACAATATCTAGTATATCAGTTGTTGATACTTTGCGGAACTTGAAGTTCAGAGTACTATCTACAACGACTTCGCTGTCATCTCTGCTACCTGTAATACTAAGGCTGATTTCAATGATACTATCAATAAAGTAGTTATTTAGTGCCTGTGCTATTTCGCTTTCATTCGTGAAAAGACAATCATTTATTAATATTTGACCAATGGTATTGCTTTCTTTTGACATAGATATGCAGTTTTTCAGGTGCTTCCACATCGCTTTCCTGTCACCTAAGTTGTTCGTTATTTTGTGCTCCATATACTTGGTCTTTTTAATCTTAAATGTTTGTACTCACGCCTGGTCGTATTGTAATCTTCCCACTCACCAGTTTCAATGGCGATCTTGTATTGATTTAACTTATGTGTGTTAAGAGCTGCCAGCTCTGTATCATACCACTTGTTCATGAGCTTCACACTGACTTCTTTCGAATATGTCAGGCAGCTCATAGCATTTGATATATTAGTATTCAATAATGCAATCTTGTTCGCTATGTTCAGGTTATCAAAGCCCTGATAGTTGGACTGTCTCAAAAGGCTAACGAGATTATCACTACTATAGCCTTCCCACGAAGTTATATTTTTCCTAACTCTCATTTGAAATTTTCTATCTAGCTGAACAGTGAAGCTTATAGTTTCATGATCCGTTATGCGATGTTCTTCTACTCTTCTACCCTGTTCGTAAATAACAGATCAATCAGTGTTTCAGAGTTCTGCGCTTTTCTGGTATAGAAGTAGATTTTTTGTTTTAAAGCAAACGATCGATACAAGTCAATTAGCTGTTTGCTATTAGTGGTGCTGTTGTACAAATTAATATTGTAATCTCCAATAAAAACAATTTTATCACGGGTTAGGCATTGGCTACTGAGAACTTCATGCATATACGTAATTAAATCTGCGTCACTCGAACTTGGTGAGTGGTATAAAACACCTATTTTGTATTGCGGAAAATTTTTTTAATTTTGATTATTATGCACCAGAGGTTTCTATTAAACGGTTTGTTGTAGGTTATTTGGTATTCAAGTGATTCATGAACGTACATTAAAACTCCACCAGTGTGTCTACTATGGGAATCACATCGTAGGAGTTTGTATGTTGGGATCTGTAATTCTTGGTTTGATATCTCATCAGTGGCGCAAGTCTCTGCACATAAGACCAAATGTGATTTACGCATTTCTAGAAGACGCTCTAACTCGCATTTGTTCGCGACTATACTACTTATATTTAAGTGCACGCAATTTAGCTCATACTTTTTTTTTTGTTGCTATATGCGCGTTTTATTTTTAACCTGTTTAATAAATGCAGGACAGTCTTTACTGAATGCATGATGATTCACATCGACATCAATAACTTTCTGTTCGACCAACTCGCTACAGTTCACACATTTAACTACATTTGAAGTACATTTTTTACTGTCGTGGGGCCCAGCGCATTTACTACATGCTAATCTATTCCTGCAGCCGGTAGCTTTATGATTATACCCCAAACAATTAAAACACCTCAGAACGGTTACATGGTCGTAGGCGGTACAAGTATCCCACTCAATATATACTCTTTTTCGTTCCAATATACTTTCATGTGTTACAGCATCTGTTTCAACCAACGCAATATAGCTTACCGCTCTACTATTTAGATTATCATATAACTTCAACACCTTGAAGTCCTTTCCGTTACACATTTCGTTCTATTTAGTTAAACATTCAATCAATCTCTCGTTGGTAATTTTTTCGGTTAATCCAACTATTTTCAAGATTTTTTTATTTCATTTTTACTTTTTGTTTTCTCTGTATCATACTCATTTCCGATAGCCGCTCTTACTTTTTGTTGCACTTGCTCACAGGCGTGTTTGCTTTTGCATTCGACAATTATGGCACCAGTATTTGTCTCTTTTACTTTTCTGACAAGCCCATCAGTCGGTTCAACTACTTTTTTTAAAGCTTCTTTAGTTTCTTTCGCTTTGTTGCTCTTATTTTTTGGTTTGATTACTATTCTATTCTCGGTCTCTGCCGCTATTTTGGCATAAGTCTTATTCGCATTCATTGGTGCTTCTTTTTATATTACTGCATGCCAAGCAGTAGTGAAAACCACACCCACCAGAGCATGCGATTATTTCATCTATTTCACTTACCTTGGCAGTGCATTCCTTACACTCCCACGGCATTGTGGATGGAAATTTTACTCTACTATGGAAAAAATGTGAATTCACAACTGTTCAATAACTACTATTGTGTATGGGGACATAGCTGTAAACAATTTATACGGGGAAAGCCAATCAGGTGGGGCTATAAGTTTTGGGTTGGCGCAACTACATTGGGATATGTTCTATGGTTTGATCCATACCAAGGCCATGCAACAGTAATTTCATCGGCTTATAGACAGTTAGGTTTAGGGTCTGCTGTTGTTTTACGCTTCGCTGATTTTTTACAAGTTCGCTATCCAGCGATTCTTTGATAACTTCTTTTCCTCTGTTCCCCTTTTCCAAGAATTGGGTAGAAGAGGACTCAAAGCCACGGGGACTATTCGCGAGGACCGCACTAAAAACTGTCCTCTCAAGAGCAATAAAGTTTTCAAGAAAACAGAAAGGGGCACGTTCAAGTCCAAGGCAAGCCACCCTGGAGATGTTTTGGTTTGTAAGTGGAACGACAACAGTGTGGTGACTGTGGCTTCAAATTCGGAAACCGTGGAACCTTTAAACAAAGCAAAACGATTTTCCCAGCAACAAAAGAAATAATACAGATTGATCAGCCCAAAATTATAAAGACTTATAATCAAAATATGGGAGGAGTCGATAGATCCGATCAAAACATTGGACTCTATCGTACATCTATTCGTGGAAAGAAATGGTACTTTTCGTTATTTGCTCACTGCTTAGACATGGCCGCTAATAGTGCGTGGCAACTTTATAAACTTAATGGAGGAGAGCCCGATAATCTTTTATTTCGGAGAACTGGAAACGTACAAAAAAAGCGAGACGCGCGGCCCCTGCCGTACTCCTAGTTCTTATAGGGAAAATTCGCGTTACGACAAGATTGATCATTTAATAGAGTACAAGGAATCTCAGCTGCGATGTTTGCTTTGCAAAAAAAATACAAACTTTATATGCAAAAAGTGTGAAATTCATTTGCACCCTAAAGGAAGCTTCGCTACATACCATACGCCTACATAGATAAACTGAGTACTGACATATATATTTATTATTTATTTATTTATTTTTTTTTTTTAATAAATATGAATTATAACGTATTGAAGTAAGAATGAAATTAAATAAATTATTTTCAGTATAAACACTTGTTTCTTTTATTGCGTTGTACTTATATGAGCGGTTACCTAGCCCCTTGTTCCTACCGATCGTTATGACGATCAACATTTTCCGATCTTTCCAGAAGACGTACGAGCTTCCTTACTGTTTTCCTGGCCAACTATATGCATTTCAGCAATAATAACAAAAAAACACGCCGAAACTGCACAAAAAATAGTTTCAGGTCTAAGTTGGTTAACAAAAATATTCGAATAGTGCTATTCGAATAGTATTATTCGTTTATTCAAATAACGAATAATACTATTCGAATAAACGAATAAAAAAATTCGAATAATACTATTCGAATAAACGAATAAAAAAATTCGAATAAATACTATTCGAATTTTTTGTACCCGCCGAATAAAAGTTTTATTTATTCGAATAATTTTTATTCGAATAGTCCCATGCCTAGTAAGAACCTGAATAATTATAAACGAATAGTTCCGAACCCTGGACAGTAACATTGTTAGTTTTCCAATAACAATAGTGTTCAACAGCGGAAGACTATAAGTCCTAGTCCGAGACATGAGCTGCAATTGCAGTTGTGGTGCAAAGAGCATACAGAGAGGTCTGAAGTGCATGTTAAATTCCTGACAAATTGAGAGTGTAAAACGCAAATGTCCGAGTTCATATAAGAAAACACATACATATAAACACGAATGATTCACAGTTTGAATAAAAAAAAGAGCAAATTTGTCTTGAGCAACATTTTATCTAATGAATAAAAAATTTTAAGGTCTTAAGCGACCCTTCTTTATCACTTTCCGACCGTATACGCACAATTGTGCGTGTAGGTTTAAGTCTTAATATTTCCACAAATAGAGTAAAATATACTAACGTATACAGGTTATGTTAAAATGACATAATTTTGCGAAAACAAGGGATATATGAACAATTTGGAAAAAAAAACTTCTTGGCTGTTTTCCACACTAGCTAAAGTGATAGGGTCCAAAAATACAGACAAATTCATTGGCTTGATTTGCTATAGGTCGAAAAGGGATATTCCATTTTACTGCCGTCTTCGTACACTTCTTCAGTTTTCAGGAATTGCTTTCAAGATAATGCCGCGATTGCTGTTTTGCGATAAATAAGCTTTATATAATTATAATATTTATTTTACTGGAGTTATTTTCGTGTGTGATCATCACCATAGACATATGGGTGTTTCCTGCGTCACGGACGTCCCTTTCGGAGACATATTTTTTGTTGTAAAAACCATATTTGCCTTTTGTTTATTGTAATTTTTGTTGTGACGTATTTTATTCAGTGCTCCCTAACCGAAAACAAATCAACTAAGTTGTTAACTTACTAACTAGAAGACATTTAAAGTGGCTATACGGACGTTCCTAAAATAGAAGTCATATGAGAGATAACTGACTATTTTTACGAAATCCTGCGAATCTAGTAGCACTACAAAAAAATTTAGGTATGAGTAATTTTTGATAGGTTTTTTTTTTAATTTTTGTAAAATAAAATGCATCTAATATTTTTTAAGTTTATATTTCAGTTTACGATAGCAGTTTAAATTAATATTCAATACAATGAGACTGAACCATCATAATAACTAACAAAATTTAAACAGTCTATGGAATTGCTAAGGCCTTACGTCGGGCAAGTAGATTTTTTCCATCCTCACAAGAAAAACTGTGAAGCCTTGAAGTCCATTTATTCTAATAAGTGAAGGCCAATTTTAGTGTAATGGGCTTGTGAGCTCGTCAATTTCTTTAGAATCCATATAAAGGATATTGATTCCACTTATATGCTTTTTTGCGCAAGTATAAACATCGGAAGGTTTATTTAAAATTAAGTTTTGTGTTCGAACTACTTCAAATACTTTTGTTTTCAAACTGACTTGAGCATCCATCAGAAAATATGTACAACTTGTCTATAGTTTTCTCCAAACGCGATAAAATAGCCTCGAGTACAAAGATATCTATTTAAAATATACACAGAAATATGAAAAAACAATTGTGCATACGGACGATCCCATTTTTAATATCTTTACATTTCTCGATACTATAAATGTTTTCAATGAAATAGGAAGACGACACAAAACTTGCTTATGTCACTCAATACCAACAGAAAAAACTAAAGTTGCACCTTTTTTTCAAATGTACAGCATATTTTGCGTACGTATGCTTTGAAAAAATCACGTATTTTAATTTTGAACTATACTTCAACTAGTAAATTTTAGAAGTGATTTTATTATCAGTATGAATGATTATTCGACATACAAAATATGTGTATGAAATTCGATCCATCTTTTGTTCAGGTTAACCTATTATAGGAAGTTTTTAGAAGACGAGGCTGAACTTTTTTTTTAAATAACCGACAGTAGTTAAAAAGTCGCTCATATCTTGGTATGTGGTTAACCAATTGGAATAATATTTTAAAACATGAAAGACGAAATAAATAGCTGGCCTAAATACATCTTCGTTTTTCTGCTCTTGGTTGACAATTTTCAGGAAACGCCTATATCCAAACTAACTTACATTTTTACTACTGTTCATAGGTTAGGTTAGGTTGTGCTGGCAGGCCAACGCAGTGGCCTCACATAGACGCATAGCGTCCATAGTGTTACCAGAAAAACTTTGACGACCTCTTGTTATACAGTTCACACTTCAGTGTCTATTTTACAAAACAGTAATGTTTTCTTCGCAAAAACCAGAAGCCTGCTTGGGCCTATTTCTGTCAGTGAAGCTAGGTTGGGCAATTGTCCCTTTCCTAATGTTTGAAGCCGCAGTCTGGATAGAGTGGGGCATGTGCACATGACATGCTCCACAGTCTCCGTCTCCGCTTTGCATTTCCTACACATGCTGTCGGAAACAAGACCGATCTTGTGGGCATGGCCTCCCAGAAGGCAGTGCCCTGTAAGGATACCAATTAGCAGTCTACAGTCTTCCCTATTGAGGAATACAATTGTTTTTGTAAGTTTCATGTCGTACGATTTACACAGGATTTTGGAGATTTTTCAGCCTTGCACTTCTTTCCATGCCTTATCTGCTTGTTTAACCATGTGTAAATCGCACCTACGCTTTAATTCCCTTAGCGGGATGGGTACGTTAATACTGTTGCTCGCATCTAGTGCCACTCCACTCTTTGCTAGCTCATCAGCTTTCTCGTTTCCCTCTATACCTTTGTGACCTGGGGTCCAAAAGATATGTACTCTATGTTCTATAGGGTAAAACCGGGATAGATGCCCCAACGGGATAGATGCCCCATATTCAAAAAAACTAGCTTCCCGAGCTCGTGACTAACAATTAATTTAATAACACTGTCTTACAAAATTTTAACAATTATTTGCACCAAAGCTGAGATATTTTTCTTCCACCTCAAAGCATTGAAAAACATAGAAAAATGTGAAAAAAGTGGGGGGTAAACCGGAGAAATTCTGAGTTATTTCAATTTGACTGTTTTTTGAAAAATTTGCAAAATTTATCCCTGTTTTCTCACATTCAAACCTAATTATCTTCTTTGGTACATCTGCTATATCGACAATCTTTACTTTTATTCAAAAGGGAAGATTTTGCGCAAATTTTATGCTATCGCTCACTTTTTTTGACTTCCCCATTTAAAAGATATCGTCGAAAATGCAAACAATCAAATTTAACGAAAACCTCATTTTCGTTATATATACCGAGCTTTGACGTCAGAAATCTATAGAACCGCTTAAGACACGACCAATTTTTTCCCTCCTATCTTGTAGGAAATTTTATAGCAAAAATTTCGGTATATATAGATCTTGAAAAATATGCAAACTAATTGTCAATTTCGGCCTTTACAAAAAAAGGGCAAGTTCAGAAAAAATTAGAGTTTTTTCTAAAATCCAGTTTTATTGTCTTTTCACGTAGTATAACTTCGTATTCTTTTTATCACAAGTTATTTGATCAAATCATACATGCTTTATATTACTCCGACATTTCCTGAAAGTGTATCTTAACTAGATTTCGATTTGGCTTTTCCTCCTTGTCATTTTCCGACAGTGCCAAGAACCAGACATACTCCCCCATCATACGACTCGTGCATTTCCTTTTGTGTCTGGTCTCGATCACTTTGATCACCAAGGTTTTTTGGAAAAAAATCAATATGTGAGTTGAGAAAATGTAGTTTCAATAGTTAAGTTCGAAAGCATATTGAGTTCCGTACCATGAAAGCAGGCAAGAAACCATTGAAATTGAGTGAAGTTGCTAATTGTACTACGTTGCAGTGCAATGAACACAGCCAATTCGTCTGTCACAATCAGGTGTTTTATGTCATTTTGACAACAAATATTAATTAAAAAAATCAACAAATTTATATCAGAAATAGAAAAAAAATTCAAAAAAGGACGTTGGAAGTGACGCAATTAAAAAAAATAATTGCAGTGTGGGCTCAATTTAGCCATGAGCTGCATGGAGCACATAAAAATAGCCATATATATGCAAAGATGTGCACGCAGCTGTCAAAGGAGCACGCAGTTTCGAGTTTTCATTGAGTTCATTTTTCTTTTATTTTATTTTTAACTTTGCTTTTTTATTTTGTTTAATCAGCTGGTAAGTGCCAACGTCATAGAAAGCCAAATGTGTGTCACTATGCTATTACATGGTTTCCTGAGCTTTCATTGTAGTACACATTGTGGTACAGAAACCATATGTCTGTCTTAGGTATTATGGACTTTTAACAGTTTTCAGCAAAATTATGCCGCGAAAGTACAAAAGAAAGGGACTACAGAAAGCCTGCAGGCCGCATTCGACGAAATGAACAAAAATACCATGGGGATAAACGAATCCATCGAGGACATTAATTCGACGATATGCTGCTAAAAAACAGCAAAGGCGACACTGGGTATGTATTCAAGATCTTGTAGTACCTACGGGATTTAATAAACGTTTATCTAACTATTGGCTGCCTCTAGTTTCCTATAGATTTACTAAGTAGTTTTTATTTTAGTGTAAGATTGTATGTAAAATGTATTTTTATAAAAATATAATTTTATTTTTTTTCTAAATAAACACGTACCTATGAAATTGAATTTAATAAGGTAGGTATGGCCATTGATGTACCTAATACTAGATTTAGGTATCTTCTAATGTTAGTAATTAAAAGATTAAAAACCCAACATGTTTAATTTATTATGGTTTTGAGTAGGGGTAGAACTACGATGCGTTCGATTTGTGTTTTTCGCTTACATGCCATAAAGGGCATCTATTCTTCGCAATATTTTCATAGTGGGGCAACTATCCCTGAGATAGACATCTATCCCTCAAAAAGAAGGTTTCAGGAAAAACTAACTTCTGGAAAAACTGCGTAAGATAGGTAAACCAAAATTTAAATAATTTAAGTTAAAATATTGAACTAGCTATATTAAAAAAAATTATTCAAATAAAACTAATATTTTCAAATTTAGGCAGCTTTTCCAAAAAGTGGGGCATCTATCCCGGTTTTACCCTACTAAGTTTTTCAAGACTTCTTTTGCATTCTAGTACGCTCAAAGAAGCGCTACTATTTGAGATTATGGCCTTGATAGCCGCCTGACTGTCGCGTAAAAGTTCAACCGCTCTCCGAGCGCTAGACTTTCTACAGGTATTTCTGCTCCCACTTTAATGGCTATGACTTCTGCCTGGAATATACTGCCATGATCTGGCAATTTCAATGATTTAGTGATCCCCAAGTCATTACAGTACACTGCGGCTCCTACTCCTTCCGTCATTTTGGAACCATCTGTATATATGTGTACCGTGTTTTCCGTCATTTCTGCACCTTTCCTCCAGCCCTCCGCCTCTATAGTGGCTTCCAGAACCTCTTCGAAGCGCAGGCAAGGGACCGTGTAGTCTACATGTCTTGTCAAGGAAGACGCTATACTACTATGGCCAAATGATCTACACTCAAACTGCCCCGTGGCATATAGCCTGTTTCCAGTTGTTAACGCTATGTTCTTCGCCGTTATGTTTGCGGGCGGTAGATGCAAAATGGCGTGTAACGCTGCTGTAGGTGTGGTTTTAAACGCACCCGTTATGCTAATCATAGATGTTCTGTACACTCTCTCTATTGACTTCATATACGTTTTCTTCGTTAAGGCGGTCCACCAAACCAGGACCCCATGGAATAAAATTGGTCTAACAATCGCATTGAAAACCCAAAAAGACAAGGCAGGCGAAAGACCCCAAGTGCAGCCCAGCATCCTCTTACAGATATACAGAGCTGCTGAGGCCTTTTTCGACCGTTCTTGTACATTGAGTTTCCAATTCAACTTGCTATCCAGTATAATATCTAAATATTTGGTACTAACCTTCGGTTCTAATACCACATCTCCTAGTTTTAGCTTTACCCAACTTGGTACTTTGTATTTTCTGGTAAATAATATTAGGTCTGTCTTATCAGCATTTGTGCTCAGCCCAACCTCGCAGGCCCAGTCATGGATGACCCTAAGCGCCTGGTTCATCAGCGAGCTGAGCGTCGATAGACATTTCCCGCTTATTATGACTGAGACGTCATCTGCATATGCTGTCAGTTTTACTGGTCCCCCTTCGAACTGCTTGAGCAGTTTGTTAAGGGCCAGGTTCCACAGCAGCGGCGATAGTACTCTACCCTGCGGGGTGCCTCTATGTACTACTTTTGTGGTTTCGTAACCGTCCCAACTGGAAGTGATCTTCCTGCTGTCCTACTGTCCTACTGTTCATAAGTTAAACTATTTATATATTTTTATTATACTATGCGTGCAAAGTGAAAGCAAGACTTTTATTTGAGTGCATAAGTATTACCTGATTTAACGGTATCATAGAGAATAATATATTTAGTTTTTGGTACATAAAAATTATATAATAAAACAGACTCGTTGACTTAATGTTGAAAATTACACATGAATGGGCAATTTTGCGTATGTTTACACATTCGGTGCTTAAACTCTTAAGCACATTATGTGTAAATTTATCCCACGACTACACATTTAATGTTTTATCTTGGTACACACCAAGTGTTTCATTTTCAACGTACACTAAGTGTGTCAAATTGCACATTTTATAGTAGGCAAACAGTTGCCTAGCTTATTTGGAGTAGATTTGAACTATTTTTTTTTTGTGTGAAGCTTTGAAAATATCCCGGGTTAGTCTATCTCTAATGTGGCTCTTTGCTGCAACTGAGCCCTGAAACGTAGGAATTTTATTGCTTAGGTAGGCTTACCATTAGAGCGTCTCGCCTTACAGGCAACAAAAAAAAAGTCGGCCGTACCTCCCCTCATATGATGTGTTTTTGAAAATCATATAAAAAATTGCATTTTTCTTCATATCTTCGGCATTTATTGTCTGATTTTAAAGTGTGATACACCAATTTTTTTGTCTCAAGAAGTGGGGTTTTCCTAACAAAATCCCATTGAACTCAGGCGCTCCGTTGTGGTACCTACCCACCATATCTCAGTTGCTACCACCCTAATGTACCGATCTAATAACAGCAAATTAAAGACCGAAAAAAATCGTAAATCTTTTGCGAAAAAAGTACTTCAATTAATTCAGTAGAACTCGAACTTTTAGTTGAAAGCCATGCCTTATTTTCTTTATACATTTTTCGGCATACTCCACCTAACTTTTAATTAGTATACCTTTTCAAAATCCGCATTAATTTGTTTATATTTTCGTTTATTTACATTTTTGAAAATTTAAAAGTTTTGGACATTCCTTGCGAACGAAATAGAAAATTCGTGAAAAAAATTTTTGGGTTTATACCTTAACTGTAGACTTTATTAAAAAACTGAGTACACCATTCACTTAAAAGGTTTATTCTGCATAAGAAAAGGAATCTTTTTTTTTCTTGTCCAAAATTTTAAAATTTTCTTTATGAAGACCGTTGTTTTATAAATTAACTGGACTATTGTTTATCTTCTTTTTTATGTTTTGCCCTTGACATCATAATCAATAGTGATTTTACTTGGTGCGTGTTAAAAACTGCAAAAAACTTAAAAAATGCGCTTTGTTCATTGTGATTTAAAAACCCAACTGCCAACTAAACGCGATATTATTAACTTCGGGTTATATCTGCGTCATAGAAGTGATCGGCGTAAGAAGTTGGGAGTTTATAAGCAAGACATTTTAAGGAAAGTGCGTGTTTTGTGGCAACGTGCAGGTATTCCAATTTTATATAACAGTGTTACGCGTGGAAAATAAGATAGTGTTGTGAATAAGTACTATAACGTAGTGAAACATCCATCGAAATACGATGAAAACGAGTGGAATACATTATTTGTGATATCGCGTTGCGTATGTTGAATTAAAAAAAAATTATTTATGTAACTGCACAGCCTGCAATAAAATTCCAGATGATACTAAAACTTTTTTCATCGATCAATGTGGTCCACGATTAATGACTCTTGATAATGTAGAAAAAAAAAATATATATCAATTGAGGATATTTCCTTGCGTAATTTTTGTTCGGCTTTGGATCACAGCGACAGCTCTGTTCGTTTCGGTGCATTGCTTGCGACTATGCTGATAAAAGACTTGAGAATTTCAATTGCTGCAAAGGCCAAACAGGAGGTATCAGCAGAATCACTTTCACAAATTAACGAGTTGCTTGATGTTCTTATCATCGATACAAATAAAGTATATAGGAAACGTGTTGTAGTGTGTCCAATATGAATACATATCTACATACAAAATACGCAGCACGAGCGCCGTCTAAGTTACTTGGTCGCAAACGTAAACAAACTGCAGCTAAGTAATTGCTGACGCTATGTATTTCTCTGCTGCGACACTTTCCCACGACCAAAGCGTTGAAGTAGCTCAGCACTATACACATATGTAAATACGTGCATATGTGTGAGCGTGCGTTGGGCTTCATGCCTTATGTTAGACTTAGCTATGTAAGAATTGCAGTAAATATGTATAATGAAATGTTTAGATTAATTTACTATAAATAAGCCTGAATATTATAATAAAGAATTCATTCATAATTCGGCACCCAACGGCTTTGATTATTTATACCGGGTGCTCACTTTACATGGCGATCCTGCCGATAACCTTAAGCTGCCGAAACTAAATTGGCAGTCTCCTTCCAACATCCTTGTCTGCTGCTTGAAATATAGGCAGACCTCCGTTTTTTTTTTAAAAACCTTTACCAATGGCTGCTGACCAAAGGCAGACCAAGGAATAATAACTAAAATAAAAACAACAACAGGGTCCGCCGAGCAACAATTGTCCAAGGCGTAATAGAAAACAAGGCGGCGGTGGTGACACTGATGAACAAGGCCATATCAATCTCAGCAGGATGTTGGTCATGAAATGCAAAATACTACAACTTAAACAACTGGCCAAGCGCATAAGGGCGGCATAAAAAGTGGAATATAAATAAATCCCAAGGAGCAGCACCTCAGCAACATCTCAAAGGGCGGCATAAAAAGTGGAATATGAATAAATCCCAAGGAGCAGCACCTCAGCAACATCTCAAAGGGCGGCATAAAAAGTGGAATATAAATAAATTCCAAGGAGCAGCACCTTAGCAACATCTCAAAGGGCGGCATAAAAAGTGGAATATAAATAAATCCCAAGGAGCAGCACCTCAGCAACATCTCAAAGGGGCGGCATACAAAAGTGGAATATAAATACCAAGGACCAAGCAGATAGTTTAAGTATTCACTTTACATGTATTTTTAAAAGCATATAGCAACCTAACGGCTGCTGCCATTACGGACAAAAAGTAAAATTTTTGCTATTAAAGATAAGATTTTTTTTTTCTATCTCTTAATTGTTTTTTCTCTCTCAATGAACGAGGATATTATAAGTCAGGCAGAATTTGACGCGATATTCTTGCGTTACAGCAAATTAATAGAAGAAGAAGAAAGTAAGGTAGAGTTAGAAATAAAAACGCAAGAGGTAGCTAAAACAGAAAAAAAAGAAGTAGTAGAAATAATTAAACAGGGCCCTAAGGCAATTACAATAGAAGAATATAGGAATAGAATTAAGCCCCCAAGAAAAGAGGAACCAGAAATCCCAAAGGTAACTATAGGCAAAAGGAAGAGAGGGGGAAAAAGATTTAACGTTAGGAAAGCGGTAGCCATTCTATACCAAAAAATTAATTTGACCACAGATACGGAGACAAGAATCCGTTTAAAAAACGAAATTAGGCAAATTCTTAACAGTGCTTAAAGAATTTTTTTTTTATATTTTTTTTGGGAATTTAATAATAAGATCTTTTTATGGAGAACGCCTTACCAGATAACCTTGATTACGAGGCTATCAACAGTATCGTTGATAACTTGGAATCAGAAAGCACGCAAAAGGCAATTAGAAAATTAAGAAAAATAGAAGCTTATAAGCAGGCAGAAATAGATCTAGTTTGGCTTAGGAAATGGTGGGCACTAATCGAAATGCCTGAAGAACCAAGAATAGAAAACGCATTAGAACCATTATTGACCACTCCTGAAGAAAAATATAGGTTCGAGGTCAAATTTATGGGACGAACGGACCCACATTAAGATAATATATGCAATTATAAGAAAGGAAAAAGTGTTAAATAAGGAAAATAAAGAAAAAAGGAGAAAAAATTTATTTGTTTTCATTTGTTGTATTATCTTGTTTTTCTCAATGGGAGGCCACGAATCGAAACTGGAAGAGCCTAATGCAAATGTGATCAGTTCCATTCAAGTAGTTGACCACACTGAAGCATTGGAATTTATAAAAATCTTGTTAATAATATTAACAATTTCAACTTGTCTGAATTTATTCTTGAAATTATACTCTGCTCACAACAAATTTTTAAAGAAAAAATACTTGAGCCGAGCAGATGGTCTAGATAAGGTCTAAACCAGAGAAAACTATATATGTATATATCCCAATGGACAAATGGGAAACCATTCTGAATACCCTCGTAGAAGAAAAGACTTTGGCGGAAAAGTCTTATAAGTGTCTTAATAAAAGTATATACATACAAAGGGTGACTATTTTAAAACACCTCACGATAATATTAGAGTCATTGAACAATATAGGAAAAACCACACAAAAGGTGCATAGCAAGTTAACAACTAACCACAAGCTAGAGGCACTACAAATTTTTTCCAATGTCAGGGACAAATTAGTATCCCTATTGAGTAGATACAACGTTGAAACAACGGTCCCAACGTCATTTGAAGGGGAAATAGAAATAAATTTTGCAACCCTATTGCCTGAAGCTCAACCACAAACAGAAAGCATCAAGATGCCAATGACAAACATAGAATTTATTAAAACTGCATCATCGATCTTACCAGATTTCGATGGGAAATCAGAAAATCTATCCAGTTTTCTGGATGCCCTTGATATCCTGGAACAAATCAAGGATAGTCACGAGGCTATCGCAGTATCTATGATTAAGACTAAACTCAGAGGAACAGCTAGAAACATTATAAGTACTGAATCTACCATTCAGGAAATAAAACAAAGATTAAAGTTAAAAGTTAAGGGTGAATCAGTCGAAGTTTTGTCAGCAAAACTCCTGAACATCCAACAACGCAGTAAAACTGCAAATCAATATACTTCTGAGATTGAAAAGCTCACAAAATCATTAGAAGGAGCATACATATCTGATGGACTAACACCCGAGTTGGCAACCAAGTATGCTACACAGTCAGCTGTAAAAGCTATGTGTAAAAATTGCTCCAATGATAAAGTAAAAACTATAATGCAGGCTGGAACGTTCACCACAATGAACGAAGTCATATCAAAATTCACTAACAGTTGCACAGAAGTAACTGGAAATCCTAATTCGCTGTTGCATATTCGCCAACAAAATCATTTCCGAGGTAACTTCCGCAGGAATTACCAAAACAATAGTTATAGAGGAAATCAAAGGCGTACATTCAACAATTACGGCAATAACAACAATAATAACCGATCAAATAACCAAAGATCCGGTCGAAGTTTCGGATCGCGAGGAAATACGCAGCAGGAAAACCAACAAACTCCACCTCAATAAATACAAAATTATATGTTTTCAATTTACACCTAAATAGCTACATATCTTCCAAAACTACTCTGAATGATTCCATTTCAACCCTCCTGATCGATTCGTCAATTTGACCCTTTTTTAACTATAAGCACTATTGGCACGGTTAAAGCAGATTTAAATGATGATTATCTATTGATTAAACACAAGTTTCATATAGTAGAAGACAATTTTCCAATTCCATCAGATCAGGAGTAGTAAGACAAATTAAAGTTAAAAATAATCAATATTCAGAATTACTAACTCCACAACAAGAATTATCTGAAGGTATATTTATTGCAAATACCTTAGCAGATTCACACCAAACATTTATTAGAATTATAAATACAACAGATAAAAATGCAACATTTTATGAATTTGATATAAAGACAGAAAATTTGAATAATTATACAATAATTAAAGATAATAAAATAGAAAATGAGTCCAACAATAAAGAAAAATTAGAAAGATTAAATAAAAATTTCCCACACTTTGCCCATGAATCACTTAATGCACTATGCGCAGAATTTATTTATTTATTTATTTATTTATTGTAATACCGTCTTTGAAACAAAATTTCTTACAGACTACCAAACAGTAAGTACATGCATTTGCAATAAAAAAAAGCTACAAATATGTTACATACTAAGCTTATGAAATTTATATGCATAGCATTTAAAACTTTACATATCTTAACATATTGACCGAAAAAGATTTAAGAAAGCTTCTGTGGTCATTGAAAAATCGATGACGATTGTTTGAGACAAAATATTAAATTCACGCATAGATCTTGCAAGAGGAGCGTTACTGGCAAATTTTGTTCTAACCTTTTTGCAATAAAAAGGGTAAGTGACCCGAAGGTTACGCCTAGGAACATTAAAAGTAATCCTTTCCATGAGATAAGGACAATCAAGGATCCCTTTAATAACATTAAATATAAAAGACAACGCCAGCATAGACCTACGACTTTCCAAGGATTGTAGGTCAATAAGCATGAGACGCGATGCATACGACGGGACTGGATCATCGAATTTTAAGGTTTTTAAAGCGAATTTAAGAAATACCTTTTGAATACGTTCAATTCTTATAATAGAAACTTGGCTATAGGGCCTCCATATGAAAACTGCGTACTCAAGACGCGAACGTACAAATGTAATATATAACATTTTCAGAGTGTAAGGGTCAGAAAATTTAGTGGAGTTCCTACGGATAAAACCTAATACTGAGTAAGACTTCGCAATTATGTAATCAACGTGATTATTAAAGCTCAACTTCGAATCGAAGATAACCCCTAGATCTTTTACTTCTGTAACATTGCGTAAGAAAGTATTCGAAATGCTATAGTTCGTAATACGAACATTCAAAATTTTAGCAAACGTCATCTTAAAGCATTTGTTTATATTTAGAGAGAGTCTATAAAGTAGACACCACGATTGAACAGCGTCAATGTCGCGTTGAAACTTAGCTTCATCAGATGTATCCCTGACTACCGCGAATATTTTGAGATCATCTGCATACAGTAGATAATTTGCAAAAGAAAAGCAGCTACTTATGTCGTTGATGAAAAGGACAAATAGTAGAGGGCCTAGAACGCTTCCTTGCGGCACACCAGATGAAGCAATGAAAGGTTCCGACAATATACCATCGATGGTAACAACACAGCGTCTATTAGAGAGGTATGATTGGATCCATTTCAAAAAACAGGAATGGAATCCTATATTTGCAAGCTTGTCAAGTAACACTCTGTGGCAAACTTTGTCAAAGGCTTTCGAGAAGTCTGTATATACGCAGTCAACCTGGAATCCAGCTGAGAAAGCAGTATTACAGTAGTCTACAAATACAGCTAGATTCGTGGCTGTGGACCGTCCAGACACAAACCCATGTTGATTTTGACAAATTAGAGATTTAGCTGCAAAATACAGTTTATCTTTTACAATGCACTCAAAAAGCTTGGAAATGGTAGAGAGCTTCGATATGGGTCTATAATTGCGAACATCGTTTTTCTTACCTGATTTCAAGATTGGAACTATGAGAGCAACTTTCCAATCATTAGTGAAGGTTCCTGAAGCAAGAGACTTATTAAAAATAATTTTTAACGGTTCGATTAGAGCAGGACATTTTTTTAAAAAGAGTGCCGACAGGCCGTCAACATCTGTTTGAGATGATGGCTTTAGTTTGGCAAGACCTTTGGCAATGTCTTCTGAAGATAGGGTAAGAGAACCAAAAATCAGGTGTGAGAAGTTTGGAGAAAAACTAGAGGAGGGGGCATCATTGTCACTAGTAAAATTGGACTTAAAAAAGTTAGCAAACAGATTAGCTACATCCTTGGGCCCTTCGGCGAACTGATCGTCAAGAAAAACTGACGTTGGAATAAAAGAGCGCGATCTTTTTGATTTGATAAACGTCCAGAAATATTTCGGATTACTTTTAATACTCCACTCGGCGCCGCGGATGAATTTACTGTAAAGATATTTATCTAGGCGATTGAACTCGGCAGCAAAGTGTTGTTATTTACAAAAAAAATAGATATTATTAGTGAGCTGAAAACGTTTTTGAAATTTGTTTCTCAGGTTTTTAAGCTTTTTTAGTTCTTTTGTGTACCATGGGATATTATGTGGTCTCTTCTTTTTAATGGATATATTTTCCATACAAAACTCGTGCATAAATGCTTTGAAACTAGAAAAACAATCGGCAGTACTTAAATTTGATGTAAGAGCAGTCCAGTTGACTTCAAATAATAAATTGTTAAGATTCACAAAATCACAGGTATCATATTTGAAAATGATTTTATCACTAGTATTTAGACAAGTCGGAAGATATTCATAAGACTCAACGCTTAAAATGATGGGCTTATGATGCTTATCACATTGACTAATGGGCGACATACATTCAGAAATAGAGTAGTTAATATTATCACTGACAAATATGAGATCTAAGATTTTGCTTAGCTCGTTAAAAAATAAATTGACTTGATTCAAATTAAGACTTAAAATACAATCTATAAAATAAGTCTCGTAAGAGGCTGTTACATTAGATGGTGAGAGGCAGGAGTTACAAGCATTGTCGGTCCAATGGACGTTACTCAAGTTAAAATCACCTAAAATACATAAGTTATCGTCTAATACGTTGTTCTCAGCTAGCGATGTAATATTATCTGCGTGCATTTTATAGAGATCAAAATCACTACTAGGAGGGATGTACGAGGCGACGATATAGAGTGATCCGGATGTAGAGTAGCTTTTAAGACAGACACATAACTGGTCAATCAAAGAGTCGTCGTTTGACAGAGTTATTAAGTAGGCACGGTAATTGCGTTTCACAGCGATAAGAACGCCACCACCTCTGCGAGAGCCCGTCTTGGAAGGATCTCGGTCCTTACGGAAGACATCGTAGGCGTTTAAGTCGAAGAATTCACCATCAAAAAAGTCAGAGTTTAACCACGTTTCGACGATGACAAGAATATCAAAATCCATTTGGGCGCTAAATGAGCTAACAATATGAGATTTAGTTCTTAAACCGGAAATATTTTGAAAATAAATCTTAAGACCAGAAAAAGCAGTAGAGGACGTAGGAAGATGCAAATTAGGCAAATCGCTTGCAGCTAGGTTTTGCCTGCTCCCAGCCCTGGCTTTTGTAAAAAAGGTTTAATCGTGACATATTTTGGCCATATTGACTCATTAAGGACCATATCGATATTATCAGTTGGCACACCAAGTTTAAAGTTGAACCACTTTCGCTTAGTATTTTCATCATCCGTTTTTCTACTGAGTCTGAAACACATTAGCTCCTCGACATTAATGCCAGTTTTCTGAGAAACATATTTCATAATGTCCTCCTTAGTGACAGAAGACGCGAAAGAAGACAAATGAAACCAAGATTTACGAATGGCAACATTGAGATCATTGTTGTTATTCGATCCAAAAACAACACCTGACTTATTTCGCTTACGATTATTCACTTGCCTTCTCCTCGAGTACGTTGGTTTGTTGTTGGACCCATCACTCACATTTTCATTAGATATTGAGTTTTTGTCACTCAGCGAAGCAGCGAGTGCAGCATCAGTACTTTGTTTATTGCGAATAGGAGTAGGCATAATAGGTGATAACCCAACAGCAGAGGCTTTAGCCGTAGTGGCGCTAGCAGCGACATTATTATCACTGTCACTAACAAAAAGCATAGGGGCGTCAGAGCTATTGTCAATTGTTGGTAGTTGATCAGGCTGAGTGCGCTTGGACTGGGATGATGTGGGAGAGGGTTCATTACCCTTTTTTTTAGAGCGCGTGAGAATTGTGTTAGCATTTTTTTCTACCATAGCGGGAAGGAGATTCGCACTAACACTATTAACACCCAGCAACACTTGTTTGATTTCACTCAAAGATGAATAGATTTCGTCAAGTTTGGATATGTAAAGAGGTATAGTTTTGTTGATACAAATGTCACACCTATACAAAAGATTTGCATTTGATTTTAAAAGTTTTAAGCTGTTCGAATTTAGTTTTGCACATTTTAAATGCACTCGTTGTGAACAAATATTACAGGAGATACCGGCATCTCCCAAAAGCTTATTGTCACAAATTATGCACTTAGACATTGCAAAATACAAGAAAATTAAAAGAAATTGTGCGAGCGAATTAATACACGTCTGCACTCAACGAACGTCAGCATTATTGACATTTTCTCATTAGAAACAGAACCAATTACCACTAATAATTTTTACAAACAAAAACTTCATATGAAAGACAATAACCCGGTCTACGTAAAAAACTACAGAATACCAGAAGCCCACAAGAGCGAAATAAATAAACAAGTAAATAAGTTAATTAAAGACGATATAATAGAACCTTCAATGTCAGAATTTAATAGTCCAATTTTACTAGTACCCAAAAAATCACTTCCTAATAATCAAGAAAAAAGATGGAGAATGGTTGTCGACTACAGACAAGTTAATAAAAAATTAACTGCAGATAAATTCCCGTTACCAAGAATTGATGACATATTGGATCAATTAGGAAGAGCTAAATATTTTTCGTGTTTGGACTTAATGTCCGGTTTTCATCAAATAGAACTCAGTTCAGAATCAAGAGATATAACATCCTTTACAGCAGATAATGGCACTTACCGATTCAAAAGATTGCCTTATGGTCTTAAAGTTGCTCCAAATTCATTTCAGAGAATGATGACATTGGCATTCTCAGGCTTAAAACCTTCACAAGCATTTCTATACATAGACCTTTAACATTCCTATTTTCAATGAAAAACCCATCATCAAAATTAACTAGAATCAGACTGGATTTGGAAGAATATGACTTCGAGGTGGAGTATATAGCAGGAAAACAAAATTATGTAGCAGACGCACTGTCACGCATAGATATTAAAGATCTTAAAGAAATTTCAGTAGAAGCGTGTAAGATATTGAAAGTTACGACTAGATCGGAAACTTATAAAAATTTTAATGATAATAAAAATTCCAGTAGTAAAAATGAAGAAATAAAAAGTCACAAAGAGAACCCAATAATTTATGAAGCGCTGAATAAATGTGAAGTAAAGAGACTAGTCCAGCTCGTTTTCGATCCTCCGAAATTATGTTTCAGAAAAGGAAAGAAAATTTGTAGTGAAATTAATATGAAAAACCTAATTGTTGAGGCGAAGATTGACTTAGGTCAATTCTTTGCCAGGCTTATGAAGGAAGCCGGCAATTTGGGAATTGTAAAAATACAGTTATCCCTAGGAGACAAATTGTTTAAGGAAAATTATACCCGGGTAGACACATTTAAAGAAATTGGTACCAAAGTTCTCAAAAATTTAAATATAGCATTGACTCCGGAGGTTATGCATGTGACAAATAACAAAGAAATTAAAGAAATTCTTCATAAATATCACGACGATCCTGTTTTTGGTGGCCACCCAGGAATAAATCGTACGTTAAATAAAATAAGACAAAAGTATTACTGGAATAATATGAAAAATTACATCAGAAAATATGTAAAAAATTGCATTCACTGCAGCAAAAATAAAACTAACAAACATCTGAAAGAACGACTGACTATAACGGAGACGCCCCCAAAGGCTTTAGATATAGTACAGATAGACACAATAGGGCCATTACCAAAATCGATGAATGGAAATGAATATGCGGTTACTATCATATGTGACCTAACCAAATACTTGGTTACAGTACCCGTTCAAAGCAAACATGCTGTAGCAGTTGCTAAGGCTGTATTTGAGCATTTCATTCTGATTTATGGTTGTATGAAAACAATTATAACGGATATGGGAACCGAATACAAAAATAGTTTGTTTGAGGAATTGTGCAAACTCTTAAAAATAGAGCATAAAACATCAACACCCTACCATCATCAAACTTTAGGTACTGTTGAACGCAGTCATAGAACATTCAATGAATATGTGCGTTCTTACATATCCATTGACAAAGGCGATTGGGATGAATACCTTAAATATTTTTCGTATTGTTACAATACAACACCTTCAACAGTTCATGGCTATTGTCCTTTTGAACTAGTTTTTGGAAAGACACCCCTGACTTACGAATTTTTAAAAGAAAATGTAATTAGCCCAGTATATAATCATGAGGCTTATGATAAGGAAATTAAATATAGGTTACAGGTAGCACAAAAAAAAGCTAGAAAGTTAGTACAAGAATCTAAGGAAAAACAAAAAATTAGTTACGATAGGAAAATACAATATAAGGAGATAAATATAGGAGATTTAGTATTAGTAAAAAATGAAGCAGGTTATAAGTTAGACAATAGGTATAAAGGGCCCTATAAGGTAGACAATATTGAGAAAAATAATAATTTTACTCTAATTCTTTATAAACTAGAAAGCGTGGATAGAAATAATAAGTATATTATAAGCGATGAGAATAAGAAAATTTTAATTCATAAGAATAGACTTAAACTTTTAGAATAAATACACTGCATTTTAACTCAAATGTTTACACATAAATTTTTATTGTACACTGACACATAAACCCATAAATTCAGAAATTTATTGTATGCAAATAAAAACTTATTAAAATAAAATCGTGTCATTACTCTCAATGTAACTAAACACTTAAGAAAAATGTAGCGCATAAATAAAGAAACATATAAACAAAAAAATCCGAAATAAATAAATTAATGTATTGTCCACTTGAAAATAAAGTAAACGCAACCAAAACTTTGTAACAAAAAGTAAACACAGCATATATAAAAATAAAACGAAAAGTCAAAAAGTCCAACGCGCAGAGCTATTAAATGAAATAAGATCAGTCGCTCATTAATTGTAAAAGACGAGCTATAAAACTCAAACCTATTAAATGAAATAGAATCGTTCATATAAACATGTATATAAACGATTCTTTTTAGGAAAGGAGGTGTAGTGTGTCCAATATGAATACATATCTACATACAAAATACGCAGCACGAGCGCCGTCTAAGTTACTTGGTCGCAAACGTAAACAAACTGCAACTAAGCAATTGCTGACGCTATGTATTTGAAGCATCATCGCGAATAACGTTCTAAGTCACAAAATCAAAATTGTTCAGGAAGGCAAAAAAACCTTTACTGTTGGGAAAACTTGACTTTTCTTATAATTTTTTTTTTCTTATAAAAAACTATTGTAGAAAAAAGTTGTATACCAAAATTTATGCAGTTTCCCTTTGAAATTACATCTTAATTTACTCTTTTAACATCCTTTTTAGTGGAAAAACGTTCTAAGTTCAATGCTTGTTGTCACTTGCAACGTTTTTCCACTACGCGAAGCATCACGTATGATGGCACTTAGAACGTTTTTCCATTTTCAAAAGAAAAAGATAACACATTACAGAATTTTTTGGTTTGTTTTATAGCTCTTTTATTTTAGTTTGTGGTTATTCAAAAATACGAAAAATTGTAAATTAAATATACTTCATTGGGAAAAGAAAGTGTGTTAACGTTTTAGAAAAAGGATCAAAACTTTCACCGAAATTTAGTTGCAGATGGTTGTGTAGAACTCAGCATATTTGTCGGGCAAATATTCGGCCATTTTCAGAAGATCTTTTTTCTTTTCATCGCTTAACTTAATATATTCTCTACGAACAGGTTGCATAGCAAGTGTACAGTTTCGGGTTCTTTTAGGGTTTAAATTGTAGCATGACCACGCCTCTGTAATTAAATGATTTTTTCGTACTCTTAGTATATTTGGTTCATCAGAAGAAATCTGTAGCCATCGGCTTCGGTTATTTTGAGCGATCGGTCTTTGTTTAAATTTTCCCTGATCACATCAAAATTTTTAAAAGCACTTATTGCCATCTGGTGGACTTTAAATGGGTTTGATGGTCTCGCTGACTCAATTAGACGAGCAACGTCTTCCGGAACATAAAGTTGTGATGCCTTCTTTTTTTTTCTCAATAAGTGCAAAATCTCGATCGCATGGAAGAAAGCTATGGCCAGAAGTCAAAAATTTTTGATTAATCTCAGAGAAATATTTCGTTATAAGGCTGTAACACAACGAAATTATTGTCCAGTTGTTGTTTTGCCCAACGCATCTATCAGACCATATTATCAGTTTTCTGATTTCCCCTTCTTTTAGTGTATCGTAATTGCTTGATATGTGTTTAAAAATACATGAAGCGATTTCAGCAGCTCCTCGTTTTGCAATAATTTCGTGCCATGTGTACTAGGAGTGGGATTTTTTTCGAATAATATTCGAATAAACACTATTCGAATAAACGAATAAAAATATTCGTTGCAAAAAATTCGAATAGTATTTATTCGAATTTTTTATTCGTTTATTCGAATATTATTATTCGTTTATTCGAATATTATTATTCGTTTATTCGAATATTATTATTCGTTTATTCGAATATTATTATTCGTTATAGTACTATTCGAATATTTTTGTTAATAGATTTTTAAAACGATATTCGTTGTTTTCGTATGTTTTGTATGTTTTGTATGTTTTGCATGTATATGTGTATGTTTGCGTGTACAAATGTGTGCCAAAGCGGTTACAATTTTTCTTGCATTATTCGAATAGTGGTAACGAATATTTGTATTTATTCGGTTAATGGTGGTTGAATAGTTTTTGGCTTATTATCTCAATAATTAAATAGCTATTTGTGCAGTGTTGTGGGAATAATAAAATACAATTATTGGTAATAATTGAAGCTGTAAATAGGCATTTACTATAAAGTTACTATACATAAATATGTATTTGTACATTTATATGTTTATTGCAGTTACATTTGCTTGGTAAGTTTTGTGCTAGGGCTTCAAGCAAGAGATGCCAGGGCCGAAATTCATTATGTATACTGTTTATTATGATAACAAAAGGACGGGTTTGTGATGATTTTTCATGTTCACATGTGTAAATAGTTTAATTTGCGTAAAGTAACATACACAAAATAATACTACCTGCTTCCTAATTTTTGTTAAATACTCATATAAATGTACTTACATTCATATGTATGTAAGTATGTAGGTATGGTCATGGAAATTTGCGAACTCTTTGTGTTGAATGGGCTGGTTAACGATGATCATTAGTATATAGGTAGATTTTTTATTGTGTTTAAAAAAAACCAGTCCTTGCTCTTATTTAAGGTATGTACTTCTGTTGAACACTTTTTGTACATGTACATAAATTTTGCATCTTAACACATAGTATGCGGAAACTTAAATTTTTTCATACGTACCTAATCATTGTTTAAAATATATGAAAGGTTTTCAAGGGAAGACAACAGAAGAAAATAGCTACATGCTACTGCCGGGTGAATTCACAATCCCTCATGCAAGTAGGTCCTTTGTGTTCATTTAGTTAACGAGTTAAGACACCCAAATTTAAAACAAATAGTCGCGCTTGCAATTCTTTAGTTGATGAAACACAATAAAAAATCTACCTACTAATGATCATCCTTAACCAGCCCATTCAATACAAAGAGTTCGCAAATTTCCATGACCATACCTACATACTTACATACATATTTACACATGTGAACATGAAAAATCAGCACAAACCCGTCCTTTTCTTACCATAATAAACAGTATACATAATGAATTTTGGCCCTGGCATCTCTTGCTTGAAGCCCTAGCACAATACCTACCAAGCAAATGTAACTGCATTAACATATAAATGTACAAATACATATTTATGTATAGTAACTTTATAGTAAATGTCTATTTACAGCTTCAATTATTACCAGTAATTGTATTTTATTATTCACACAACCCTGTACAAATAGCTATTTAATTATTGAGATAATAAGCCAAAAACTATTCAACCACCATTAACCGAATAAATACAACTATTCGTTACCACTATTCGAATAATGCAAGAAAAATTGTAACCGCTTTGGCACACATTTGTACACGCAAACATACACATATACATGCAAAACATACAAAACATAAATGCGCTCATAGGTACAAGCAAAGAAAACAACGAATATCGTTTTAAAAATCTATTAACAAAAATATTCGAGTAGTACTATAACGAATAATAATATTCGAATAAACGAATAATAATATTCGAATAAACGAATAAAAAATTCGGTAAATACTATTCGAATTTTTTGTACCCGCCGAATAAAAGTTTTGTTTATTCGAATAATTTTTATTCGAATAGTCCCATGCCTAATGTGTACATATCAACTTTGTTATGTGGAAGAGTGTGAACTGCAAAATTATAGTTTGAGTATTGACGCTGATAAAAGACATCAGAGTGAGTAAGATTTGGAGTGAAAATCACTTGCTGCATATCGACACAAATAACAATAATATTTTCAGAATTAATAGCAGCGTTATGGTCTTGTCTTAATTGGGCATAAGCTCTCTCTGCTTTCTCGTGATGCTTTTTGGCGGATTCTTCTATATTTTCCAGCTGCCTATCGTTAGCAGATGCAATCATTTGAATGAAAAACTTATCGCAAACCTTACAAGTATCGCTTCTGGGAGAACCAAATCGGAAGTTATGCTCCTTGTTAAAAATATGTCTATATGTGTTATAACTTATCGTGGCTTTGGGATATTTTACTTTAAATAGCTCATACATTCTTGAAATATTCAAATCTGGACTTAAGCAATCCTTTTTAGAATTGGAACGACTATAATGGCTTTCTTGGCTAGGAAAGCTTAATATGTTTTCAGTAATGAGCTTTTTTTCCTCGTTTATAATCTTATGAGGACGATTGCCATGCGTTCCCCGTTGGTCTTTAAGGCCTACTCCATTTTTCATTTTTTCAACCAGCATCTGTACCCTCCGTGCCGTAATCTGAAAGATTTAAATAAACAATATAGACAGAAAAGTACTGTAGCGGTCCGTTCAAAAGATAAAATTGTTTTCGTTCGACCCTAGTGTAGATATACATATATGCAGTGTTGCCAGAATTTTTTCGAGCAATCCGGCTAGATCGAGAAAAAAAAACGGCTAAAAACGGCTAAAAAAAATAATATCGGCGAGAAAAATTACAATTTTGGCCGAAAAAACGGCTAAAAATTTTGAATCAACTTTTCACACGTTTTATTCGATTTTTTTCATGAAAACATATAATATAAATATTTTATAATATTCACCCCTATTCTGCATAACAATTACGTTCCCGCTCTACGCTCCGCTTGGATCGTAAATATGCATTCTGAGTTACGCTTGGATCGAAAGAAAAAGAGGAAGAGCTATAAGTTTTTCGAAGTCAGCTGTTTGCCTTGGAATGTGTGAAATTGAAACATAACAAAGCAATTTAAATTACACAAATTATTACTTTTGAAATAAAAGTAAAGCTTTATTATGATTTATAGACTTAATTGTATATGTTTGAGCATTATTGAATAAATTGAGTGAAATTTTATAGATCAATTGACTCATTGTAGCAGACAACGAAGGACCACCAAAAAGCAAGAGGACACTGTTGGTGGATGTTACCACATCGTCAGTAGGTAGCTGGTATTTTCCATAGAGCTAGTGCTAGAAGAGTGCGCTTTGCCGACCAGGTACACAGATGGTTGGCGTCGCATCGTGGGGCCACACCATACGCCGAGCAAACATTACACATGTCAGTGTTAAGTCTGACATCAGGTGGTACTTTTCGCTGGAGGAAGACATTGGCCGGCCCGGAACTGACAAAGAAGTTTACAGAGTATGAGTGGGTGCTGTGGAGTGGCCGCCGGTGCACGTTTGGATATAATGGCAAAGTCAAAGCCATTACCTTAGTTTTAATTTTGTTAGTAATATTGTGTCCAATTTGTAATTGTTTACAACCGGTGCCGATGCTAATGCGCGTCCAAAAATATTAGATCTCCGTAGGCGGATTCACATTCCTGGCATCGAAAAGCGTCTTTTGATATCCCTCCCTACATTTTTGGACAAATATTAGTACTCGCCACCAGTCGCAAACAATTACCCTGCAAACATATCAAAAAACATCATTAGAGCACAAAAACAAAATATATCGAGCGTTTTACAACTTTTACATACGAGTTTTACTTAAATTTCAAGAATTTCAACAAAAAATCGCGGGAATTAATCGTAAATTGTTTGCAAAATAAAAAACAAGCATTTATACGCCAACAAAATTCCAACGTAGAAAAACGGAGCTACGATCGAAGTGCAGAATTAGCAGAATTGGAAGTTTCGAAGTTGAACGTAGCGGAATTGAAACGCAGAATACCAAAGTTGCCAAGCGGAGAAATTTTCGATCCAAGTCGAAATGCAGAATAGGGGTGATTAAGTTATTTGTACTCTTTGTTTGTACCGCTAAAGCTAACAGTTTTAAGTAAAATTTTCACATGTTTTATTCGTTGTTTTGTCATTAAAACAAATGATATAAATATTTTACAATGTAAAGGAGTGTTTCTCATCTAGCCTTAAATATAAAAGTTCACTCTAAACAAAAATTTTGTTTAAAAAATTTAGATGAATTTTAAGGTTTACTTGAGAAAATGCCTCCAATTTCATAACAATAAAAAAAAAATTCTTATACAGGTGCTTTGCATCCTAATATACAGAGCTATAATAGTTCAACAATTCAAATCTGTATTTTTTAAAATAGCCTCAATATAAAGCTTACATTTACATATATTTGTTATATCTATTACATAGATGTGCTTATATAAAAGGTACAACGAGCAAAATTTTAAGCAGAGCTTACTGTTTTAAAAATAATGTGACTTAATGAAAAGTCGCAATAAAATAACGCATCAGGTAACGAATATATTTTAAATAACATATACTTTCATGGCATAAAATGAAAAAAAAAAATTAATAAATTTGTGGGAAATGTACATACATATATACATACATTTTACTATATTTCTATATCACAATTTTCTATATCTTGCTCTGAACTATCATAAATGCTAGAGTTATTCATAAGCGTAACGAGATCTTTAGTTATTATGAAGTCATGACAGCACTTATTTTCCCTTTTGAGTCCATATCTTACATACAAAATTGAATTTAGCATTTTTTCAGTAATACTATTACGCTGCTTTGTTTTTTCATGGTAGCAATACTAAAAATTCAAACACAAATATAGCAAGAGCAGCAAAAGGATTTTCCCCTAAAGCATTTTTATACTCCCGAACTTGTGTCCAAAATTCTACAGTGGAACCCACGACTTCCCATTCATTCAAATGTAATTGTTTGTTACATTGGCAAAAAACTAAAAACGGCTAAAACGGCTAAAAAAATTTAAAAAAACGGCTAAAAAACGGCTAGCGGCTAGATTCAAAATTTCCCGGCTAAATGGAAAAAAAACGGCTAGATCTAGCCGGAAAACGGCTAAAATGGCAACACTGCATATATGTATGTATGAATGGTCATATTTACCTGAAAAGTATGACAAATGATTTTTCTGCACACTCTCTCTCTTGGACCATTCTGGCGGAGCAAAAAATAATTTGGAGTAAAGTTTCGTTTAGAAGTACCTTCCTTAACCTTTCTTCTCTTAGGCGTACTCAATTCGATTGAAGAGGCCAAAAACTCTGTTTGTTCATTGTAATTTTTTTTATAGAATTTTTCAAAATGCTCTTTTATTTCAGTTACGCTAAATGTTTTACATCTGAAGTAGCATATGCAATCAGAAACCTGTATTATAAAATAAATCATATACAAATACACTTAGAACGTTTTTCCATACTACCTGTTCAGGAGCGTTTTTTGAGGGTACTCTTTTATTTTTTCTCGTTACATACTCATTTCCACTATTTCTTAACCTTTTCCTTTTTGTATCCTTCCAATCATCATTATTAATTTTTCTTTTCGACCCTCTATTACACTTCTTAAGAACTTGCAACACCTCCGTACTCATTATTTCCCGTGACACTTAGAACGTTTTTCCACTGACTGATTACACTGGTTTACAGCCAAACGGTTTAAAAAATTTGAAAGCTTATAAAATTTACTATAATCAGTACATACAACACTTTTTGCTAGGTCCTGCAGATTCAAACATAGTGAACAATCATTACGGATTTTTAAAATTTTTTTTGTAAAAATATAAAAAAATTTGTACTTTGCGAGGAAGCATCTCGAAAACTTTTTGTTTTTTTGCAGATATTTCCCCCCCCTCTAAGCTCTGTTTTATTACAAAAAAAACAAGCTATCAGTGAACAAAATCGATGAACTAATACAAAAGTTATAAGCATTCAAGTAAATATATCCATTTAATACTTAAGTACCCTACAAATAATAGCATATGTACATATGGTTCTGTCTTAACTCTATGATCTTATTTTATAATTGAAAAAGTTATGTGTCTTGTTTTGACGCTTATTTAGATTAGGATCGGTTTCTCTTATGAGAAACCAACAGTAGTCGCCCATCATAGCGACATCCCAGAATCCTTGATACCGACTTTCAATCACTTTCATTTGCTGGTGAAACCTTGCGCCATGCTCGTCACTTTCGTCGCCAAGATTTTGCGGGAAAAAATTTAAGTGGGAGTGTAAGAAATGAATTTTTAAAGACATATTTACTCCTGAAAGAAAATAAAAAAGTAAATTAGATAAATACATAAGTGACACATTAGTATATAATTTTCTTAGGCTGGATTTATCTTTCAATTCAGAGCAAATTTTTTGTTTATATTTTTCCCGTTCTTGTTTGTTCGGAACTGGACGATGAATTCAGATTTATGGCTATATATTCTCATGTAAATTTATGTAATATATAATTTATTATAATATGTTTTTTTATTTACCCATTTCCGCATAGTTTTTGATTAAGTCGTTCACTATCATCTCGTAGTTAGGACTTTTGTGTTTGCCTAAAAAAAAAGTAACGACCTTTTCAAAAGAATCCCACGCTGCCGCCTCCACTGGTGACAATAGTTCTTTGAAATGGTTATTGGTCGTCATTTTCCTTATTTGCGGTCCCACAAAAATGCCTTCCTTTATTTTTGCTTCTGAAATCTCTGGGAAGATTGTCTTCAAATGATGAAAAGCTTCGCCTTCTTTGTCCAAAGCCTTCACAAAGTTTTTGATAAGGCCGAGCTTGATGTGGAGCGGAGGTAGAATTATTTTTTCCTTCTTTAGCAGAGTATTTTATGTTATCTACCCCAACTTGAAACTCGATTCGTTCTGGCCAATCCTTTATGATGTAGTGGTCTTGACGAGCTCGGCTATCCCATTTGCATAGAAAGAAACAGTATTTTGTGTATCCACTTTGTAGACCACATAGCATTCCAACGACTTTAAGATCGGCACATATTTTGCAATCATGTTCTTCGTATTTGATTAACTTGAGCAATTTTTGCATTATCTCATATGTTTCCTTCGTATTTACAGCATGCGCGATCGGGATAGATGGCTTTTGGTTGCCAATATGCAATAATACGGCCTCTAAACTTAATTTATTGCCGTCTGTGAACAATCGCCACTCTTTTGAATCATATGGTTCACCAAATTGTTTGAATAGACCAGCAATGTCTTTGCAGTAACAAACACTGTCCTCCTTCGTATAGTACTTGGAAAATTCTTCGTGACGAGTTCTATAATATGTTACCTTAACATCGGATGAAACAAATTTAAATTGTTGCATTCGAGAGGCGTGTAGTTCGGCCTTTTCCTTTGACAATTCCAAATCCCTTATCCAATCATTGAGTTGTGCTTCTGACACAGAATTTCTTTCGTTTTCCGTTTGAAATTCAGTACATGATGCCGCGTAATCAGATACTACTGTTGACAATGAAACTGGAGCCGGAACTAAAGTTAAATTTGATTCTGGCAATGTCGCTTCTGTTGAAATTAGTTCTGGTAATGACACTGTAGATACGCTCGCATAGGTTACTTTTCTGGTCTTTCCAACCCCAAGTACTTTTGTAGTACAAATATAGCAGTCCGTTGAATGGCAAGTTGGTTCCCTCCACTTCATTGGTGTAATAAATTTCACACGTCGCCTTAATAGATAGTTTCATAAATCAGTCAGCTATGCATTAAAAGGGAACAAATTCCTAATTTTTACAACGTACCTTTTTGTTCCGGTTTCCGAAGAAATCAATTCGACTCGGCATGTGGTGCACACAGTGTTCGATGTCCATGGTGTTTCATTGTTTTTAGGCTCAATTCCAAAACACTTATAGTATGTAACTTTCAAAGGATTTGAAAACACACGTCTCATACTTTTAACAATAAATTGACCGCAGATGAAACAGAACATATCTGGATCATTTGTACACTCAAACTCTCGCGCCCTTTTATTCATTTTTTATTTTTAAGTAAATGACGGGTTATAAACTGCAATTATAAACTGAACAGTATCCGGCGAGCCTTGCAGATATTATGAAGGAACAAGGCGCATGTACTCTTATATATACTTAGATCCAGTAAAAATTCAAGCCTACCTAAACAAAAAGGTTCCCTAGTTCTAGAAAGAAAACACTACCTGCCTCAAAAATATGCTCTTCTTTAAAATGTACCTAGGTTTGAGAAAACGACACTAACAGCTTTTTGTATCTAATAACTTTTCGAAAATCTACCTGCTAACTAACTGATATACGAATACTAACACATATGTACCAGTAGGGTACTTAAGCATTAAATGGATATATTTACTTTAATGCTTATAAATTTTGTATTAGTTCATCGATTTTGTTCACTGATAGCTTGTTTTTATTTGTAATAAAACAGAGCTTAGAGGGGGGGGGGGGAAATATCTGCAAAAAAAACAAAAAGTTTTGGAGATGCTCCCTCGCAAAGTACAAATTTTTTTATATTTTTACAAAAAAAATTTTAAAAATCCGTAATGATTGTTCACTATGTTTGAATCTGCAGGACCTAGCAAAAAGTGTTGTATGTACTGATTATAGTAAATTTTATAAGCTTTCAAGTTTTTTAAACCGTTTTCGAATAGCTCAATTTGTTCTTGAGATATACACGATTAAGTGGAGCCATCTTTTTTGTTTTTTGAAATAACGGTAAATCGTAAATATCTCAAAAACGGTACCATTCAAGTAAAAATAACTTTGATTTTCGGAATTAGGAGGTGATTTTACATAGGAATTTCACTATGGCGTCTCTGGTGCAGAAAAAAAGTTGGAATTTGTGATCCAGTGTTATTTTTAGGTTCAATTTAAGAGCTAAAGAGGGTATAATTTAGGCAAATTTAGTGCTTGACCAATGTGAGAGAGCTATTTAAAAGGGAATATGCAAAAAAACCGGTTTTGAAAAATGTGTTACTTAGAACGTTATTCGCGATGATGATTCATTTCTCTGCTGCGACACTTTCCCACGACCAAATCGTTGAAGTAGCTCAGCACTATACACATATGTAAATACGTGCATATGTGTGAGCGTGCGTTGGGCTTCATGCCTTATGTTAGACTTAGCTATGTAAGAATTACAGTAAATATGTATAATGAAATGTTTAGATTAATTTACTATAAATAAGCCTGAATATTATAATAAAGAATTCATTCATAATTCGGCACCCAACGGCTTTGATTATTTATACCGGGTGCTCACTTTACAGTGTGAAGTTCCATCAACAAGCATTAGCGGCGGCCTTGCTTGGAAGACAGAAAGGTCCTGGAATATGGCCGGGAAATATTGGAACTTGCATTCAAAACTGTATGCTTTATTCTGTAAGTTTATATAATGTCTGTTTTTAACTCTCTTTGACTTATCTGTGTTTCATTTCATTTCATTTATTATAATTAAACATTAGTACAATAAGACCTAATTGCTTTCTTTTTTGGTACAACCATTATCACATAAAGCGTTTGTAACAATATCTATATATGTAAAAAAGGGTAATTACATTCGAACTTCGAAGTTAATATTAAAATAAGTAGCGTATAATACAATATTGTTCATGGAAAACTTTTTTAAAGTATATCACACATCAAAATATAAGATAATAAATAGCAAAAAGATAACAGCAAAACAAGATAAAAACTAATCAATGGTTTATTAGATGGTTTAATAGGTGGCCAATTTAAGCAATTTTCGTTGAAAAGTATTGGTAGATAATTTTTCTGTAGTTCCTTTCGTTTATGTAGTTTCTAATGTTAGCAGGTATGGAGTTCCATGTTCGTATGGTATTTACAAAAAACAGTCTTGTTGATGCCACAAAATTGAAATTTGGCACTATTAAGTCATTCACCCGACTAGATCTAGTAAAAATAAGCTTCACATAAAGATAAGAGGGCGTTTTTGTGGCAATAAGTTGCACGAGGAAAATGCAACTTCTGGCTTTCAAGTAAGCATGGATTTCACAGCCAAGAAGTTGGGTTTTCCAAGCAGAAATGTGGTCAAATTTACTTAAGCCATACACATTACGCGTTATATGGTTATAAACAACATCCATTTTATGAGCGGAACAAGAGTCTAATTTATTATATACCAACTCAGAGTAAGTTATAATGGGCAACAATAGTTGAATTGCAGGTTTCTTACGAATGAAAACTGGCGTGAACATAGACGATTGTCTTAGATTTCGAAGAGTACAATACACTCTGCCTACCATTAAATTAATGTGATCAACACAAGTAAGACTAGAGTTGACCATGAATCACAGGTTCTTAACTTTTTAACAATATTAATCTTACTGTTATCAATATGCAATTGTGGAAGATTGCCAATAACAACCTTTTTTCTAGAGATCGGTAGCACAGAAGACTTACTTGCATTTAGAAAAAGACCATTCTTGTCAGCCCACTGCGACACTTTCAGTAAATCTGAATTTAGTTTGGAGAAAAGGTCATTGCTTTTATCAAAATTATCAGAGATATACATTTGCACATCATCAGCATAGGCATGCATTTTAACGAAATCGCATTGTTTGAAAATATCATTTAGAAACAGGCTGAATAACAAGGGTCCCAGGATGGAACCCTGTGGAACTCCCAATGTTAAAAGCTTTGACTGCGATGCTTCATAGCCCGTGCTCACTCGCTGGCATCTACCGGTCAGATAGCTGTTCATAATCTTCACCGCATTTTCGCTAAAACCAAAGTATTTTTCAAGTTTCTTGCAAATGCTTTCGAGAAATCTAATAGACAGAGCAACGTAAGCTGATTTCTATCAAAGGGCACCCGAATATCATCTAATATTGAAAGGGCGAAAGTAAATTATTATATTGAATATGTAGTGTAATTTGCTCCGCTAGTAGTCTCTCAAAAACCTTTGACAGCGCAGGTAAAATACTTATCGAGCGAAAATCACAAGGTGAGCTTGCAGGGCGTTTTTTAGGCACAGGCTTTACAATTGCATCCTTCCACAAATCAGGGAAGCATGACGTTGTAATGCAATGATTGATAACGTGGGTAAGGCAACTTAATACATACGGTAAAATGATTTTAACGAACTTTAATGAAATTCCGTCTTCACCCACTGCGTTGGATCTTATTTTAAAAATACATCTTGCAACATCATTCTCAGACAGAGTTGAAAACTCAAAAGAAGTGACCGAGTAGTGCGCAGTTGAACAAGCCGAGATATGATCGATTGGGGCACGACTTTGTGGACTTCTTATGAAAGCATTATTTAGTTCATTGGCATTTAGTTTACAATCAGCTTTTTCCTTGCCACACGCAAATTTTTCAAATTACGCCACAATGTATTACAAGGAAGTGATGGATTGAGCTTGGACCTAAAATATTCACGTTTTTGTGCTCGAACAATTTTGGTGGCTGTGTTTCTGGCAATTTTAAACAACCTCCAATAATATTCGGTCCTATACTTCTTCCATTCCCGGTATGCCTTGCTTCGCTTCATTATTGCTACAATTATATTACGGTTATACCATTCGCAGGATAGGGACTTGAACTTTGTGTTTACTACACGTTCGGCAACATGCTTATTGAAAGCTTTTAGTATTTCGCCATTCAAGAAACTAAGCTTTTCGTTAGCAGTAACCAGATTCCAACATTGGCACCAGTCTACACTAGACAGATCAGAGCTTAGAGCATTATGATCAATAAAGCGGTAGTCTCTAAATGTATATAAACTAGTTGTATGACAACGATCAAAAGGAAGGTCAAAGGTGCAGAACAACAAGTCATGGTCTGAGATGAAAGAAATTTGGTCAAATTTTAGAATAGCCGAGGGGTCTGATGCGATAAAATAATCAAGTAAACTCGGAGAACTGTTTTTGCAGTACCTTGTAGGCACACGCGTGTTGACAACATATAAAGCAGCACCAGATACCTCATCCAGCAAAATAACCGTACGAATATCCCTTACGAGAAGATTCACGTTGAAATCACCACAAACAATGAGACTATCATAATTCACCAGGTAAGACGATAAGGTAACAAAGTATGGGTCCAGACTAATACTTCTACGAGGGTTGTATAAACAGGAGATAAGACATCTAGCCGAATTATTGTACACTTCCGCCAACAAATACTCAGTGTTATTGCCTAAGCTTTCAGACATGCAGATTGGTCTAAAGTGAACATTATTTCTGAAGTAAATCGCCACTCCTCCCCCTTTTCTGGTAATTCTATCATTTCTAAGCAGCGTATAATTATTTATATTAAAATGTGAATCTTCCGAACTTTCTACAAACCACGTTTCTGTTACGCATATAACGTCAACCCCTGATGACTCAAACACATACCTAACGAAGTCCATCTTTTCAACATTTAAGCTCCTAGCATTAAAGTGTACAATTTTGAAACCTCTTGCCTACTGGCACAAAACATTAAGCATAATCCGACTGTTATCGCCAGCCCCAAATAACCTGCCAATAGGTGGCATTTTGTAAAAACTGAAGTTAAAGGACACTATAGAGATAAAGAAAAACTTAAATGGGCCATCTTTACATAAAAAGAAAGAGCATGTTGGAATATAAAAATGAATTTAAAAGTTATACATGTTTAAACTATAAATATAAAGCTATGTGCTGTGATTTATGTACTTTTGTAGATCGCTGAGCACACTTACTTTTTTCGCCGGCGCGTCCTTAGAGTCCCTTACATACACAGATCCACGCAATGTAAAAGTTGAAACGAGAGAACCAGCTCGTCTTAACCTTATCGCCTCTTGCAAAATTTTCCTGTTAGGAAGTGACAAACTCTCAAATATATTAAATGTTCCTTCCAGTCCGACTACCTCAAGAGATATTACGGCTCCAGTTCTCTTTTTGTACTCACGAAAGGCGCCCAGAGTTCTATTTCGGTCGACTGTAGAATGAAATTTAATTATAAATACGCCGTTAGAATGTTCTTCCGACCGCCGAACTCTAAAAATGTCACGTATCTGAGGCGACTGGAAGTCTATCGAGAGGCAGATCTGAGTATAAACTTTTTTTAGGTTTTCATCTTCAACAAATGGTACTCCAAAAATCACAGCGTCTTCTGTAAATTCAGTTTGTTTTTATCAGCCTTAAGTTTTCCACCTGGCCTCTTAGATTTTCTTATCTGATTCGTCGGCCTTAACCATAAGCTGAGCAATCTCTTCGTTTAGCCTCTTTTCAAGCTTTTTCTCAAGCTCATCTATCTTGCCGGATAGTATCTCAAACAGCGAGTCAAGCTTTTCTGACTGCTTTTGGAGCTTTTCCTCAACGTCACGTAACGCTACAACAACAGACGACACGATGGCACTCTCCTCAAGCTTGGCTGTTTTTGAAATTGGTGAGCCTTTGCTTGCCCGCCGCTTCAATGTGTTTGCAGTTTGAGCACCAGGAGACATTACTTGCCAGCAAATATGTCTATGATGAGTTATTATGCTAGCTGGGATATTGTTTATTAAAACTCACAAGGGCATTTCCATCGTAACTCACGTTACATCAGAGACAAAATTTCACAAGTTAAAACTATATATTTTCTTATATTGGAGATTTTTTAATAATATTGTAACATCGTTATATCCCTCATGTGGAGCTCTGTTGGATATGCCAATTTTTTTTTAAATTAACACCCCTATCATGCATTTCGACTTGGATCGAAATTTTCTCCGCTTGGCAACTTTGGTATCATGCGTTTCAATTCCGTTCCGTTCAACTTCGAAACTTCCAATTCTGCCTATCATGCACTTCGAGCGTAGCTCCGTTTTTCTCAGTTGCAATTTTGTTGACGGATAACTTATTATTTCTTTATTTTATTATAAAAATTTGATTTATTTGCGTGATTTTTTTATAATTTTATCAAAATGTAAGTAAAACCTGTAATTAAAAGTTGGAAAACTAACAATATTTCTATTTTTGCGCTCTAATGATGTTTTTTGATATGCCTTTAGGTCAAAAACAACAACACCAGAGCAATACCTAAAACTAGCGGATATGTTGGAAAGTAAGGCAGATATAGCCAATAATTTCCACCAGGGTCCAAAGGAGGATGTTCAGGCGTTTTGGGAAGAGGTCGCATGTTCTTTAAATGCACTTGGTCCACCAACTAAAGACTCAAATGCATGGAGAAAGGTAAGGTAATAATTGAATTGAAAGCGAATTTGTAAAATATGACGTATTATTACAGGTTTGGATTGACTGGAAGTGCTATATTAAACGTAAGCTTACTAACAATAAGAAGGAGATGATGAGCACAGGGGGGAGGCAGTGTCGTTTGCAACGAATAAGTCCACTTGAGGAGAGAATTGTTCGCTTAACGGGGTTGGAAAGGTCAACAAGTGGAATTAGCAATACCCTCGATTTTGGCGATAGTGCACAAGACGCAGCTCGAGTCTCTGAAATGGACATTTCGACACTTTCTGACGATGTGCCTTCAACCAGTAGAGCTAGAACATATAGTAGAGAGAGAAGACCGGAAAAGGAGAGCGTTGCATCTTTACTAAGAGAGCAAAAAGAATTTTACGATGAGACGAAAAAACATAATGAAGCTATCGATGCCAAAATGAAGGAAGCTTTATCATATTTACGACGAATGAACCGCTCGATGGAATCGATGGCAGACACTGCAGTAAAGCAGCTTAAAGAACAGCAGCGACACAACAAGACTAAAGAAAACCTGCTAAAACAAAAGTTGGAAATCAAACTGCAAATGCTGAAACTGGATCCCAACTACAGAGAAGACTCTGAATAATTTTTTTTTTTTATATTTTTGATTTTTTTGTTATCTTTAAAGCTTAAGAGCAAACGAACTGAATAATTGAAATAATTGTATACCTGATTTTTGTATTATTTTTAATCGAATGCCATTTTTTAATGTAACAAAATGTCATATGCAATGAATTATAAATTTTGAATTTGAATAAAAACATGAAAAATTGTATACACTTTAAAAAGAAGAACGTATGTTGTCACGAATTCGATTTGCTGTTGAAGAAAATTCAAGGTCGTTGGTTTGTTCCTCTTCCTCTTCCTCTTGACGGTTATCATTATCAAATTGTATGGAGTTCAAATCTTGTACTTTGTAGTAAATGCAAATGTTGTGTAGTGCACAAGCAACATTTATAATTTGACTCGCTTTTCGAGGCGAGTAATGCAGCTCTCGTGCTCCCAACAAACACCGAAAGCGGTTCTTTAAAACGCCGATCGTCCGCTCTATAATATTTCTTGTTTTTGAGTGTTTCATATTATAATTACTTTCGCGGCTGCCTTGACTTACGGACCGATATGGAGTCATTAGCCAAGGTTGTAATGGGTAGCCAGCATCGCCTTTAAAAAAAGCAAATAAATATTTTAAATTGTCGAGGATACGTACATATATAACTGAATACCTAACAGCCATGTGTTCCTTTCACCTTCACGATAACGTTGTTCCATATAGCATCTCAGCTTGCTCAATCCCCATACATGAGCGTCGTGATTGCACCCTGGATACCTAGCGTCAATGCTTCTTATTCTTAATTTGTGATCGCACACCTAAAAAAATAAATTTCCAATTATGGAATTGATTCCATGAAATACAATCCTCACCACCATAGCATTGATGCTAAAAAATCCTTTTCTATTATAATAAAGAAAAGGTTCATCGGATGGCTTGATTATTTTTATGTGCGTGCCATCAACGCACATTATAACACCTGGGAAACCAGCCTTCGTAAAAAAAATTTGTTTTGCTTCCTGCTTTTCTACTTCATTCTGCTCGAATTTTATCCACTGTGGGCATAGCTTTCGTTGCATTATTTCCAGAAAAATGGACAGCCACTTTGACACGGTTGACTGTGCCATTCCAACATTGTAGTCTGCGCCAACTCCATGCTGGTAACTGCCTTCCGCAAAAAATCTTAAACAGGATACTACAACGTTAAGCGGAGTTAACGAGGACAAAGTACTTGCCGACGATTCTTCGGCAAACGTATCTAGGACATACTTGAAAGCGTCCTTATTCAAACGAAAGTTTTTTTGGAATCTAAATAAGTTAACAAATTGTAAGAAGATTGTCTCCTTTTACGTGCAATTACTTACAGCCCGTCATTCATCTGGAAGGGATCGCACATATCTCGTAATTTTCTTCGTTCAATTCTTACGCTGCTCTCCTCCTCAACCAATAATATCGCCGCGGATAAAGATTCCATACTTACTTACGCTTATTAAAAATAATAACAATATACAAATTTTACTTTTAATTCTTTTCTTTGTTTATTTTTGCTTTGTTATGTTCCATTTTCACACATTCCAAGGCAAACAGCTGATTTCGAAAGATTTATAGCTCTTCCTCTTCTTCTTTCAATCCAATTTAAATGCATGATACCAATTTTCGATTTCGGCGGAGCGTAGAACGGGAACGTAATTGAAATCCATGATAGGGGTGTAAATTAATTTAATTAAATAAAAAATAAAAAAAACTTGTTCGTAACTCACGTTACAAATTTGGACAAAGGGTTTTAAAGGGTTTTGTATTATGCAAAAATTCTCTGAAGTCAATATTATTAACTTGTTTTTAATAATGGGACTTTAGAATTAGAATTGATTGAAGTACGATATATGCAAATTTTGCAAAACCTACTATAATTTGTTTAAAAGATATTTAACTCACGTTACAGGCATTTCGTAACTCACGTTACTTGCGAATTGTACAAAAGTAAAACTTTATAAAGTCAATACAGAGACTACAGGCTTGTCGAAAATACCCTAAAACAAAGTAATAGAGACACGCATCTCCATTTTTTGTTTCTAATCAAAGAATTTTGTACCATTTTATTATCCAGCATTAACATTTTTCCACACAAACATTTTTCGGTTCCAAAATCAAAAAAACGGCGTTAATGAAAGAGAGTATACGTATTTTGCAGAAGCAGCTTTATTACATTAGTACATGAAAGTAGATACAGATTAAAAAATAAGTAAGAGCTCAGTATAAGTTTATTTAATTCTACTTTACGAGCTATAAGAGAATATTGAATAAAGTTTATAAGCAACTATAAGCATTTATTCCAATATCTAGCCAAGGGGACGTCATCTTCGTTGATGTAAGTATAAAAATGTTGAAAGGAAAGATTTTTTTGCACTAAATTATGATATAAGTCAAATGATGTATATGCCTTATGCAATTGGCCATTACTCCAATAAATTTAGTGAATTTTAGAAATACCTTTAAGCGGTGGTGCGCTTTTAAAAATATAGTCAAGCTGCATCTCTTCTAATGTATTTTCTATTTCTTCGGGGGAAAACTTTTTTTAAATCGACGAAGGACTCCATGCAAAGCCGCTTAAATCTCGAAAGTAAAAAATCATTTACCGTAGGCTACAGAAAATGATCTATTATCCGGTATTTGGACATCACAGTTTGAGAACGGCGGTTAAATTGAATATTGACCAAAAAATATATTTTTGCCCTCTGGCGAAAGTCAACGGCTACAAAACTATGAAAAATTAAATATTTGTTAAAAAATGTAGTTATACTGGTATTTTAGAAGATTTTTATAAAAATCGTAACTCACGTTACAACAATAAATCACTAATAAAAATGTACCCCGATTAGATGAAGCGGTAAAAACACATTATACCGAGATGTCCTCCTGGTCAAATAGAGAACATGATTTTTTTTTCAATTTCAACAAAAATCTGGGATTTTAAGAGCAAAAACCTATATTGTCGTAACTCACGTTACATACCGAAACCTACTTTGCATTTTCCTTAATAACAACGAAACTATAAGTAGGCTATTAATTTTTTTTTTTGAGAAATTCACTGTTAAGACAACAGTAATGAATGTAGTGGATATAAAGATAGATAGAATTAAAAAACAATGACACTAATATCTCCTCAAAAATTGGATTATTTTTAATTTTTTTTTTCATGTAGTCACTATTTTAAGTAGGCATTTAATGTAGTTAGGTTTTAAATTTGACCAAGATAACACCTTTTCATGAAAACTGCATGTTTTTACTATAACTTGCATGCTATATAAATCAAAAGCAAAAGAACAAAAATTTAAGATTTTCACTTTCTCCGGATGGAAATGCCCACAAGTAGATGGCGCTCGCAGCGGTAGGACAGGTGCAGGTGATGACAGATCAGCTGATGACCAAAACAAAGCAACACATACGTACATGCACAAGTGAGCGGGAAACTTTTTACATAAATTTTACTTATTTATTGTTTATTTTGTTTGTTTGTATGTATGCACCCTTTGTGTTTTACAAATTTTTATTTATTTTAATTGATTCAAAAACCAATAATGCATCAGGATGACTTCAAATTTTCACAAGCACTATGCGTTTGTTTTCTTTAGCAGTCTTTCGGTAGTGTTTTGGAAGTGTTAAACACAAAAAAAAGGCAAGTATTAGCTTAATTAAAATAGCAGCCGATCAAACACGTATAGATCGTACGAAAAAACCAGGCAAATATCCAAATTTGACAAGGGATGACGAAAAATCGTTCCAACACTCATAATCTCTTTGACTTGTTTCGTATAAGACCATTAAAATTACACTGTTACAGTTTTTTGACTTTTTTGTCCGCAGACGGACGATAGGTCATTTCTATATCATATCGATGCGCTGAATTCATTGGTGTTATTCGTTGTGCAAAGTTAGGTCAAACAAAATATTTTTTTCTTATAAGCATGGAGGCGCCTCAATATTCGGAAAGGAAACATTTATTATTATTCGCTTACTTTGCATACCGGTTAAAGCCATTGAATTCTTCGTATCGAAATAATATATAAATGATCCATATCACGTCTGTGAGATTTTTCAACTATGACAGTGTTATCAGTATATTTTCTAACTTGTTTTGTTTTGTTAGGTTACAAAAAATTTCCAACGCATTCCAATATGTGAGATGCCAGATAATATTGTGGACTTCAATATTCGGAGCAACCAATTATATTTATATCGTATGGTCCGGGCTGTTCATACAGGAGAGTGTAACGAAAATTTAGCAAGCGAGAAGCCCGGTGCTATGAGTACAGCCCGTTGGCTGACAACAGTGTCTCGAATTCTTCACTATTATAAACGTGCGAGCAACCCTCAAAAACACTAAAAACACTTGCTGACTTTATTGTAAAAGTTTATGCTCCTTTCTGGTTTCTGGTTAAAAAGCAACCACTTGCAATTCACGGATGTCGTCACGTTTTCAAATACATCACATGGATTCGCCAATTGCCTCAAGACATTCAAAATATTGTCGGCCCGGTCATAAAGAATAATTCGTACTTTCTGCACCCAGAAAATATTTTGATATCGATGATAACCGATACAGATTCATTCGTACGTTCAGATGGATACACGGGGATCTTAGAAGACTGCAGAGAAGCTAATGGATGTGGTCGTCAAATATTTGGCCCGAAAGAGGATAATTTTATAAATTTCGAGAGTGACAAATATTTTAATGTAATAAATTGGGATAGATTCGAACGGGCTGAACCACCATGCTTGCAGCTCTTCACGAAAGATCACCTCGAAGCATTACAATATTCCAATGAAATTATTGAATTGGCAGGTATGCACAACGAAAACCATTAATTTTTCTTTGCTTCTGTTTTATCGGCATTTTCACTGATAATTTTCACAGCATATCCTTGTCATTCTCAAAACACCGATCGATTTGTTCATACAGTTCATGAATCTGCAATGGCGGTCACCGATGAACAACGCATGGGCCACATTTTATCTAAGGTCGAGAGCCGGCAGAAATACAGCAAGCTTGAATCCCGACAAAATTTTATGGACTAAAATTTCCGTTACAAAACAAATTCACTAACTGTTTCGCGAGCGAGGAAAATAAATAAAATTTAGACTAAAAATAGAAAATAGAAATACTTTTTTCCCAAAAGATTTATGATTTTTTACGATCTTCAATTAACTGACATTAGGTCGTTACATTAGGGTGGCAGAAACTGAGATATCATTCCCACGACAGAGACGAGATATCATTCACTACCCCCCTGCCTAAACCGTCAGTTATCCCCCCCCCCAATAATGTCATCCTCCGAGCAGCTCCTTGCAGCGGGACTGCTCAAGACTCTCCTGCTCCGGGCTGGTATTGAATCCAACCCCGGACCTAGAGAATGGATCTGCTGTATATGATGGAAGAAAATTTATGTGAAACGTTCACATTCTGTACAATGCTCTAATTGTAGCAGATGGTTGCATCTAACTAGTTGCTCCGGACTAAATCCCTCTACTCATAGACCCGCTAGTTTTTATAAAACTTTTGTGGCCCCTTGCTGTTCACGTCCTATGACGTCCAGTGGCCGTCGTCGATCAAGTATCGCTCCGCCACACATGTCTGACTCTGTCACATCAGTCTCCACGACTAGCACTAACAATGCACATCAGCAAGTAGACCTTCCGAGCGGTCGCTCACGCCCACAGGCGTCAGCATCTCACACAGCAGCTCACAGCTACTCCCTACGTAGCACTTCCCAAGTGGATTTGAGCAATCCTCGGTCAGCCCCTCTTCTTCCAGCATTAGCACGAGTATAAGCCACAACCATCAGCTCTTGGTCCCTTATACTACGTGCACTGTTTGTCGGTTAAGATTATATACGCCGTTGGCATCAGTCAAGTGCAATAACTGCCTTGGCCTGTGTCACCTGCTCATATGCTCTGGACTTTCGGCAGGAACCTATGGACTGATACGTACGTTGCGCCATGCTGTCGAGCTACGCCACCTTCAACGTCGTCCGACTCGCCTCTACCTTCTGGTAACGCGATTCCTTCGACTTCAAGATTGCGCCGTAGTGCGCGACCCAGCCTATTACCACCTAGGCATACGCACCAGTCCTTGACCCCCAGCATCAACTCTGCTCTCCCTGCACATTTCGGTATCCTGCAATTCAATTGCAACGGCCTAGCCGGAAAAATTGTTGAAGTGACAAATTTAATGAAGCGACTGAACATCAAGATCGCGGCGATTCAGGAAACAAAGTTAGGTGGAAGGTCGTCTCTTCAGACCTGCAACGGTTACAATGTACACCGTTGCGACCGTGCGAGAGGGCTTGGGGGTGGTCTGGCATTCATCACGCATCAATCTTTGCAGTATCGTCTATTTGAGCCTGACATCGACCCGAGGGACACCACCTTAGAACGTCAAGGTATGGTTGTCCGGTCAGGCGATGTCGACCTTGAAATCATAAACATTTACGTACCTCCTGTCACCTGTTGTCCCAGGGATTACCACCCTGACATTCGTGCGTTACTCAGGGGCGAGAACCGCGTCATCCTTGGTGACTTCAACGCACACCACGACCTGTGGCACTCCAGCCTGCAGGCCGATGGTAGGGGACAGGAGCAGGCTGACCAAATAGATGATTCGGCGTTCTGCACGGTGAATGGGGATGCCCCCACTAGAGTGGCGGTAAACTGCTCTAGCTCGCCAGACATCACCATAGTCAGCGCTGGCCTAATAAACTGCGTTGAATGGCGACCGATGCTGACGCTTGCTTCAGACCACCTACCTATAGTGCTCTCTATCGATCGCCCCACCGACTTTGTCACCGCTGAGAAACGCACTTACACTAACTTCAATAAAGCCGACTGGGAGGGTTTTCTCAACACCACAGAGAGCGCCTTCGCTGCTCTTCCCACCCCGTCTGACGTACGAGAAGGGGAAAAGGCGTTTCGTATGGCACTAATTTCAGCCTCCCATCAACACATTCCGTCAGGTAGAATAAAGGAAGTGCGTCCATTCTTCCCCGCAGAGGCAGCGGCCCTGGCAAATGAACTTGACCATATTAGACGCCTTGACCCTACGGATCCTCAAATAAGGGATCTTAATGCGGAAATCAGACGCTTAGTAGATCAACACAAACGCGCTAAGTGGGAGGAGCACCTAAGGTCTTGCAACCTCTCGGCTGGAGTTGGCAAATTATGGTCGACGGTGAAATCTTTGTCCAACCCGACTAAACCTAACGACAAAATATCCATCACCTTCGGTGATAAGGTGCAGTCGAAGCCAAAAAGATGCGCGAGCGCCTTCTGCCGACAATTTGTAATGCATCCTCCGTTGAACAAAGAGATTCGCCGAGCCACCAGGGAAGCGCACAAACACAAAAACAGCGATGCGCCCATTGCCATCTCCACAACAGAAGTTCATGAGGCAATTCGGAGATATAAGAACACCAAATATATTGGCCCCGATGGCATTTCCATGCTGATGGTGAAACACCTCGGCGACGAAGGCATAAGATACCTTACACACATTTTCAACCTTTCCGTGTCCACCTTTGTTATTCCTGAAAGATGGAGACAAGCAAAGGTGGTCCCACTACTAAAGCCTGGCAAACCAGCTGCCGTAGGGGAGGCATATCGCCCGATATCTCTCCTCTCGCCAGTAGTGAAGGTGTTGGAATCTATCTTGTTGCCGTATATCACCGCAAACCTGCGGCTCGCCCATCAGCATGGATTTCGCAAAAATCACAGCACCACCACCGCGCTGAACGCCATAACCACTCAGATAGGGGACGGATTAAACCAAAAGCGTCCAAACCACAGGACAGTGCTAGTTGCGCTTGACCTGGCCAAAGCTTTTGACACGGTCAACCATGCGCAACTAATGAAAGACCTTGAAGGCTCGTCCCTTTCTCCCTGTCTTAAACGTTGGACTGCCAACTACCTGAGTGGTCGTCAATCGTCGGTTGAGTTCAGAGGCGCAAGATCAAAACCCAGAATAGTTAAACAAGGGGTGCCACAGGGTGGTGTCCTATCCCCGTTTCTGTTTAACTATTATGTATGGAAACTTCCCCCCCCCCCCCCCCACCAGAGGGTGTCTCGATCGTCTCTTACGCCGACGATTGTACGATTCTGGCAACAGGCCCCTCCGTTGAAGAACTCTGCTCTCGAATTAACTCATACCTCCCAGCCGTGTCCGAATTCTTCGCCGGGAGAAACCTGGCATTGTCACCGAATAAGTCCTCGGCCACCCTATTCACGACGTGGACAACGCAAGTGAACATGGAATTAGACGTCTACGTTGATAGTGTCAAGCTACCAACTGTCTCACACCCCAAAATCTTAGGGGTGACGTTTGAAAACATGTTCAAATACGGCGCTCATGTAACCGGAATTGCCAATAAAGTCCAAAGCCGTAACAAAATCCTCAAGTCCCTAGCTGGCAGCACTTGGGGTAAAGACAAAGAAACGTTACTAGCTACATATAAAGCAATTGGCCAGCCGGTACTGAGCTACGCGACGCCTATATGGTCGCCGGGGCTAGCTGACACACACTGGACGAGGCTACAGGTCTGCCAAAACACCGCCCTTCGTACCGCTACTGGGTGTCTTCTTATGTCTCCTGAGCATCACTTACATAATGAAGCGAAAATGCTTGCCGTTAAAGAGCATAGCGAGATGTTGACCAGGCAATTCCTGTTCAACTGTTACAAACCGCAGCATCCGAACGGACACCTGATCAACAAGGATCCGCCCCCCAGGAGCATAAGGAGCCATCTACGCAAACACTACGATGAGGTCCGGCACCTGATTTCCACGCCGTTTGATCCTAAGGTGCACCGGCAGGCCCTCACCCTCATCCACACGAATTCGGTAAATTCCTATGTTGGCTCTCTCCCGGTGAAGGCCGTTCTTCAGGCAACAACACCACCCATTGCCGAAGAGGAGCGCGAGCTGCCTAGGCAGACTAGGGTGATGCTGGCTCAACTCCGGTCTGGATATTGTAATAGGTTAAACTCTTACCTATCCAGACTGGACCCCGACTTGCCTAATGTTTGTCCGGCATGCGGCTTGTCCCCCCATACTACTAACCATCTTTTTGTCTGCTCATCCGAGCCTACTCTTCTAACACCCCATGGTCCTCCCCTGTTGAAGCCGCTAGGTTTCTAGGACTTCCGTTAGAAGAGTTTGATGACAATATTGGGTAAGGTTGATACTGACTACCTAGGCAGGGCAATGTGGTGTTAAAACAACAACAACAACAACAAACTGAGATATGGTGGGTAAGTACCACATCGAAACGCATGAGCTCAATGAACTTTTTTTAGGAAAAACCTCCTCTTTGATGAAAAAAAATTGATGTGTCACACTTTAAAATCCGACAACAAATGCCAAAGATATGAAGAAAAATGTAATTGGGCAACATCTAGGGTTGCCAGAAAAAAAATTTTTTTTTTGAATGTTTTTCGAAAACACTTCATATGAGGGGAGGTACGGCCGACTTTTTTTTGGTGATACGCTCTACTTATTATCCTTACACCCAGCAAACACGCCGTGCCGCCTCGTAAACAGATTTTTGTATCTAGGCTTCCCTCGTCGTTAGCAGAGAAGGATATTTTTAGTCATATCTGTTGTAAGCTTCGTGTTGCGCCCTCTAGTAACGTCAGATTATACAAATTTAATTTTAGGTATGAGAGACACATTTCCGCATTCAAAATAAAGGTTCCTGATTCCTTCCTTGAAAGCGTGCTCGATCCGTCGTTTTGGCCGGAGCATACTGTGGTACATCTGTTCAACAGAAAATCGAATGCTAATCCTGTTTCGAAAAACTTAGCAGCAAACGCTGAATGAATGGTGAATTCGTAAGCTTGGTTTCGAGCTGCCTCATCGTTCACTACCAAAATGTACGCGGCCTACGATCGAAACTAACATGGCTGGAGCCTGATAACTTTAATTCAGAGGTTTTCTCCAATAAGTACGTTGTTTATGTGAGTGACCGCAACTCAAACCCCCTCCTTGCCTCAGGATAATTTGATTTTTTAGGTCGTTACAATTCAAATATTTGATGTTTTTCTAAAGTCTAAATTTTTTGTGTGGGTTTTCTTGTTGTTTATAATCAGTCGGCGGTGCTTGGCGGCATATATCGTCAAGCTTCAGTTTTATGCCGTTGTCGTTCGCAGTCGTCGTTTTGAATGTGGCCGGCCTAGTGTTTTCGCGTTAATTTCGTCACTGTATCATTTGAATTCTGCAGCATGCAAATATGTACATATTTATGTATGTCCGTATTGCTGGTTTCAATATAATTTGGCCAACGATTCTTTCGAATTATGCTCTTTGATTTTCAGAAATTTATTAAATAAGTTAATCGAAATAGCTTTGAAGTAATTTTGTGACATAAGAGACGATCAGAATAAATTTTGATATTTCGAGTTGTGGTTATCTAATGAAAAAAAATACAAGTTTAATTTAAGCTTAAAGTTCAATTTAACTTAAAATGAGTTTATTAAAATGGTTACAATCGCCACCGGGAAAACGTGCGCGGCAGGACTCAAGTGAGTAGGCACATCGTTTTCCATTCATTATTTAGAGTGCAATTATTATTATGATTGATGTAATTACGATTTATTTATTTAAACGTGTTTATGAATCGCACTGCCTTTTACTTTTTAAATTCCAACCTAACCTATTTCATTGTTATAGATACGGATTTGGATGCAGCTTCCAAATGCGAATCCGATCCTTCTGTTTCAAATGTTTCCAAACTACCTTCCCCCGCCGACCCTGATGATGTTATTAACTTATTGAAAAATTTAAATGATTCCAATAGATTGGAATTATTCAATCGAATTAGTACACCGACACCAAGCTTTCCTTTGCCTATGAGTGGAAAAAGGAAATTGAAGTTTCAATATTCGTGGTTGAGCAGATGGCATTGGCTTTTGTGGGGCTTTGATGGGGCTTTTTGTAAGTATTGCGCGTTTTTTAGCGTAAAAACTGGCGGTTCTGGCTTCCAACCTCTCGGTAAGTTGTTTTGGGGGTATGCTGGTACATTAACTGATCTATGATTAATATCTATTACAGGAATACGATTATGTGGCCTTTCCTAATGTTCACATGTTGTTGAAAATCTTGTGTACGCTTCCAGTAACAACGGCAACGAACGAGAGATCTTTTTTAACCCTTAGGCTGATTAAAAACTATTTGAGAAACACGATGAGTGAAAATCGATTGAATGGCTGTGCATCACTAAGCATCCACCGTGATCAAATTGTTACCGTTGATGAAGTTTTAGATGAAATGGCAAAGAAAAGCCGACGCATGCGCTTGAGTTTTTAATATAACATTTTTCATATCATATTCTAAATACACGTACTTTAATGTTAAAGCTAAACACAACATTTTTTTTTTATTTAACTGAAAAAAAATAAATTTGAACCCCCCCCCAAGACAATTTTCTGGCTATGCCCCTGCTGTATGGTACCAACAACTCTACACGATTTACTCAATGCCTTGTGTGATTTATCTTTCCTACAGGTAAACGATATACTGAATAGTAAAAATAAGATGCTGGACTTAGTATTTGTGGATAATTCGCAGGGCAATGTGCTCACTCCAATATCTCCATTGTTCCATCCGGAAGATCCATTACACCCTTCGCTTTAGTTAGCTGTCGATACTAACCGACCAATCGTGACATCGTGTTCCATCTCGCTACGTCAAGGCTAAATCGAGGAAAGCATCAAGTCAACTTGTCAGACTTAATAATATCTAATCAGGACTTTACAAGCGATTCAAGAGATCTGGCACATCTGCTGACTGCCCGCTTTAACTTCCAGTGGCTAAATCAGTTATGTTATAAGGATTACTTAACTTGTTGCAAAACTTAATTTTTCAACAATCCGAAAAAATTGTATAGTTTCGTTAACTCTAAACGTGAAGTCTCTGGGTGTAAGATTGCTAATACCGCTGACAATATTGCAAAAATATTTTCTGAATTCTTTCTGCGCGCAGCACTTATCTCTTTAAGTATCTTCAGTAGTTTAACCACTATGCCAAAACACGTTCAAAAAATTTTGAAAAAATAACGAATTTTTTTTTTAATTTCAGATTTAACCACTTTAAAATCAGAAAAAGTCTATGGACGAAAAAAATTTAGTCCTTCTATGTTGTAATAAATTTAATTTTAATTATGAACATTTTAAGCGTACAAGTACAAAATTATGATGTGCTCTTGACTATATAAGCCCTGCTATATGGAAAGTCCTCAATCAAAAATTTTGTGTGTTTTACCCAAGAAATTTTCCGAAATTTCCATATCCTAGGCATTTGATACATAATTTCTATGCAGAACTTTCTGCTGATTCAATCGTTTGTTTTAAAAGTAGAACAGTTTTCGAGATATCTTGACATTTCAGGGTATGAAAATTTCATAAAATTTCTTGGGTAAAAACAGAAAAGTTTTGATTGAGGACTTTGAATATAGCAGGGCTTATAAAGTCAAGGGTACATCATAAGGTTGTACTAGTACACTTAAAATTTTCATTTTTAAATCTACTACAACATAGAAGGTTTAACTTTTTTTCATCCATAGACTTTTTCTGAAATTAAAGTGACTAAATCTGAAATTTGAAAAAAAATCGTTATTATTTAAAAGTTTTTTGAACGTTTTTTGGCATAGTGGCCAAACTACTGAAGATACTTATAGAGTTTAAGGCAAAAAATGTTTATGGGAATTAGTATAATCTATAACTCAAGAGCTTAAATCGAAAAAATGAAAAAAATACAAACTTTTGACGTACGTATCTTAAAAACCTTGGGAATTTTCATATTTTCGCGGATATCTCGGAAACTAGATCAGCCACAGAAAAATGGATGTGATATTCGGAATCAGGAGACGATTTTACATTAGGAAATTGTACTTTCATTCTTGGAGAGATTTTTGTTGTCGAGTAGTGTTATATATAATACTAGCAGGGTACCCGGCGTTGCTCGGGATGTAAGTAGTTAGGGGGCCTTTCAAAATCAATAATATACTTTAAGATTTCATATTTATATAATATTATTGCCTACTGAAGAATTTACCAAATTCGAATATTTTGAAAAAAGAGTATTGAAAACCGGTTTTCAAAAATTTTCTTTTGCGGTATTCGTTGGTAACGTTGCCAGGATGAATGCAAATTCAAATGTTGTTTTGATACCATATTGTAGGGTAATATTAAGGTTTTTCTGCAATTGCATTTTTACTGATAACTCAGTTACAGATAAATTTATCCAAATATATCGAAGTACAAAAGGAACCTGGGGCATTCCCCTTTAATTTGATACCCATATTGTAGGGCAAGTTTAAGGTTTTTGGGCAATCACATTTTCACCGATAACTCATCATCGATACATTTATCGAAACCTATCGAAGTCCAAATGAAACCTGCGGCCTTCTCCTTTCGTCTTATACCCATATTATAGGGTAATGTTAAGTTTTTTGGGCAATCACCGATAACTCAGTTATCCATAAATTTATAGAAATATATCGAAGTCCAAATGAAACCTGGAGATATCCCCTTTCGTTTGATACCCATATTGTAGGGCAAGTTTAAGGTTTTTGGGAAATCGTATTTTCACCGATAACTCAATCATCGATAAATTTATCGAAACCTATCGAAGTCCAAATTAAACCTGGGGCCATCCCCTTTCGTTTGATACCCATATTGTAGGGTAATATAGAGATTTTCGGGCAATCCTCGTTACCTCGTTACTTCATTTAGTGCTCAATTGGACTATGATATCTTTGTCATTATTGAAACATGGCTGAACGCCGACTTCAATGATGGTGAGTTCTTCGATCTCAACATTTTCGACGTCTTTCGGAAGGACAGAGATCCTTCTAAGACTGGATCTTACAGGGTTCCACGCAAGTTTGTTGCATACTTAGTAACGCTTAATAATGACGACTCTTTGCTCGATCAACTATGTGTATGCCTTAGAGGCTCCTCGAGTTCTGGCTCAATCTACATTGTAGCCTCCTACATCCCTCCTAGTAGTGACTATGAGTTATATAAAATGCATGCAGATAATGTTGTGTCACTTATGGAGAATAATGTTCGGGAAGAAAACTTATGCTTTTTAGGTGATTTAAATTTATGTAATATCCGCTGGACTGAAAGTAACTCGTGTCTTATGCCATCTTATGTAATTGCAGCACATGAGTCTTATTTTATTGACTGCATTCTGAGCCTCAGTCTCAATCAAATCAATAAATTTTTCAATAAACTTGGTAGGATCTTAGATCTTATTTTTGTTAGTGATAATATTAACTACTCTATTTCCGAAAGTTTGTCGCCAATAAGCCAATGTGATAAGCATCATGTGCCAGCAATCATAAACGTTGTGGGTTACGAATATCTTTCCGCATGCCAAAGCACTTGCGATATACCTTCTTTTAAATAAACCTAAGAAATAAATTCCACAAACGACTTCAGCTAACTCGAAACTACTATTTCTTTCATAAATATAACAATTTTAGCTGTGAATTTAATCGTTTAGATAAAATTCTGTATAGGAATTTCATTCGCAGTGCTCAGCTCAACATTAAAGGTAATCCAAAATATTTTTGGACTTTTGTGAAATCTAAACGGTCTCGTTCAGATATTCCTACGTCAGTTTTTCTGGATAATAAATTTGCGGAAGGTTCCAAAGATGTAGTTAATCTGTTTGCAGAATTCTTTAAGTCTAACTTTGCTTCTGATGACGACGCTTCTTCGCCAAATTTTTCATCTAACGCTTATTCAAATCTCGCTTTTGGTTCACTTATTTTATCGGTAGAAGACATTAAGAAGGGTCTAGCTTCGCTGAAGCCCTCTTCTGAAACTGTAGCGCGATTCACTAACTTTTAAACGTAATCTGTCAACGAAAAATTTACGTAACAATAATTTTAACTATCTATGCTATTCACTAACTTTTTGTCAACTCTTCAATCGTTAATTTATCGTAGTCGATTTGTAAATTGATATTTTATCACGTTATCCGTTGGTGTCATTGAAATATTGGTTAAAATAAAAATAAATTAAAAACAAATTTTTTGAGCAAGAAGTATTTCTATATTTAAAAAAAAAGTATTTATTTAAAAAAAAATATATTATAGAAAAAATGTCTCCTAGTTATTGGTATCGAACTTGCGACGTCTATTTGGATAACAATCCAGACGCTTGTCAGCTGCGCTACTGCGACACCAACGGCGGCGCTGGCAAATGCTGCACTTGACATTTAAGCAACGTTCTAGTCAATTTCGACTGAGATGCCACATGTCATCATTTTAAACAATTAGCTGCACGTTATTGTTAAATCCGAGTTAGTGAATCGCACAATTGTTAAATTAAACAGTATACGTTAATGATAAATATCTCTATTGCGAAATTGTTAAAAGTTAGTGAATCGCGCTACTGATGTAGATGGTCTGTCGGCCCTCCTACTAAAGAAGTGTCCTGCCCTTATTGAACCCTTGAAAATAATCTTATAAATAAAAATGAATGTGTGTTTGTGTGTCTGTGTGTCTGTGTGTCCTTTATGGGCGTCCAAAGTACTCAACCGATTTTTATGAAATTTTCACAGTATATTCTTGAGATCATGGGTTAAAGCATAGGCTATATTAATTTTTGGAAAAGTGGGCGGTGCCACGCCCCCAGGCTATATAAAACTACAATTCTTCATAACTCTGAACATATTTGGTCTAAATTAATGATTTTTGGATATGTGTGTCCTTTGGTCAAGATTTATGTAATTTTGGAAAAGTGGGCGGTGCCACGCCCACATTTTTTGTGTTTTGTTTGTACTTCAATAATGTCCAAAGTTTATGGTCGATATCTTTTAAACTTTCAAGATTGGTTCAGAAGATTGTTCAAAGTTTATGGTCGATCTTCTCTAAATTTCCAGATTGGTTCAGAAGATTGTTGTGCCACGCCCCCAGGCTATATAAAATTTAAATCATCATAACTTTGAATATTTTTGGTCTAAACTAATGATTTTTGGATATGTGTGTCCCTTGGTCAAGAATTATATAATTTGGGAAAAGTGGGCGGAGCCACGCGCATATTTTTCGTATTCAGTGCTTTGTTTCTACTTCAATAATGTCCAAAGTTTATGGTTGATCTGTTTTAAACTTTTCCAATACGTTAAAATCTTCGTTGGGTACGACATACATAGGCTACATTTGTAAATTCTTTGGAAAAGCGGGCAGTTCCAAGACCACAAGTTAAGTAATATTTCAATTCGTTATATCCCTGAATGTATTTGCTTTAGTGACATTTTAACGTTCTTAAATCTTAATCAAAGCACTTAATTGTTTTTGTTTGTTATTGCCGTTCATACATATCCAGAGTATTATAGGTAGATATAGGATATAATTAAACAAGTACTAACTATACATCTGCTCAGCAGCGGATAATGGTTTTTGTCATACCCCTTGAGTTCAAAAGATCCGTTTTTTGAGTTGGACATCTAAAAAATTTATTTGTTTATACCAAAGACTTTAAAGCCAGAAACATTGTATATAATAAAGCACTGCAATAAATGAAATGTTAAAAGTTAAAGAAAAATATTTGAAAATGTATTTCTATGGAAGTCACTGGTCAGGCAGAACAACGTCTGCCGGGTCTGCTAGTTTTTAATAAATCTCTCACTTCGGGTACCTTCATTAATGATTGGAAAGTAACTTCCATAGTTCCTATCTTAAAATCTGTTAAGAAAAATGGCATACGTAACTATAGACCTATCTCGAAGATCTCTACAATTTCTAAAGGTCCGTCAAGCTGGACCCCCCCCAAGCCGGATTTCAAATTTGACAGGTCAGGAATTATGTGCTATTTATGTGCTAATTTGTTCCCAAAATTAAAAATTTTGTGCTCAAATTTTAAGTACTTTTTTTAAAACCTCAAAAGTGGGGGGTCCAGCTGGACGTCCAGCTAGACCCCCCCCATAGAAACGATGGGTTTTTAAATTAAATGAGTATCTGGGAATTATGTGCTATTTATGTGCTCCAAGAAAACCTTTTGACCGCCAGGAAAAACAGAGGCGTGGGCGAGGGGGAGGGGGTGTAATATCCCCAATGGGGGGATCTCATATTGGGTTAGCCTATAATTATGTGCTATTTATGTGCTCTACAGTTCCAAAAACAATTTTTTTGTTGCTCAAATTTTAAGTGCTTTTTTTCAATCTTCAAAAGTAGGAGATTTGTGGAAACGTCAAGCTGGACCCCCCCCATAGAAACGTTCGGTTTTTAAATTAAATGAGTATCTGGAAATTATGTGCTATTTATGTGCTCCAAGAAAACCTATTTACCGCCAGGAAAAACAGAGGCGTGGGCGAGGGGGAGGGGGGGTGTAATATCCCCAATGGGGGGATCTCATATTGGGTTAGCCTATAATTATGTGCTATTTATGTGCTCTACAGTTCCAAAAACAATTTTTTTGTTGCTCAAATTTTAAGTGCTTTTTTTTAATCTTCAAAAGTAGGAGATTTGTCGAAACGTCAAGCTGGACCCCCCCCATAGAAACGATGTGTTTTCAAATTAAATTAGTGTCTGGAAATTATGTGCTATATATATTTGACCATTATATTTGATAATTATTATCACTTTTTTTTTAGTGAAATCAACATAGTTATCTTCGATTTTTATTTTTTTGATCAAAAAAAATCATTATTTATTGAGTTGAGTCGCAAATAAAACTTTTCCTTTGAGCAATATTTTATTCCTTAAGAATAAAAAATAAATTTTGACTTTTAATTTTTAATTTTTTTCACGGATCGAAAAACAATAAAAGTCGCTGCCCCAATGTACATTAGGGTGGAGTGAAAACTGTTTTTTCATCAGGCTGCATTCTAATAGCGAAATTCTGGTGCCTTTTGGGCTTAAATTACGTCTGTCAAAATTTTGTCCAATTCGGATTAGAGTAACTGCCTCCGCATCGGTGAAAATACGAAAGTTCCCAATTTTGCAAAACACTACTTCATATAGGTACGTAAAAAATTTGAATTTTTCATTTTTTCGATTCAAACTGTTGCATTATACATTATACTAATTCCTATAAATATTTTTTGCCTTTATATCTTTAAGTATCTTCAGTAGTTTGGCCACTATGCCAAAAAACGTTCAAAAAACTTTGAAAAAATAACGATTTTTTTTTTTAAATTTCAGATTTAGTCACTTTAAAATCAGAAAAAGTCTATGGACGAAAAAAAGTTAGCCCTTCTTTGTTGTAGTAAATTCAATTAAGAAAATTGTAAGCGTACTAGTACAATGTTATGATGTGCCCTTGACTTTATAAGTCCTGCTATATTGAAAGTCTTCAATCAAAAATTTTCTGTTTTTACCCAAGAAATTTTCCGAAATTTCCATATCATAGACATTTGATACATAATTTCCATGTAGAATTTTCTGCTGATTCCGAAAATGCAATCATTTTGTTTTAAAAGTAGAAGAGTTTTCGAGATATCTTGAAATTTCAGGGTATGGAAATTTCAGAAAATTTTTGATTGAGGACTTTCAATATAGTAGGGCTTATAAAGTCAAGGGCACATCATAATGTGCGCCTTAAATTTACTACAACATAGAAGGGCTAACTTTTTTTCGACCATAGACTTTTTCTGATTTTAAAGTGACTAAATCTGAAATTTGAAAAAAATCCTTATTTTTTCAAAGTTTTTTAACGTTTTTTGGCATAGTCGCCAAACTACTAAAGATACTTATAGAGTTAAAGGCAAAAAATGTTTATCGGAATTAGTATAATGTATAATTCAAGAGCTTAAATCGAAAAAATGAAAAATACAAACTTTTCACGTACCTATATGAAAAACATTGGGAATTTTCCTACTTTCGCGGATATCTCGGAAACTACATCAGCCACAGAAAAATGGATGTGATATTCGGAATCAGGAGACGATTTTACATTAGGAAATTGTACTTTCATTCTTGTAGAGATTTTTGTTGTCGAGTAGTGTTATATATTATATGAATATTTCACCATATACATTTTAGCGTTCTTATAAATTTTGAAGGCACTGCGGAGGCAGAAGACATTGACCGATTTCAATAAAAAAAAGAGGGTATTTTTTTGTTATTATAAGGCACCTATCCCCCCCTATTAGAACTCTGAAAGGTGGAACAAATTTTTTTCCATATGTTCACGCTCCAGCCTAATGTACATATACACATGTATGTATGTGTCTATAAATATGTTTTAATTGTTGAGTATATATGTATGTATATACATATGTATGTATGTATGTATGTATGTTGCCGAGATTATGATCAATTATTTGCCAAAATGGCGTAGCGCCTTTCGAGTTTTTCGATCCGTGAAAAAAGTTAAAACTCAAAATTTAACTTTTACTTTTAAGGAATGAAATATAGGGCAAGCAAAAGTTTTATTTTCGATAAAAAAAAAACTAAAATTTTCTTCAATAAATGCAGATTTGCGTTGAGTGTGACGAGCATAGTATATCTCTACTAGTAGCGCAACTAACCGCTGACTTACTCCGAATCAGCACACACACACAAACCACACAGGGTACGTTGTATACAATAATAAAGCAATAGGATTTTAATACTGTAAAATTGAACGTGAAGACAAAAAACTCCCAAATTATTAAATATAAATTAGTTTTAACAACTTATTAGTTGCAATAAAGTGTAAATTTCATTTTAAATGAAAGTTTCTAGTCGCAATTTTTCCTATGAAACAACTCTGAGCGCGATTTCCTTCATTCCACTTTGTCGGAGTACCATCATCCACTGCCTTACACTCCGATTCGTAAAAAAGATGCCAAACTATTCGATGTAAACAATGGTGACGAGGCATGCACGTTCATGTACTCTAATACCTTTGATTTTTTTTTATTAAAAATATAATAATTATAATTATGGCGGGGTCCCTGATAGCAAAATTATAATTTTAAGCGTTATTTTTAATGTTTTAGAAGAAATTTTTTTTTTTTTTTTTTACTTTTTTCATAAAATTTACAAAATAGAAGTAATTTCAGATAAATATCCTGATTCATTCAAATGGAAAGTAGATATATTTTTACTACTACCCTTTATTGTTTTCCCGCTCATAGTCATACGAAATTTCGGAGTCAGGCAGTCTTTTTTAGGTAACTTCCCGTACAAATTTTTAATCTTGCCATTCATTTTTTAAGTAAGATCCATCCCCCTCACTTATTCTCGATTAAGTCAGTGTTGCTGGCGTTTGAAACACAAATGTCAGTAATGTTACTAATTTGTTGTAGGCAATGTCCCAGTCTGAAATTTTTTCATGCATTACTTTGATTTCAAGCATGCATCCATTATGAAACTACCGTTTTTAATTTATCGCTATTCTTTTAACACCTTCCAATTGAAGCGTTATGATGGTCTAAGATTTATATATTCCTTGGTGCATGGCTATACATTACCATTTCTCATTGGGTACTGGCTACAAAAATACTACTATATACAAAAAAGGTGACCGGGTTTTGTCATCAAAACTATTTAAGTCGCTAAGTTGGTGAAACTCAAAATTGTTTTTGGAACTGTAGAGCACATAAATAGCACATAATTATAAGCTAATCCAATATGAGATCCCCCATTGGGGATATGACCCCCCCCCCCTCCCCCCTCGCCCACGCCTCAGTTTTTCCTGGCGGTCAATAGGTTTTCTTGGAGCACATAATTCCCAGATACTCATTTAATTTAAAAACCCAACGTTTCTATGGGGGGGGTCTAGCTGGACGTCCAGCTGGACCCCCCACTTGTGAGATTTTAAAAAAGGTACTTAAAATTTTAGCAACAAAAAAATTGTTTTTGGAACTTTTGAGCACATAAATAGCACATAATTTCCAGACACTAATTTAATTTGAAAACACATCGTTTCTATGGGGGGGGGGTCCAGCTAGACGCTTCGACAAGTCTCCTACTTTTGAAGATTGAAAAAAAGCACTTAAAATTTGAGCAACAAAAAAATTGTTTTTGGAACTGTAGAGCACATAAATAGCACATAATTATAAGCTAATCCAATATGATATCCCCCCCTTGGGGATATGACACCCCCTCCCCCTTGCCAACGCCACTGTTTTTCCTGGCGGTCAATAGGTTTTCTTGGAGCACATAAATAGCACATAATTCCCAGATACTCATTTAATTTAAAAACTCAACGTTTCTATGGGGGGGGTCTAGCTTGACGTTTCCACAAATCTCCTACTTTTGAAGATTAAAAAAAAGCACTTAAAATTTGAGCAACAAAAAAATTGTTTTTGGAACGGTAGAGCACATAAATAGCACATAATTATAGGCTAATCCAATATGAGATCCCCCCATTGGGGATATTACACCCCCATCCCCCCTCGCCCACGCCTCTGTTTTTCCTGGCGGTCAAAAGGTTTTCTTGGAGCACATAAATAGCACATAATTCCCAGATACTCATTTAATTTAAAAACCCATCGTTTCTATTGGGGGGGTCTAGCTGGACGTTTCCACAAATCTCCTACTTTTGAAGATTGAAAAAAAGTACTTAAAATTTGAGCACAAAATTTTTAATTTTGGGAACAAATTAGCACATAAATAGCACATAATTCCTGGCCTGTCAAATTTGAAATCCGTGTTGGGGGGGGGTCCAGCTTGACGGACCTAATTTCTAAACTTTTTGAGTGCATAGTAAAAGATAAATTATACTTTGCCATCAAGTCCCTTATTTGTGGTAACCAATATGGATTTTTGCCTGGGCGGTCCACTACTTCAAATTGAGCCGTGTTTACAGACTACTGTAATAAGGCTTTCTCGTGTGGTCTTCAAGTTGACTGTGTTTATACAGACTTTTCAAAGGCATTTGACAAAGTTTGCCATCGAGTTCTGCTTGAAAAGCTTGCAGCAATTGGATTCCACTCCTGCTTTTTGGAGTGGATAAAATCATATCTATCTAATAGATGCTGTGTTGTCAAGGTTGATGGTGTGTCTTCTGAACCGTTCATTGCCACGTCTGGAGTTCCGCAGGGGAGCGTTTTGGGCCCTCTTTTATTCGTAATTAATAAATAAATAAATAAATAAATATATCGAAGTACAAATGAAACCTGGGGCCTCCCCTTTCGTTTGATACCCATATTGTAGGGCAAGTTTAAGGTTTTCGGAAATCACATTTTCACCGATAACTCAATCATCGATAAATTTATCGAAACTTATCGAAGTCCAAATGAAACCTCGGGCCATCCCGTTTCGTTTGGTACCCATATAGGAGGGTAATATTAAGGTTTTCGGGCAATCGCATTTTGACCGATAACTTAGTTATCGATAAATTTATCGCAATATATCGAAGCCAAAATGAAACCTGGGGCCTTCCCCTTTCGTTTGATACCCATATTGTACTATCTTTCTATACCTGTATGCGAAATATCATAAATATAGGTTCAAATATATGGAATAAAAAAAATTCGAAAAGTAACGGTCCGTAGCAGGGTCGGAACCAAAATTTAAAAAAAAAATAGCCTATAGCTCCTTCCAGACTATAACCTGTAGGCGTGCCAAATTTCAACAAAATCCGTCTTGCCATTCTCACCTTTTTAGGGAACAAAAGCAAACGTCTGGACATCCAAACATCGCTACATTCACATTTATAATATTAGTATGATGAATATTTCACTATATACATTTTAGCGTTCTTATAAATTTTGAAGGCACTTCGGAGGCAGAAGACATTGACCGATTTCAATAAAAAAGAGAGGGTTATTTTTTTGTTATAATAAGTCACCAAATTTTTTTCCATATGTTCACGCTCCAGCCTAATCTTATAAATAAAAATGAATGTGTGTCTGTGTGTCTGTGTGTCCTTTATGGGCGTCCAAAGTACTCAACCGATTTTTATGAAATTTTCACAGTATATTCTTGAGATCATGGGTTAAAGCATAGGCTATATTAATTTTTGGAAAAGTGGGCGGTGCCACGCCCCCATGCTATATTAAACTACAATTCTTCATAACTCTGAACATATTTGGTCTAAATTAATGATTTTTGGATATGTGTGTCCTTTGGTCAAGATTTATGTAATTTTGGAAAAGTGGGCGGTGCCACGCCCACATTTTTTGTGTTTTGTTTGTACTTCAATAATGTCCAAAGTTTATGGTCGATATCTTTTAAACTTTCAAGATTGGTTCAGAAGATTGTTGTGTACGATTTAGGCTATATCAATTTTTGGAAAAGTAGGCGGTGCCACGCCCCCAGGCTATATAAAACTACAATTTTTCATAACTCTGAACATATTTGGTCTAAATTAATGATTTCTGGATATGTGTGTCCTTTGGTCAAGATTTATGAAATTTTGGAAAAGTGGGCGGTGCCACGCCCACATTTTTTGTGTTTTGTTTGTACTTCAATAATGTCCAAAGTTTATGGTCGATATCTTTTAAACTTTCAAGATTGGTTCAGAAGATTGTTGTGTACGATTTAGGCTATATCAATTTTTGGAAAAGTAGGCGGTGCCACGCCCCCAGGCTATATAAAACTACAATTTTTCATAACTCTGAACATATTTGGTCTAAATTAATGATTTCTGGATATGTGTGTCCTTTGGTCAAGATTTATGAAATTTTGGAAAAGTGGGCGGTGCCACGCCCACATTTTTTGTGTTTTGTTTGTACTTCAATAATGTCCAAAGTTTATGGTCGATCTCTTTTAAACTTTCAAGATTGGTTCAGAAGATTGTTGTGTACGATTTAGGCTATATCAATTTTTGGAAAAGTAGGTGGTACCACGCCCCCATGCTATATAAAATTTAAATTCTTCATAGCTCTGCACATATTTGGTCTAAGTTAATGATTTCTGGATATGTCTGTCCTTTGGTCAAGATTTATGTAATTTTGGAAAAGTGGGCAGTGCCACGCCCTCAGGCGGTGCCCCCCATAAATTCAGAAAGCAAAAATTCAGAAATACGGTTTTTAGAAACATTTATTCAGAAAACACTTTTCAGAAACAAAAAGTCAGAATGAAAAAGTCGGAAAAAACTTTTCAGAAACAAAAAGTCAGAATGAAAAATTCAGAAAACTTTTTTCAGAAACAACAAATCAGAATGAAAAATTCAGAAATCACTTAACAGAAAAATGAATGAAAAATTCACAAAATCTTTATACTCCTCCGTAACAATAATCTGGAGGGGGAAATCCGATATTTTTAGAATTTTGCGAGATATTTGCAGTTAAAGTTCACAACTTTTCTGTCATTTTCATGTGGTTGTTGTAATCACATTACCCTGTGAGAAATGAGTGGCACGCGGAAGGACATCACCGTGGCGGTAGCCACGGCTATGGCACACATCCGGAGTTGGAATGGCGTAGCCCAGGGTTATTTTTTGAAGCGCGGCCGAAGGCCGCCTACGCGGAAAGGTGTTCTGCACATAAAAAACGTGGATCGGGCCCCGAATTGGGGATCTGCGCAAAATTTAATGTTTTTTTCTGCCGTCTGGTTACTTTCTCAATTTTGACTTCTGAATTTTTACTTCGGAATTTTTACTTCTGAATTTTTGATTTCTGAATTTTAACGTCTGAATTTTGACTTCTGAATTTTGACTTCTGAGTTTTGACTTCTGAATTTTGGTTTCTGAAAAAAGGGTTCTGACTAATGTTTTCTGAAAAAATGTGTTTCTGAATTTTTGTTTTCTGTATTCTTGGGGGGAACCCCCTCAGGCTATATAAAATTTAAATTCTTCATAGCTCTGAACATATTTGGTCTAAATTAATTATTTCTGGATATGTGTGTCCTTTGGTCAAGATTTATGTAATTTTGGAAAAGTCGGCGGTGCCACGCCCACATTTTTTGTGTTTTGTTTGTACTTCAATAAGTTCAAAGTTTATGGTCGATCTTCTCTAAATTTCCAGATTGGTTCAGAAGATTGTTGTGCCACGCCCCCAGGCTATATAAAATTTAAATCATCATAACTTTGAATATTTTTGGTCTAAACTAATGATTTTTGGATATGTGTGTCCCTTGGTCAAGAATTATATAATTTGGGAAAAGTGGGCGGAGCCACGCGCATATTTTTTGTATTCAGTGCTTTGTTTCTACTTCAATAATGTCCAAAGTTTATGGTTGATCTGTTTTAAACTTTTCCAATACGTTAAAATCTTCGTTGGGTATGACATACATAGGCTACATTTGTAAATTCTTTGGAAAAGCGGGCAGTTCCAAGACCACAAGTTAAGTAAAATTTCAATTCGTTATATCCCTGAATGTATTTGCTTTAGTGACATTTTAACGTTCTTAAATCTTAATCAAAGCACTTAATTTTTTTTGTTTGTTATTGCAGTTCATACATATCCAGAGTATTATAGGTAGATATAGGATATAATTAAACAAGTACTAACTATACATCTGCTCAGCAGCGGATAATGGTTTTTGTCATACCCATTGAGTTCAAAAGATCCGTTTTTTGAGTTGGACATCTAAAAAATTTATTTGTTTATACCAAAGACTTTAAAGCCAGAAACATTGTATATAATAAAGCACTGCAATAAATGAAATGTTAAAAGTTAAAGAAAAATATTTGAAAATGTATTTCTAGGGAAGTCACTGGTCAGACAGAACAACGTCTGCCGGGTCTGCTAGTATACATATATATTTGGTGGAATTTACCAATGTAATCTCTCAGGACATTGTCCATTGCCCATTGAAAAATACAAGAGCGTTTTTCAACCCAAAAATATTTTGAGAAACCCATAGATATTTCCCATTATTGAACGAAAATGCTGTTTTTTCCATAACATTGTTTTCATCAAAATTTGATGAAATCCAGATTCAACATCGATGGTGGAAAAATACCTCGATCCTCCTAAATTAGAAATATAACATTGCTGTCCGGAACAGGATATTTATCCGAAACCGTTACGTTAGTTTTTTAAAATCCACCACCATCCTCAATTTTTGCGTACCGTGTTCTTCAAATTTTTTTCGTACCACCGATATAGGTGAATTGTATGGGCTTTTACTCGCAACAAGCTCTCAATCTCTTTATTGACAAAGTCGTTTGCTAGTCGGCTAGTGGATATTGGTATTTTCTACCCCAAACCGGATCTTTGGTCGTAGTTCTAATCTCTGTATAATATCTGTTCTGAAGGGCAATCATTTATCCACCTCAAAATGAACTCTTCTAATTTATTTATTTCTTTTAAATTTTCAATTTCTTTATTGCTGGAATTAGCATGAGCTGGCACTTCAAAGGATCCTTCCTACAAAGTAATTGCATTCGATTCACGGTCTATGTTTAGACAAATATACCCGGACGCACTCGGGTTGGTTCTTAATAAAAAACTCGACTCCAGTTTGCTGGAGTGCCTTTATTTATACTAATTTTACTTAATCTAACTATTGTACGTAGTACGCATGTCCATATGTGTCTACATACATCATATATATTATTTCTGTAAGGTCTTTTTGTATTTGCTCCTAATTTTCTGTTCTCATTTCGAACCAATATTAATAAGTAAGGTATCGCTTTAAAGGTGTGGGTTACCTCTACATGCGAAACTATATATTAATTACAGCAGTGCTTTTGTTTAAGCGTTTTTTTTTTAAATTAATTTGTTTAAATAAACCATTGTGAATGCACAAAAAAACCAACGCCATTGTGAATCAGAGACTTTATCTACTGGGTTGTAGATGTCGCTGACGGTAGTGGTGAACATATGATTCAATAAGTTATACTAATTTAAGGTGGTCGATTTTCGACCACGGGATATACTAGTATATCTTAATCCTATGTAAGCCCAACACCGTAGGTGGCACATGTATGTATGTATGTTAATCTATCACTACACTATTCAACTTATGTTGCGTATTCAAGTGTGTGTTATCTAACTGATTCTCGAAGTTTCATCAAAAAAGAGTTATGTTAACCCGTACCGCATCTAGGTTAAAGCTTCTTGTGTATGTATTAAGGTGGAGTGAAAATATATGGAGATTTTTAAGCTATTGCATAGATTTTATCGCGGGCTTGGCACCTAAATAAAAAAACCGGAACGGATAAAAGGCCCGAAAAGGCCGAATACATAAAATTGGATATATTTATGCGAATATTGGTTGTTGTCTTTGTTATATTTGTTATCTTCACTACTGCGCTGTAGATGGCACTGGAAACGCCAGATTTGAAAAGGTGTTAGCAACAGGCCGAATACATAAAATTGGATCTATTTATGCGAATATTGGTTGTTGTCTTTGTTATCTTCACTACTGCGCTGTAGATGTCACTGGAAACGCCAGATTTGAAAAGGTGTTAGTAACAGGCCGAATACATAAAATTGGATCTATTTACACACGCTGTACATAATTGCCTTTGTTGCTGTTTAGATTAGTACAGTAATTATGTAGGTACATAGTTGATCCCTTTGATTTTTATACCCAGCGTACTAGTACTAGTACAAGGGTATTATAACTTTATTGGGATAACGGTTGGTTGTACAGGTATAAAGGAATCGAGATAGATATAGACTTCCATATATTAATATGATCAGGATCGAAAAAAAATTTGTCTGTCCGTCCGTCTGTCCGTTAACACGATAACTTGAGCAAATAATGAGATATCTTCACCAAATTCGGCATGCGTACTTATTTGGGTTCAGAGTAGATTGGTATTGAAAACGGGAAAAATTTGGACCATAACCACGCCCCTTTTTCGACATCGAAAATTTCGATAAACGTATAAAACGGGTTAATTCAATATCAGAAGCAGCTACAATGATAAAATTAGCAATATGTATTGATTTAGATGTTCTAAGGCCGATTTTATCAAATTTTTTGAAAAGGGGCGTGGCACCGCCCACATATATTTGAAGAAATTTTAAAATTTTAACTCTTAATAACTTCAGAACAGTTTATGCTAGTATAACGAAATTTTGTAGAGGGCATACTATTGTTGTGTTAAATTCAGATATAGAAAATAAACGAAATCGCTTGCCGACCACGCCTACTTTTTCATAAAAGTTATATTGAAAGGAGATGGAAATGTTGAAAAGTCCATATCTAATTAACTGATACCGCTATAATAATATAATTTGGTACATACATCAATTTTCATATTTTTTTCATTATTTTTGCAATATTTTGGAAAGTGGGCGTGGCACCGCCCACTTATGAGTCAAACAATTTTCAAATTCGACTGCTAATAACTTCAGAACGGTGTGAGATAGGTTTTCGAAACAAGGTACCAGGCATGTTATGTTTATGTGGAGTACTACCACAGAAAATAAGAAAAATCGGTTAACGACCACGACCCTTTTTGGACTAAAGTTCTCTGAACGAGAGTGAGGAAACCGGAATATGCAATATCTGTTTAGCTGATAAAGATATAATGCTAAAATTTAGTACACCTGATGATGTTATTAGTGATGTTTAAAGGTTTTTTGGTAATATTTTGGAAAATGGGCGTGGCACCGCCCACAAGTGAATAAACAAAATATCAACATTTCACTATTAACAAGCCACTGTGAAAGTATCATAAAGATCTGCAATGAAAACTGATCTTCAAATAGAGACAAACAGTGCCACCACCCACTTTTTTAAAATTATGTAAATATTGATTAATGGACACATACATATATCAAATTGTGCGTAAAACAAAATAATAAAAAAATGTATGTGCGCAAGGGAGGATTTTTAAATTCAAAACCCCCACCGCTGCGTACGGGCCTGGCATAAGTTGATAATATGCAATAGCTTTACCGCGGCAGTTCACGAGTGCCACACGTCCTTTTTTCTTTTTGTTTTTCTTTTTAACGTAATAGCGATAAAAGCCTGCCTTTATACGTGTTAATGAAGCCCATAAAATTTTATGGCGATAGGATGACGTTTTGATTTGCCCCAGCGCCTCAAAGTTGAAAGCAATAAGCACGATCTGGTACAAATGTGAAATTTTGAAAATTATAAAATCAAAAAACCAAGTATGGGGATTGATAAACATGGTTCAGCTGAGTAACACTGTGATTTTTTTTTTGGAAACCACAACAACAAGAGTTATGAAAGTTCATATTATGAATTTTTTAAATTGCAATTACTTAAAAACTACTAAACCGAGGGTTCAAACCCCCTTTTTCCGCCTTTATTATCAGACGTAAAATGTATATCAGATTAAAGGGAATCAAAATACCTGTCGAATGGTATAAAAATATTCGAAATAGTTTTTAAGTAATTGCAATTTAAACAAGTAAGGAAAGGGCTGTCTTCGGCTGTGCCGAAGTCTTTATACCTTTTATGAATATGCACAACTTTTCTAAGTGTCCGCTCCTTACTTACAATTACTTACAAACTCTCCAAAACTGTTAATTTAAAAATACATAGCCAAACCACATTTATCGGAGCAATCAGTAATAAGGTAGTGGCGATGAATGCCGTGAAGGCTGCGAATAATTGAAAACACGATTAAGTTTTAAGACAGTTTATTCACGAACAGCTTCATCGCTAGACTAAAACTAACATAATCTTATAAATAAAAATGAATGTGTGTCTGTGTGTCTGTGTGTCTGTGTGTCCTTTATGGGCGTCCAAAGTACTCAACCGATTTTTATGAAATTTTCACAGTATATTCTTGAGATCATGGGTTAAAGCATAGGCTATATTAATTTTTGGAAAAGTGGGCGGTGCCACGCCCCCAGGCTATATAAAACTACAATTCTTCATAACTCTGAACATATTTGGTCTAAATTAATGATTTTTGGATATGTGTGTCCTTTGGTCAAGATTTATGTAATTTTAGAAAAGTGGGCGGTGCCACGCCCACATTTTTTGTGTTTTGTTTGTACTTCAATAATGTCCAAAGTTTATGGTCGATCTCTTTTAAACTTTCAAGATTGGTTCAGAAGATTGTTGTGTACGATTTAGGCTATATCAATTTTTGGAAAAGTAGGCGGTGCCACGCCCCCAGGCTATATAAAATTTAAATTCTTCATAGCTCTGAACATATTTGGTCTAAATTAATGATTTCTGGATATGTGTGTCCTTTGGTCAAGATTTATGTAATTTTGGAAAAGTGGGCGGTGCCACGCCCACATTTTTTGTGTTTTCTTTGTACTTCAATAATATCCAAAGTTTATGGTCGATCTCTTTTAAACTTTCAAGATTGGTTAAGAAAATTGTTGTGTACGATTTAATCTATATCAATTTTTGGAAAAGTAGGCGGTGCCACGCCCCAAGGCTATATAAAATTTAAATTCTTCATAGCTCTGAACATATTTGGTCTAAATTAATGATTTCTGGATATGTGTGTCCTTTGGTCAAGATTTATGTAATTTTGGAAAAGTGGGCGGTGCCACGCCCACATTTTTTGTGTTTTGTTTGTACTTCAATAATGTCCAATGTTTATGGTCGATCTCTTTTAAACTTTCAAGATTGGTTAAGAAAATTGTTGTGTACGATTCAGGCTATATCAATTTTTGGAAAAGTAGCCAGTGCCACGCCCCCAGGCTATATAAAATTTAAATTCTTCATAACTCTGAACGTATTGGGTCTAAATTAAAGATTTTTGGATATGTGCGTCCTTTAGTCAAGATGTATATAATTTTGGAAAAGTGGGCGGTGCCACGCCCACATTTTTTGTGTTTTGTTTGTACTTCAATAATGTCCAAAGTTTATGGTCGATCTCTTTTAAACTGTCAAGATTGGTTCAGAAGATTGTTGTGTACGATTTAGGCTATATCAATTTTTAGAAAAGTGGGCGGTGCCACGCAACCAGGCTATATAAAATTTAAATTCTTCATAGCTCTGAACATATTTGGTCTAAATTAATGATTTCTGGATACGTGTGTCCTTTGGTCAAGATTTATGTAATTTTGGAAAAGTGGGCGGTGCCACGCCCACATTTTTTGTGTTTTGTTTGTACTTCAATAATGTCCAATGTTTATGGTCGATCTCTTTTAAACTTTCAAGATTGGTTAAGAAAATTGTTGTGTACGATTCAGGCTATATCAATTTTTGGAAAAGTAGCCAGTGCCACGCCCCCCAGGCTATATAAAATTTAAATTCTTCATAACTCTGAACATATTAGGTCTAAATTAAAGATTTTTGGATATGTGTGTCCTTTAGTCAAGATGGATATAATTTAAGAAAAGTGGGCGGTCCCACGCCCACATTTTTTGTGTTGTGTTTGTACTGCAATAAGTTCAAAGTTTATGGTCGATCTTCTCTAAATTTCCAGATTGGTTCAGAAGATTGTTGTGCCACGCCCCCAGGCTATATAAAATTTAAATCATCATAACTTTGAATAATTTTGGTCTAAGCTAATGATTTTTGGATATGTGTGTCCCTTGGTCAAGAATTATATAATTTGGGAAATGTGGGCCGTGCCACGCCCACATTTTTTGTATTCAGTGCTATGTTTGTACTTCAATAATGTCCAAAGTTTATGGTTGATCTGTTTTAAACTTTTCCAATACGTTAAAATCTTCGTTGGGTACGACATACATAGGCTACATTTGTAAATTCTTTGGAGAAGTGGGCAGTTCCAGGACCACAAGCTAAGTAATATTTCAATTCCTTATATCCCTGAATGTATTTGCTTTAGTGACATTTTAACGTTCTTAAATCTTAATCAAAGCACTTAATTTTTTTTGTTTGTTATTGCCGTTCATACATATCCAGAGTATAATAGGTAGATATAGGATATAATTAAATAAGTACTAACTATACATTTGCTCAGCAGCGCATAATGGTTTTTGTCATACCCATTGAGTTCAAAAGATCCGTTTTTTGAGTTGGACATCCAAAAAATTTATTTGTTTATACCAAAGACTTTAAAGCCAGAAACATTGTATATCCTAAAGCACTGCAATAAATGGAATGTTAAAAGTTAAAGAAAAATATTTGAAAATGTATTTCTAGGGAAGTCACTGGTCAGGCAGAACAACGTCTGCCGGGTCTGCTAGTATTTTATATGCGTGGATAGCAATTTGGGCATGTACCAAATGTACATATGTACGCTTACACAAATTACCTATTTCACTACATATGTATCCAAAACTAGTTATAACATTTAATATAATTGTTTACATATTCCCTATGTATCAATGAGTGCAATGAGAAAACTGTTATACATATAGAAAACAAGTTTGTTAAGTACAGTGACAATTAAACGTATTCGTACAAAATTAACATAAATTGTATTGTATTCCGAATCATCCCGGGGCACCCTGAAACGGTGTTTCAGAAGGTAGGTAGTACAACAATCTTCGTGACAGGTCGAATTAGTTCCCCGTATGCTGTTTTCAATTTTGCTACTCGAACTAGACCATCCATTCGTCTAACTGACGAGATGCACCAAGAAAATGTCTGCCGTTGTCGCTAAATATTTGGGAACACTTTCCACGGCGTGACATAAATCGCCGTAAAGCTGCTAGGAAGCAATCGGTACTCAAATCTGTCGCCAACTCTATGTGGATGGCTGACGTGGTTAAGCACAGAAATAAACAAATGTAACCTTTTGATAGTTTAGGTTTTCTGCCAGGAGCCACCTTCAATGTGAGTGGTCCCGCATAATCGCATCCACTGTTTTCGAACGGATATGCCTGTCGTACCCGAATCGCAGGGAGATCTGCCATCATTTGTTGCGTAGATATCTGTCGTTGTCGAAAGCATTTCAAGCATTTAAAGGTGAGGCTACGAATTAAGTTTCGAGCACCTAAAATCCAGTATTTTTGTCGTAAAATAACAAACAGTGCCGACACACCAGCGTGCAAATTTTTGGTGTGTTCCTCTTGCACAATAAGATAGGTAATTCGATGCAACTTATGTAGTATGATCGGATGAACAACATGCCTATCCATCTCGGCATAGCGAATTCGTCCTCCTACACGCAAAAGGCCCCTGTCGTCGATAAATGGGTTAAGTTTCAAGAGCTGGGACCTCGAGTGAATTCCCTTTTGTTGTATTAACTTATCTCGTTCTTCCTTAAAGCAGTCCTGTGCATATAACAAAAGAATGCGTCTTGAATCTTCATACTCGTGAAGGTTTAACGATCCTAAAGTATTCTCCCTGTTAAGTGGACGCAGACGTTTAATAAATCGCATAATATAGGCAACCATTTTCACTAGTTTGCTCCATGAAGAGGAATATTTAACAAGATTTTCAAGTGGGTGGTGATGTTCTGGAGCAGTTAAAACCAAGCTTACTGTGTGAACCTTAAGTTCCATGTTCACCTCAGAGTCTGTAATTGACCTAGAAGGGGTAATTTTCATAACAGCTTCTTGAAACCTCCTCTCGTCACGTAACCATGGTGGACCATTCCACCAAAGATTGAAATTGAGTAGCTCAGCAGCAAGCATCCCTCGGCTCGCGCAATCAGCAGGATTTTTTTTCGATGAAACATGCTTCCAAACGCGGCAAGGCAAAATATCAATAATCTCTGAAGTACGATTTGCAACAAAGGTCTTAAGTTTTGTTGGAGTTTGGGCGAGCCAAGCTAGAACGATCGTCGAATCACACCATGCATTAACTGAAATACGCCTTTGCGGTAAAATTTCTTTTATTACGCTAATGAGACGTGATAATAGTAATGCACCACAAAGCTCAAGACGAGGCAATGATATTTGCTTTAACGGAGCTACGCGAGTCTTAGCCGCAACGAGGTGAACCTGATATACGCCATGTTTGTCCTTGGTGTGGCAGTATACTACGGCTGAATATGCTCGCGTGGATGCGTCGCAGAAACCCTGTAGGTCTATAGCATTTTCTGTTGACGTTGACACAAAGCGAGGTATAGCAAATCTTTTTATATTCTCCATATCTTTGCGATATTTTAGCCATAGTTGTAATGATGAACTGGGCAGCGGGGTATCCCAATCTAAACTATGCAACCACAATTCCTGGAGTAGGATTTTGTACTGGACAATGACAGGCGCCAGTAATCCAAGCGGATCAAATATGCGAGATAATTCCGACAACAAACGTCTTTAACTAACTATAGCCGACTCTTCAACACATACCTTCCTTCTGGATTCCAAAGCAAGCATAGAACCTTTGCTGTGCCGTCCTCAGCGCACTTCAGTATATTTTGCTTCTGCTGGCTTGAATTAATTTTGGGGCAGTTAGAAACCCATTTACTTAGCTCCAGGCCAGCACGCGACATTAATAGGCATAGCTCATCCTTCACTTGAAGCAGTTTTTCTTCAGTTTCAGCGCCAGTCAGCACGTCGTCTACATAAAAATCTTCTTCAAGTGTCTTCGATGCTAGAGGGTATAACTCCGCGTAGTCTTTAGAAAGCAGCTTCAACACTCTTACGGCTAAAAACGGTGCAGACGAGGTGCCGTAAGTGACTGTACAAAGTTGAAAATGCTCAATCGGATCAGTCGGAGACTCCCGCCACAAGATGCGTTGAAAATTGCGATAATCTTCAGCTACCCAAATTTGCCGAAACATTTTAACTATATCGGCGGAAAAAACAAATCTGTGCAATCGAAATCGGAAGCAAACTGCAAAAAGGTTTCTTTGAATATTTGGCCCGGTACATAGAGCACTATTAAGCGAAACCCCATTCGTGTCCCTAAACGAACCATCAAAAACAACTAGCAGTTTTGCTCCTAGAACTGGGTGGTGAGGCATGTAAAAGTATCTCCCATTATTAACCTCGATTTCATCAGAAGACAACCTTCTCATGTGACCTTGCCTAACATACTCACGCATAAATTCCACATATTGGTTACGAAGTGACTCATTTCGCATTAAACGACGTTCAACTGTTAGAAAGCGTGCTAAGGCGCCGCTCAAGGTGTCCGAAAACGTAACGTTTGGCTGATGGAATGGTAACTCAACTACATATTTACCATCGTGTGCTCTGAAGTGCGTGGACTCAAAATGTTGTTCGGCATAGTTAACCTCGTCCCTATCTTCTGGCGAACGAGCCTCTTCAATCTCCCAAAACTGTCGTAACGACCTATCAATATCAGCGATAGTAACCAGTGAAACAGAGCGCCGTGTAGGACTTGGTGGCATACTTGTAACGATCCACCCGAAAATTGACGACACGGCTATAACACTGCCATGAGTGTCGTATATCTTATCTGCTTTAAAAATGTCCCATACATACTGTACGCCCAATAGAATGTCGATATTAATAATAATAATGCCCAGCGGATTACCCACCATATCCCGCCCGACCGGCGCGAGGGGCGCATCCGCATGACGCGCGGATTGTTCTTTCGTGCCGAGTCTTTGAAAGGCTTTGGTTTGTTAATCGTCGAGATCTAAAACTGCTCAGCTACAGAGAAAACCTCATCAGCTAAGTAAAAAAGATTACACAATTAATAAATAATTAGTTGACAGCGAAAAGTTATTGTTAAGAATAAAGATAAGAATCAAAGGATATGAAAAAAAAAAAATATTGTTGCTATGTATTTAGGATAGAAAGAATCGACTTTTTTATGCTGTATAGTGAGTCTGAGATATCAAACGTACCAGAATGAGAATTATAATCTTGACACAAACAACGATGGCTTATGGAACGACGGGTCCGCCAGTGGGAGCCCGCTAAGCTGACTCATTTCAGTTGTTGTTATTGACTCTCTTGGAAGTTGTGATATAATTCTGCTAAGAACATGGACGTTCACATCTAACGTGTGCGCAGATATTCTAGATTTGATGACCGATGATATACCTGACACAACTACACGAGAATGAGAGCGAGACACCGCTAGGCTTTGGGCGCGCAGCGCTCCGTGATATATGAAAGTTCAGAGGCGCAGTCCAACAAAATGCGACAGGGTTTATATCGATTCGCTGCAGTCTGCACATAAACAGTCGCTGTGGGTAAAATAGAACTATTGGTTCTCCTTTGCGAGGAGTCCATTGCGCTTCTGCACTCCGTACTAGCCGTTGGGCATGAACGAGCAACATGTGATATGGTTGACCATGGGTTCGACGATGGCGCAGAGTTGGGAGGTGCGCTCACTGGTTGCACTGGCGGCGACGTCTCTGTAACAGGGTGAACCAAGGTGTGGTGACGTCGATGGCATTCCTTACATCGGAATTTGCTTGAGCATGAGTACGAGGTGTGACCCCCTCTCAGGCAATTAAAACAGAGTGATCTACCCTTAACAAAATTGCGACGATTTTCAATACTAAGTGAAACAAATGCTGGACATTTTACGATGCTGTGGTCCTTTGAATTACACTTAGCACACGTTGATGTTGTGCTTGAGTCAGTAGTGACTAACGCACGCGTCTGCTGTTTGCTCGGCTTAGTAACGGTCTCACCTAATTCCAACTCTTCGCAACGAGCATCTAAGAATCGTAAAAACTCCTCAATAAAAGGTACAGATTTATTTTTGCTGTCATTTATCCAACGACGTCTAGACTCGGGATCAATCTTTGCTATCAACAAATAAATAAGCCAGCAATCCCGATTGCTTTGGTTTGAAGCCTCCAAGCCCCGAATGACTTCGTTAGCCCCATCACAGATTTTGCGTAGCAAGGTAGAATTCTCAACCGACGTTGTCGGCAGGTTCATAAACATTTCAATAAAAGGGTTTACTATATGTCGAGGGCGATTGTAGCGATCGCTTAGCCTTTGCCATGCCGCATTGTAGACGACGTCTGTCACCGGCAAGTGCTTAACTAAATTTGCGGCTTCGTCCCGAAGTAACGAAGTCAGGTAGTGGAACTTCTGAACATTAGTCAAGGTGGATTTCGAATCCACGGAGCTGACAAACAAATCCCGAAATGTAAGCCAGTCCTTATAATTTCCCGAAAAGGGCGGAATATTTATTTTAGGTAAGTCATTTTCAATATATTTTGATGATTTGGAAACATGAGCAAACTGTTGAAGCAGGGATGCCTGCTGTTCAGCTAACCTTGAGATCACATTGTCGACCTTGTCTGTATGAGTGCTGTTCTCGGTGGGTTCGTCGGGCGACGTCAAGCCCGATTTCAGGGTTATGAACAACCCACGTGCTTGCATATATTTTTCTTCATACAGCGCGTAGTCTATCTCGGGGTCGGCATACTCCGCGGTGCTTATATGTTTGTACATCTGGTCGGTAGTATGCACAAACTCCTTCCATACCTCGTGGAGGCGTTCGAGCCTGGTGATAGCCTGGTCTCTAGTAAGATCCTCGTGGGGGTCTTCGGCGAATGCTAGCAAGCGAGTTATGGAACCCTTGAGACGACCGCGAAGTTGTACAAGAAGATTGTATTCTTCGGACATGTTACACGGGACTGTACTTAATTACTTTTATTTCAATAATTTGCAAAACGAAGGTGAGCCGATCCGGCTCGAAGGACCAGTTCCTATGGCGATGAATGCCGTGAAGGCTGCGAATAATTGAAAACACGATTAAGTTTTAAGACAGTTTATTCACGAACAGCTTCATTGCTAGACTAAAACTAACATAATATTTTATATGCGTGGATAGCAATTTGGGCATGTACCAAATGTACATATGTACGTTTACACAAATTACCTATTTCACTACATATTTATCCAAAACTAGTTATAACAGGACATTTAATATAATTGTTTACATATTCCCTATGTATCAATGAGTGCAATGAGAAAACTGTTATACATATAGAAAACAAGTTTGTTAAGTACAGTGACAATTAAACGTATTCGTACAAAATTAACATAAATTGTATTGTATTCCGAATCAGGTAGCTATATGTTATATAAGTCCGATTTGTATGATTTTCACTACACACATTACTCATATAATAAGGACCAAACCTGCAAAATTATACGTTTCTAGCTTTCTATTTGCAAAATTTATAGCCCAAAACCCATTTATCGAAACTATCGATTATATGGGAGATATATGTTATGTTGGTCCTATCTATGTGATTTTCACTACATACTCATATATAATGTATTAAACCTGCGAAATTTCGCTCTAATAGCTTTTTAATTGCAAGAGTTATAGGTCAAAACCCGTTTATCGGAACAATCGATTGTATGGGAGCTATGCGTTGTATTGGTCCGATCTTGCTGGTTCCGACAAATGATTAATCCTATGCAAAATGGCGACTGCTTGCAAAATTTCATCGAGATATCTCTAAAACTGAGGGACTAGTTTGCGTTCAAACAGACGGACGGACAGACGGACATGGCTAAATCAACTCAGCTCGTCGCCCTGATCATTTCGGTATACTTAATGGTGGGTCTATCTCTTCTTCTTCTCATACTTACAAACATCGGACCAAAGTTATAATACCATTTCATATTCATGAAAGGTATAAAAAGCATAATATGAACTTTCACCTTTAACAACTTTTGTTGTTGTTGTTTCCAAAAAAAAAAAAATCCACAGAAATACTCAGCTTAACCATGTTTATCAATCCCCATACTTGGTTTTTTGGTTTTATAATTTTCAAAATTCCACATTTGTACCAGATCGTGCTATTTTTTTCAACTTTGAGGGGCTGGGGGCAAACCTAAACATGCGAGCAGCTCAATAAAATTTAAGCGCTTATTTATGAGCTAGAAAGGTACCGCTCTGGCGGTCAGGCAAAATGAATTTCGAAAAAAAAATTTCCACCTTAATATGTATGTACATACGTCTAATATTTATTTATTTATTATATGCCCAATTTGTTGAGAAAGATTTAAATATACGACGCGTTTTAAAGCTGCTGAATTTCGATTTAGGCCAAAATTGGGTTTGTTGAGAGAGATTTAAATTTTTTACGACGCCGACTACGACACAGTAAAGTTTTAGTCTCCAATTTTTTAAATCGGAAAAATTTGCGATTTAATCTTGTTACGCCGAGATTTATAAAATATTCGTGTTTTTGACAGACATCGAAATCAAAATTTTGAGTCAGAATAAAAATAAATTGATATAAATTTGGCCAGAATGTATCATCTGCCAGTTAATAATTGGGTCAGTGATGATAATGACACAGACAGCGATAGTGAAGATGGAAATGGTACCACGTCAGTCCTACACTTTCTTTCGGCGTTTTAATACATATGAATTGGCTAACCGGTGATGAATTTTTCTCACGATTTCGGCTGACAAAAGGAACAGTCGCCCGTGTTCTTCAAATGATTGAGGAAAGTTTGCCCTATAACCCAGACCGGTAAATATTTCCATATCTTTGGCGGACCGGCTCTCTTTTTTCCTTTTTCTTCCATATTTATTATGTAAAAATAATTTATTTTTGAAAAATGAGTCGTAAACTGGCAATTCAGCACATGTAAGCGGCTTAAATCTATGCCGTAAAAGTAAAATTACAACGAGTAGTAAATATAATTATTTTTTTTGAACAAACCGGAAAATTTAAGCTGCGTTATAAGAGGTGTCGTATTTTAAACTAAGATTTAACTAAAGCGAGTTCTAGACAATTTTACGACTCTGTGAACAAATTGGGCAATAAAGTTTTATTTTATTTATTTATTTATTTACAAGTTAGGTACTTAAGTGCAAAAATTCAAACTAACAATTACCCGTGGCAACTAGGCCTTACAGCTGAAAAATAAAAAAAAATTTGATAATGTACTAGTATGTATTTACTTTTTTTTTCTGCTTGTATTTACATATGTACATAAGTATCTATTGTATTTTGTTTTGTTTTTTGTGTTTTTTTTGTTGTTTGTTTGTTTGAATGGAATAAATGTATGTATGTACATATATTGTATTTGGATATTGTGCTTATTGCTACGTTTGACTACTAAATTATATGAGGTGCAAAAGGTTGGAGGTTTTGAGGAAGTTTAGTATTTTTTGTAGGTTTTGTGGAGAAGGGTCTAATAGTAGGGTGATAGGATTGTCATTCCCGAAGGTGGGCTGGCGGAGGGGTTTGAGGTGTTTGCAGTGGATTAGAATGTGTTCTAGGTTTATTGGGGTATTTTGGTTGCAGAGTAAACATATTGAATTTGGTGTTTTGTTGAAGAGGTGTTGATGTGTGAGGTTGGTGTGGCCTATTCTGATTCTGATAAGTTTGGTGTGTTCGTACCTGGTGAATTGGTTTGTTTTGCTAAAGATTTCGGTTGAGGTGGTTTTGTTTGGGTTTATACGTTGGTACCAAGTAGATGTGTTTTCGAAAACGTGAAGGAGGTTGTTGGTAAGGGCGTTGCTGATAAATTGAGTGATGTCGTTGTGATTTATGTTTGGTGTACAAGTAAGGGGAGATGTTATAGTTTGTTTTGCAGTTTTATCGGGTAACTCATTGCCACTTATTCCTACGTGACTGGGTATGATGAGTTTTATTTTGGAGGGATGGTTTCTCAATAGGCATCTTATCGCAGTGGCGTATTGAGAGGTGTTGGATACGTTTGCTATAGCTTGGAGAGATGATAGGGAGTCCCTGCATATGCAAAATTTGCCTTTTTTTCGGTTTGTTAGCTTTATAGCTTCATGTATTGCTATAATCTCGGCTGAGAAAACTGTTGAGTAGTGAGGAATTATGGACAATTTTAAGGAGTGGGTTTCTGTTATAATAGCGTATCCTGTAATGCCATGCTGTTGGGAACCGTCTGTGTAGATAAAATTGTGTTTGGGATACTTGTGTTTCAGGTACAGGAATTCTTTTGTGTATATTTCGGATGAGGTGTTTTGTTTTTGAAATTTGGTTAAGCTAAAGTCTATTGTGATATTTTTAGGTACCCATGGTGGGAATTTATCTTGAACTAATTTTGTTTGTGTGAATGGTCATTGGAGTTGAGAGCAGGAGTTGATGGATCTGTGAATTGCTGAGTGGGTTTTGCTGGTTGGTTTTTTTGCAGCTTTATTAACAGTATCCTTAAGGGGAGTGTCGCCGGAATTAAGGAGAGTTTTTGAGATTTTGTGGGTGATAATGCTATACTTCGTGTCTATGGGTGTAATTCTGGCTTCGAATAGGAGGTTTGCTATTGGGGAGGAGCGGAGAGCGCCTAGGGCCGTACGGACCGCTGAGTTTAAAATAGTCTTCAATTTCTTAAGCATTGTGTCTGGAGCGTTGCCGTATAAAAAGAGTGCGTAATCAATTTTGGGGACGAAAATTGCTTTCAAAGCCGATATTATCGTAGGAGTTTGACAGTTCATCTTTTTATTTGCTAGGCATTTAATTACGGTAAGGCTTTTTTGAAGGCGCAGGGATAGTTGGTTTATATGATGGGACCAGGAGTATTTGGAGTTAATATGGACACCAAGTATTTTTATGTTGTCAACGGCGGGAAAGCTGTGGGATTTGGTAGTTAAAAGACACTTGCATTGTTTCATTTTGCATATATGTAACTGTTTGCATTTCGTGGGAGAGATAGATGCGCCTGAGTAGTCGCACCATTTTTCAATTTTTTTGAAGAGGTCATCTAAGTCGAAGTTAGTGTTTTTTGTTTTCTTAAGGTCAATAACTAGGTTGAAGTCGTCTGCATAGGCTGAAATTTTTTAGTTTTTATAGGAGGATATGATATTAGATAGCTGGTTAAAGGCGATGAGGAATAGGATAACGGAGATTGGAGAACCATGAGGTATACCGTTGGAGAGGGAATAGGTTGGAGAGTGGGTTGTACCAATACGGACTTTTATTTTTCTATTTGTTAAGAAGTTCTGTATATAACTTATAATTTTGGGACCTAGTCTCCACTCCGTAAGTTGGTTAATTATGCTATGTATGCCTATTTTGTCGAATGCTTTAGCGAAATCTAGTGATAAGATTGAAATGTGTCTTTTTGAATGAAGGGCGTTCGTTATCAGATAGTCTACGTATAACTGCTATAATTTTGTCCATCAACTTTGCATAGCAGGGATTAAGGGATATGGGTCTGTAGGATTGGGTGGAGGTCTTATCTGAGTTGGGTTTGAGTATTGGAAGAATGGTGCTAGTTTTGTAAGCTTGAGGGAGGTAGTTGTTAAAGATGTTGTTGTTTGTTATTAGTCACAAACCACCATAGCCGGTTTGCTATAATTTTGTCCATCAACTTTGCATAGCAGGGATTAAGGGATATGGGTCTGTAGAATTGGGTGGAGGTCTTATCTGAGTTGGGTTTGAGTATTGGAAGAATGGTGCTAGTTTTGTAAGCTTGAGGGAGGTAGTTGTTAAAGATGTTGTTGACCTGAATACAATGTACTTTTTTAGGAGATTGGATACCGCAGTATGTTCTTATGTTGTGCCAGACTTTATTGAGGGGTGTTGTAGGACTTATTTCAGAAGTAAATTCGAAAGAGCTTTGTCTTCTTGAATTCCTCAGTTCGCGCCGAAATTTGGCGTTAGCTTTCTTGTAGTTAATAAGAGTTTCAGGGGTGATATTGCGTTTAAGTGTGTACCAGTATTTGAGCTTATTGGCACGGAGGGCTTCTAGTTCTTTGCTCCACCATGGGACGTTGTGTTTATTGGAGAAAGGCTTAGTAAGGGGAATCGACTTGTATGCACTTTGCAAGGTTATTTTGTTGATATTTGCTGCCTCTTTGTTTATATTTGAGGTAGGGGGAATATTGTTGTTGTAAAATTCGCAATGTTTTTCAAAAGATTGCTTGGGTTGTCTTGAATTTGGGATTGAATTTGTTCTTTGTTTTACTGCTTTTTGGGAAGAGAGATGTTATTATAGGGTAGTGATCGCTACCAAAAAGGTCGTTTTCGATGGACCATGACGCGTTCAGGTGGATTGACGGAGAGCTAAATGTAAGGTCCACATGGATAAATGTGTGGTGAGTGGTATAATGTGTAGGTGCCCCGTTGTTAAGTAGTATATAGTTGTTTTGTTGGAATTTATTAAATTTTTCAATAATGTTACCCCTGGCATTGATTTTGGGGGAGCCCCAGTGGCTATTCCAGCTATTGAAGTCGCCATCGAAGGTGTGTTGTTTGGGATTAGGACTGATGTAAGGTTTTGGGTAGAGAACTTTTGGTTTGGGGGATGTAGGCATTTATAATGTTAAATTTTATTTTTGAGTGCATTGTTGCGCCTACTGCTGGGAAGTCGTTACTCAATAGTAGGTGCTTGAATTGTATTGTTTTATGTATGAGGAGGGCTACTCCTTTAGAGGAACTTGAATGGTTTGTTGCTAGGATGTGATAGTTATGAGGAATAGGAATGTTGGTACAGGATGATAGGTGGGTTTCTTGGATGGCAATTATATGTGGATTATATTTCTTAATTAAAAGTGAAACTTCACAGTGGTTATTAAAATAACCTTTCATGTTCCATTGGATAATGGTTAGGTCCATGGTTGAGGCTTTAGGAGTGTGGTGAGAAGAAGATTTGATTAAGATCTCCGTTTGCGACGTTAGTTTTATCTAAAAGTGTTGTTTTTATTAATTTTGTTTTTGCTCTTAGTTGAGCTTTTTGTCTATTTGAAATGTTCTTAGGGTAGATTAGTGCTCTTTTGCTGGCACGAGTAGAGTGAGACGTTGAAGCGCTTGGTCTATTTTGCGTCTCGCTATGGTGGGAGGATGCATCATCGAAGTTGTCATCGTCAAAGTTGATGTCGTCATACGTGACGGTTGCTCTTGGTGTTGTTGGTGTTTGATTGGTGCATATATCTTGTGTTTTATTTTCGTTGGTCTTGGCAGTGGTGGTGGTGGTTGATGGCTGATTTTGCATTATTCTGGTGTTGGGTTATGGCGATGGTTGGAGTTGTAGATGCTGACAGATGTTTTGTGGTCGGTGTTTTGAAGTGTTTTTATCGTTTGGATTTCCTTCTGTTTTATGAAGATTGGACATACCTTTTCAGAGGAGTTGTGGTTGAGTGAATCCAGGTTGTTATCAAAACAATTTATGCATAGCTTTGGATTAGAGCAAGGTTCTTCTTTTGCGGGGTCTAAGTGGTAGGCTTTTCCACAGTTGCCACACAGCTTGGGGTTTCTGCAAATTTTGGTTGGATGACCGAAACGCTGACAATTTTTGCACTTAAGAGGAAGGGGGATGAATGGTCGTACATTGGTTTGTTCGTATCCGATGAATATATAGTCCGGCAGAGTAAGTGAGTCGAACGTAAGGATTACTAAGCCAGTTTCTTTTAAGTTGTTGTGATCTTTTTTTAATATTTTCTTAACGTCGTGCACTTTTTGTGCTTTTAGTTCGTCAAGTATGGTTTGTTCACTTATTTCACGGAGGTCATTCGAGTAAATTACTCCTTTGGTGAAGTTAAGATGTCGATGAAGGGATACACTTATTGGAATAGATGTTGTTGGGTTGATTAGTATGGATGACGTTTTTACTAGTTGGTTGGTTTGATGAGTGTTTTTTGTTTTTATTAATAGGGTGCCGTCGCGCTGCTTCGTGGCCTTGGTAACTTCACCTCCGCAGATTGAGTTTATGGTTTTCTTAATTATAAAAGGCGATACTTTTGTTAATGTTTCATTGTCTGTTCTAGCGATAATAAGAAAACTTCCATTATTTATATTAGGAGGATGTTTCCTCCATATATCGGGGGGATCTAACATTTTAATAACCTTTTATTTGGTTGTTTAGGTTTGTTATTGTTTTCATTTGCACGTGTTTTTTATTTCCCTTTTATGGGTTTATTTGTTTGTTACAAAACTGCTTTGTATTGTCTATATTTGTTTTTGTTTCATAAGCACAGCGAATTTGTTCGCGGCTGCAGGTTAGCAGAATGTATGCACTGGATTTACGACTTGTTCAGTTGAGTGATAAGCGACAACTGTATAAAGTTTTTAATACCCGTGCTTCAAGGTGTAGTGCAAAATTATTATAGGGAATTACAGGTTCAATATACCTGAGTAAAATTTCATGTTAAGACAGTCCGAACCACTTATTCCTAGTGAATAATTGCCCCCATATTAATATAAAAACTGGTTTATTAAGCACTTATAATTGGTATAGAAATTTAATTTAAAAAAGCTTTATAAACCAATTTCATTTTTTTAACATTCAACATTCTGTTCTTGGCTTGTCGCCATCATATACTTATATGAACTTGTTTTGCAAGCAGCTTTTTCTTCAGTGAATTTGTGTACTTCAACGGGTCCTGAAATTTCATTATTAAAGAAGTTCAAAACAGCCTTTACAGGAATGAACTTAAAAAATATTTCTAATTGTGGCACCAGCAGTGATCTGTTAGAACTTATTGATGGAAGTGGAGAGATTCTTCTACTTTGCATAAAAAAACTTGAATCTAATCAAGATCCACGTAATGACTACAGGGAGTGTTTAGAGCTCACAATAATAATTTTAGGAGCTAACTAAACTGAAAAACGGAAACAAAATTCGACAGCCTGGAGCATGCCATCATGCTAGATGGATGTGTAAAGCTATTTATGCCATAAAAATTGTTTTGCTGTGTAAAGAATTTCAAATTACCAAGGCCGAAGAAAGGAAAGGAGAATATACGGAATTTGCAGAAATATAGATAACGAGACTTAGATATCTATATATTAATAGGCTAACATTTTTTCCATACAATCAATTGCCAGAGTGTATGAGGTTCAAGGACGTGTTCAGGGCAGGTTAAGTTTTTTTTTTTTTTCTAAATTGAATTTGCCTTAAAATATACGAAAACTTTTTATCATATTTTTTTTTTTTAAATTTATTATATATGTAATCCAATATTTTTCTGTTTATTATGTTTATGACATCTATCTTGGAGTGAAAAACCCAAATTTTTTGAAAAAATATAAAAAATTATTCCAATTTATCAATATTTACCAATTTATATTTTTTAAGAAATATATCATATTTCATATGGAAAAAGTAAAAACACAGTTTGTAGCTTCTTCAATTTTACACTTACGAAATAATTAGAAATCGCGTTAATTTTCCTACAGACATCAACTATTTTCTTCCTAAAAATTTTTATTTGTAAAAGAGTCGACATATAACCCAATATTTCAATAGTTTTCTGTTTATGACATCTGTCTTCGAGTGAAAAAACCAATTTTTTTGAAAAAAAGCTAAAATATTATTTCAATATATCAATATATATTTTTTAAGAAATATGTATATATAATATACAAAAAGTAAAAACACAGTTTGTAGCTTCTTCAATTTTATACTTACGAAATAATTAGAAATCGCGTTAATTTTCCTAAAGACATCAACTATTTTGTTCCTAAAAATTTTTATTTACAAAAGAGTCGACATATAACCCAATATTTCAATATTTTTCTGTTTATGACATCTATTTTGGAGTGAAAAAACCAAATTTTTTTAAAAAAAAGTTAAAAACTTATTTCAATTTATCAATATATATTTTTTAAGAAATATATCATATTTAATATACAAAAAGTAAAAATACAGTTTGTAGCTTCTTCAATTTTATACTTACGAAATAATTAGAAATCGCGTTAATTTTCCTAAAGACATCAACTATTTTGTTCCTAAAAATTTTTATTTACAAAAGAGTCGACATATAACCCAATATTTCAATATTTTTCTGTTTATGACATCTATCTTGGAGTGAAAAAACCAAATTTTTTAAAAAAAAAGCTAAAAACTTATTTCAATTTATCAATATATATTTTTTTAAGAAATATATCATATTTAATATACAAAAAGTAAAAACACAGTTTGTAGCTTCTTCAATTTTATATTCATGTAATAGTTTGAAATCGCGTTAATTTTCCTAAAGACATCCACTATTTTCTTCCTAAAAATTTTAATTTGTAAAAGAGTCGACATATAACCGGAATCCTTACATATTTTGTCTAATTGGGCCAGTTAAGATATGTGTTTTCAATATTTCCGAGTTGAATTTGACGAAAGAAACCAGAAAACCATCATATGTGTAAGTTGTAATATTCTCCCGCTAAACGGACTTCAAAAAATCCACAACTAAAGGAAAAATTGAGAAAACAGTCTGTATCACCAAAAAAAAACACAATTTGGAAACCGGCTAATATTAAGAAGTTAACGGAATCTCAAAATGAACTTTCATTCGTTTCAATCTATATGGCCAATTTTGTTCGATATGGCATCATTCTATGTGACCATTATATATATTATAAGTCCAACTATGTTGTTGGTATATGTCCATGAAATTTAATTTTGTTTATTGAAATATTGACGGAATATGAAAGGAGTGGTGGGTCTGATGGTGGACTTTCAAACATTACTAAGTACCGTTTTTGCCATCTCCTATTAATGATTACTGGTCTTTAATGGACGGTTTTTTTTTTGTTAGTTGTCAAATTACCCGTCTTTAGAGTAAACCAGCTTTTATGAAAGCGACTCTCAATAACTCAACTATAAATAATTATTTTCAGCAATAAAAATGTCTCCAATATTTATGCCTCTAGGCATTAGGTACTGGAGAAAAATCCGAACAGGGGATTTAATAAGTTAAACTAATTTAAGGTGGTCGAATTTCGACCACGGGACATACTAGTTGTAACTACTTGCCTCCAAAACTTTATTAATCACCTTTGGCTGTTATAGTGATAAAAAATAGTTTAGTCTTAACCTTTAATTACTGAGGTGAAATATTTGGGCGTAATTACTGAGGTGGGGGTAAATTTTACCCCTTTAAAATCTATAAATAAATTTTGTCAACGAAATTTTTTTTTTTAATTTATTTGTTTTTAATTGTAATAATAAAACACATTTTTAAATGAATAAAATAATAAATTTAAAGAAATCGAACTTCTAGTTTAAGAAATCAAGGACTTTATTTCATAGCCATTTTTCTTAAAACTAAAAAAACAGTACTAACATAATTTAAAAAATATTGTAAAAAAAACTGACAATTAAATTCATTACGAATTATTGTTTATTTGGTCTCGAGCTTGCAAAAACTTACAAATATGTAAAAAAAAATCAAAAACAGATAAAGGCACTTTTCACAGCAAAATCTATGATATTAGAATCACAAAAAAGTTAACAAACAAAAATTAAGTTAAAAAAAAAAACTGCAGATCAATCTATTTGAAGGATTTTTACTCATCAAATTCCTTATTTGCACAATTCACGCATAAGCGTTTACTGCATCCCATACACATAGGCTTAGTACAAAACAAACAAACATGTGGAGTCTTCCGATTTAACCTGCTAGGGCAAATGTAGCATAACTTCTTCGCAGTTGTGGCCGGCTATACTAAAGGGGAAGCTACAAAATAAAATAATAAAAAAATACGTAACCTCGGACGAGTGGCAATTTTGACTGGTCAGCTTATACAACACGCACGACTGTCCAAACACAATTGAATAATAATAACAGAATAATGAGAAGATACCAGAAGAATGAAATTGATAGAGCTCACCTGAAGAGAGTAAGATAGAAAACAAACTACGAGGTGTAAAATTTACCACCACCTCAGTAGTTGAAGGTTAATCTAGCACGTTATCTTTTAAATAAACTTGATATTACTTTTTTTCAGCCGAAAGCCGTTGGCGCTAGGGCTGCGTTGTTTAGTTTGTATAATAATTTGTATTATTATGTAAGCTTTTTTAAAATAAAATAATTTTTTTTTTAAATTTAACTTTCCCAAACAAATTTACTTGTTGTTGTTGTTGTTAGCAGTGCTTCGCCCTGCCCAAAGGGCCAGTACACTCCTAGTTGTCATCGGGCTCTTCTAACGGACGACCAAGGAAACGCGCTGTTTCAACAGGGTTGGACCAAAGTGATAGGGGAGTTAGAAGAGTATGTTCCGAATAACACGAAAAGAGATGTTGCGTGTCATGGGGGCCATACCGCATGCAGGGCATGTGTTCGGTATGGTGGGGTTCAGTCTGGACAAATAGGAGTTCAGCCTATTGCAATATCCAGACCGAAGTTGAGCCAGAATGACTCAAGTCTCCCTCGGAAGGACACGTTCTTCCTCAGCAAGAACGGGTGGTTGGGCACCAATAACGGGGTTCACAGGCCGGGCTCTGAGGGATCTGTCCACCGACTCAGTGTGGAGGTCCTTTAGGGCCCGCATATGGTCCCGCAGATCAAACGGCAACGAGATGTGATGCCGGATCTCATCATAGTGCTTTCGGAGATGTTTCCTTATGTCTCTGGGAGGCGGAGTTTCATCCAATAGCTGTCGATTTGGATGACTGGGTCTATGACAGTTCAGAAGGAACTGCCTACTTAGAAGTTCCGCATGCTCGCGAACGTTGAGCATTTTAGCCTCCTGGTGAATGTGAGACTCGGGAGACATAAGCAAACAGCCCGTCGCGGTTCTGATGGCGGTGTTTTGGCAGACCTGCAATTTCCTCCGGTTGGTGTCGTGAAAGTTAGGCGACCATATGGGCGCAGTATAATCAATAACCGGTCGGCCAATAGCCTTATAGGTGACCAGCAACGTTTCTTTGTCTTTGCCCGTAGTACTGCCGGCCAGTGACTTGAGGATCTTGTTGCGGCTTTGTACCTTTGAAGCTATTGCGGTGGCATGTTTAGCGAAGGTGAGGCTATTGTCGAATGTAACCCCTAGAATTTTGGGGCGGTTGACTGTAGGTAGTGGAACACCATCTACGTGGACATTCAACTCCTGCCCCATTTGCGCATTCCACGTAGTAAATAGTGTCGCAGTAGATTTAGTCGGGGACAGTGTCAGGTTCCGCTCTGTGAAGAAGCTGGAAAGATCGCGCAGGTAGTGGTTAAGTCTAGTACATAGTTCGTCCGTGGAAGGTCCTTTGCCCGTGGCCATCACAGTGCAGTCGTCAGCGTACGAAACGATGGAGACCCCCTCTGGTGGGGGAGGGAGGCTCGAGATGTAGAAGTTAAACAGAAGGGGTGAAAGGACACCACTCTTCGGAACCCCTTGTCTAATTCTTCTAGGTCTACATCCCTCGTTTCGAAACTGCACTGACGCCAGCCGACCATTTAGGTAGTTGGCGGTCCATCGTTTTAGGCCGGCAGGAAGCGGTGTCTCCTGCAGGTCTTTAAGGAGTGTGGCGTGGTTGACTGTGTCGAAGGCTTTCGACAGGTCAAGTGCCACGAGAACCGTCCTGTGGTTTGGTTGGTGTTGGTTCAAAACGAAGTTAATCTGCGGCGTGATGGCATTCAATGCCGATGTTGTGCTGTGGTTTTACGGAAGCCATGTTGATGATTGGCCAGCTGCAGGTTTGTAGTATAGTATGGGAGCAAGATAGCCTCTAACAACTTCACTACCGGCGAGAGGAGAGATATCGGACGATAAGAATCTCCTTGATTCGCCAGCTTACCAGGTTTTAGGAGGGGGACCACAGTCGCGTGTTTCCAGATATCAGGTATAACGAAGGTGGTCAGTGGTCAAGTACTTGTGCCCCTCGTGGCCGAGGTGTTTCAGCGTCTTCATGGCAATTCCGTCGGGTCCGAGTGATCTAGAAGGTTTCGCCTTCCTTATAGCTATGTGTTTGTGTTTGTGCGCACGTCGTATGACTTTTCTCTTAGCCCTATCCGCAGGAGAATGCAGTATAAATTGCCGGCAGAATGCGCTCGCGCATTTCCTGGGGTCCGATTTGACGCTATCGCCGAAAGCAACGCCGACCTTGCCATTGTATTTGGTCGGGTTGGATAGGGCCTTGACTGTCGACCATAGTTTGCCGACACCGCCGGAGAGGTTGCATGACTCTAGGTGTCCTTTCCACTTTTTCAATTTGTGGTCCTTGACAGTCTGACGGATTTCTGCGTTGAGATCCTTTATTCTTGGATCTGCGGGGTTGAAGAGTCTCACTTGGTCACGTTCTCTTGCCATTGCCACTGCTTCCGCAGGGAAATTCAGCCAAATTTCCGGGATTCTGCCAGCAGGGATGAAGCGGCCGGAGGCTGAATCGATGACTTTGCGAAACTCTTTCTCACCTTTGCATACGTCCGTCGGTGTGGGTAGGTCAGCGAAGGAGTGCTCTGTAAAGTCCGTGAAGGGGTCCCAGTCCGCTTTACTGAAGTTGATGTACGTTCGTTTTTCTGTCGTTATGAAGTCGGACGGTCGTTCGATGTTTAGTAGGATGGGTAGGTGGTCTGATGCCAGTGTAAGCATTGGTTGCCAGTTAACGTGGTTGATAAGGCCCGTGCTTGAAATGGAGATGTCTGGCGAACTGTGACAGTTACCTGCCACCCTAGTGGGGGCATCTCCATTCAATGTACAGAATGCCGATTTGTCTATTTGCTCTGCGAGTGCATGCCCTCTGCTGTCCGCTGGCAAGCTGAAGTGCCAGAGATCGTGATGTGCGTTGAAATCGCCTAGGATGAGGCAGTTATCGCCCCTTAGCAACGCACTAATATCAGGGCGATAATCACGGGGACAGCACGTAACAGGGGGAATGTATATATTTATCACTCGCAGGTCGACGTCGCCTGTCCGGACTGCTATGCCCTGGCATTCAAGGGTAGAGTCCCTGGGGTCAACGTCCGGGGCAAATAGGTTATACTGTACAGTATGGTGTGTGATGAATGCAAGGCCGCCCCCATGACCGCTGGGACGGTCTTTCCTATGCACATTGTAGCCATCTCGAGTACGTAAGTCCGAGTTAGCGTTCAGTTTGGTCTCCTGAATGGCGGCCAGTTTAATGTTGTTCGACTTCATAAAGTCTGTTATCTCCGCGATCTTTCCAGCTAATCCGTTGCAGTTCAGCTGTAGGATTTTGAAGTGTGTCGGGAGGGAGGGTGAAGGCATGCTGGGGGTAAGGGACGGATGTGGTTGCCTGGATGGAGGTAGGCTTAGTCCCAAGCTGTGACGCAGTCTAGGATTCAGCGTGCCTTGGCCGATGTTGTGTGGCGTGGAGGACGGCTGAGTACTGCAGCAAGGGGCTATAAATGCATCCGTCCAAAGGTTCCTGTTTGCAAGCCCAGAGCACATATGGATGTGGCACAGGCCAAGGCAGTTATTGCATTTAACCGATGCCGCAGGCGTATATAGTCTTTGCCGACAAACAGTGCACGTGGTGAAAGGTACGAGGAGGTTATGTTCCTGACCCACGTGCATGCTGGAAGTAGGGGGGGGGGGCGAAAGTGGGGACTGAGGTGAGGCGGGAGCAGCAAGGCTGCTGGTCGTGGAGACCGGGCCACCATTGTGGCCATTTCGTGATGGTAAGTGCGGTGTGTGTACGCCGGAGCGCCGAGAACCGCGGGACGCACTTGCGCGCGAACAACATGGTGCCTCAAAAGTACTGAAAAAAGTACGGGTTCTGGGGATGGCAGGGTTAAGCCCTGAGCATCCAGATCTATGCAATCATCTCTTGCATTTGCTGCATTGAACGGAATGTGAACGTTTGACACATATTTTCTTCCAGCAGACGCAGCAGATTCAGTCTCTTGGTCCGGGGTTGGATTCGATACCAGCCCGTAACAAGAGACATTGGAGCAACCCTGCTGCAAGGGATTGCTCCGAGGATGACAATTTAGGAGTGGGACTGGAAAAATTGGACAGGGTTACACTGAAATAACAGCCCTTGGCCGGGTAAAACCCGGGTCATTCCGGTCCGTAGAACCGGCTGTTATGGGAATGTGGCAATCATATTTTCACCGATAACTCGTCATCGATACATTTATCGAAACCTATCGAAGTCCAAATGAAACCTGCGGCCTTCTCCTTTCGTCTTATACCCATATTATAGGGTAATGTCAAGTTTTTTGGGCAATCACCGATAGCTCAGTTATCGATAAATTTATCGAAATATATCGAAGTCCAAATGAAACGTGGAGCTATCCCCTTTCGTTTGATACCCATATTGTAGGGTAATATAGAGGTTTTCGGGCAATCGCATTTTCACCGATAACTCAGTTATCGATCAGTTCATCGAAATATATCGAAGTACAAATGAAACCTGGGGCCTCCCCTTTCGTTTGATACCCTTATTGTAGGGTAATTTTAAGGTTTTTGTGCAATAACATTTTCACCGATAACTCATCATCGATAAATTTATCGAAACCTATCGAAGTCCAAATGAAACCTGCGGCGTTCTCCTTTCGTTTTATAACCATATTATAAGGTAATGTTAAGTTTTTTGGGCAATCACCGATAACTCAGTTATCGATAAATTTATCGAAATATATCGAAGTCCAAATCAAACCTGGAGCTATCCCCTTTCGTTTGATACCCATATTGTAGGGCAAGTTTAAGGTTTTTGGGAAATCATATTTTCATCGATAGCTCAGTCATCGATAAATTTATCAAAGTCCAAATGAAACCTGGGGCCATCCCCTTTCGTTTGATACCTATATAGGAGGGTAATATTAAGGTTTTCGGGCAATCGCATTTTGACCGATAACTTAGTTATCGAAAAATTTATTGAAATATATCGAAGCCAAAATGAAACCTGGGGCCTTCCCCTTTCGTTTGATACCCATATTCTACGATCTTTCTATACCTGTATGGGAAATATCATAAATATAGGTTCAAATATATGGAATAAAAAAATTTCGAAAAGTAACGGTCCGTAGCAGGGTCGGAACAACCAAAATTAGAAAAAAAAATAGCCTATAGCTCCTTCCAGACTATAACCTGTAGGCGTGCCAAATTTCAACAAAAACCGTCTTGCCATACGTTATACACAAAAGATGTGCACAGTTTGTGAACATTGTTCATAGCTTAATTATTTGAAAATCAAACACAATTGATCATAATATGTGAACATTGTGCATATTTGACTATAAACACTTATTGTTCATAAGTTGTGTTCATTTATGCATAAATTATGAACAATCTATTAAAATTGTGCATAAGTTATACAGAAAAAATGTGCAGTGTGAATATTGTTCATAGCTTAATTATTTGAAAATCAAACACAATTGATCATAATATGTGAACGTTGTGCATAATATAGGACTATAAACACTTATTGTTCATAAGTTGTGCCCATTTATGTATAGATTCTGCACCATCTATTAAAATTATATTTATGTAGATAGATATCCAAAAATATATATGAAAATGTTGTTCCTAACCTATGCTCAGTTGTTTATAGTCTATCCCAGTTGTTCAGAACGTATGCCCAGTTTTTCATAATATTTCCCAGCTGTTCAGAATATATGAAAATGTTGTTCATAACCTATGCTCAGTTGTTCATAGTCTATCCCAGTTGTTCAGAACGTATTGTTATGGAATCGCGTCAAAATGGAGCAGTAAGGAAGGCGGTCGGCATGATATTAAGGTCGCACTGTGGCTAGTCATTGTCGGCTGGGGTGGGCTCTTGCCAACCTTACCGCCCTGCGCCATAAGCAGAGAAAATTCGAATCATGCCTTTGAAACGCGGGGAAAAACGCAAAAACCGCGTCAAAACACCTTTAAACAACATCCGGTTAAACCCGGATGCCACGGACAGACCGTTGACATTCAACCATTCGAAAACTCAAAAAAACCAAAATAAAACAAAAAAATTTAAAAAGAAAACGGGCAACAAAATTTAAAAATAAATTCAAAATAAACAACCGAAAACTAATTAGCAAAATTAACTGAAATAAAACCGGACAAAAAAAACCCTGAAAAATTAAAACCGAACCGGAAATGACCGGTTACCACTGCTGAAGAAATAAATAAACAATAAATCAAAAAGAATTAAGGCCGAACATATAAGGGGGCGCCACGGGTGTTGTTGCTACGCCCCGTGCTTGGCCCACCCTCATCCATGGCCATCGACGCACCTAATCTCGATGGCCCCTTACCTACATCCTATATGCCTTCTAAATAAAGCGGAACGCCAGCACTCCCATTTAATTATAATTTTTATTTATAATTCATTTTTCTTAAACCTAATTTTTTAAAACGATTATTTAAATTAATTTTTAGTTTTTAGTTTATTTACTTAAATCTTCTTCTTCTTCCCTTTTCTCTCCTTTTCCTTTTTTTTTTGTAAATTACATCCCTATCTAAATTTGTGTTCTTTTAATTAAATTTTCGTTAATGTATTTATTTTACCCTTTTCTTCAAACTCATATCTATTTAAATTTGTGTAAATGTATTTTACTTTTGGTTATTTAACGATATAAATTGTTCTGTTCTGCTTGTTTCGATTCTTATTTTGTTGTGACTTTATTATTGTTATATATTATGTTAGCTAATATATTATTATGTTATTTTATTTTGCGGTCTTGATTTGTTATGATTGAAATTTGTTTATTTATTTATTTATGCATTTGATTCGTTTAATTACAATATATTCGTAGGTAAATATTTTATGTATTTAATTAAATCTATTTTATTTTATGTATTGAATTTTATTTTTATTTTTATGTATTTAGTTCTGTCTTAGGTTACATATTTTGTTCTATTTCATGTTATTTATTTTATTTTTTTATTTTATTTTATTTTATTTATTTTATTTCATTTTATTTTATTTTAGGGTATTTTCAATTATATTTTATTTTATGTATTTTATTCTATCCTCTGTTACATATTTTGTTCTATTTTAGTTTATGTATTTTAGAATTCGTTTTAGGTATTGTATTTCAATTTTATTTTATAAAAATTTTTCCTCACTTGAGAGAAAAATATGCTCTATCTCCTATTTCTACATTTTAGTAAGTTTTCTTTTGTTTTTTCTTTTCTGTATTTAAATTTGTTCAATTTTACGTATTTTAATTTTAATTTTTATTTTATTCTACTTATTGTTTTCTTCTATTCCTTATTCTATTTTACGAAATTTTAATTTAATTCAATTCCTAGAAATTTTTTTTTTCTTTTTTATTTTAAGTAACCCTATTCTAGCTTATTTAATTATTTAAATGCACAATTTAAAAAAAAAGAAAAGCTACGACTACTAAAATTACATATCGGATAGCTCTCACCCATTTGGTCCGTAGGCCGCTGGTGGGGCGCTACTGTTGTTGTTGTTGGTGCTGCAGTAGCCCGTTCGCTCGGGCGCTACTGTGTTTGTTGTTGTTGGTGCTTGTGCGGCGGGCCTATGCTACGTCGGCCCTCGCTGTTGTCACTGCTGGTGGTTGGTGTTGTTGGTATTTGTGCGGCGGGCCTATATTGCGTCGGCCCTCGCTGTTGTCACTGCTGGTGATGTTGTCGATGCTGGTGATGTTGTCGATGCTGGTGATGTTGTCGATGCTGGTGATGTTGTCAATGCTGGTGATGTTGTCAATGCTGGTGATGTTGTCGATGCTGGTGATGTTGTCAATGCTGGTGGTTACGGCTGGTTGTCTCCGGTGTTGCAACCGGTCGTCGCTGCTGTTTATGATATGAATTAACTTAGTTTGCTGACGAACATCTCACTGTTGTCAAATCCGGTGTTGTACACAAATATGTAGATTTGTTTTATATTTCTATTGTAGCAAATTATTGAATATTTTTTTTGTTGCAATTGTGGTTATTATTGGTGCTTACTTAGGTCGCTTCAATTACATGCACATTTCCGATGTTTATTAGATATTTAATTAATTTTTTTTTAAATTATTATAACATATTATTTCTATACGTTTTATTTGTATAAAGTAATTTATGTATGTATGTATCACTGTGTTTAGTTACACAAAGTTAAAACTGGAACACACGTGGCAGTTAGTTCTATATTGGGTGAACCAACCCATTCTGTGCTAATTGCATGTCTCGTCTTCAGTAGTGTTCTTAGCTGCTTATTTGCCCGACAGCACTTCTTTGTTTAAACTTTAAGGTGTAGTTGAATTTTTACACTTTTTAGTTGCTGCTGCAATAGCTGAATAATTGTTCTCTGCTTTTGCATAATATTTGGAAATATTTTCCCTTTTATTTCACGAGAGAATTAATGTCGAATTCGGAAAATGAATAGCAAAGTTCGCCATTTCTATTTTTTTTTGTTTTGTTTTTAAGGTGTAACTTATTTCAAGCAAAATTAACTTTTCCATGCGGTCGAGAAGATCGGAACAAGAAATTGGTGGCTAAGATTTGTCAATTCTACCACTTAAAAAAATTTTCCACTACACATCACAATCGACCGTTTGCACCGAAAAATTTCAACATTTTAATGGTCGAATGCCAAAGCCGTTGGCTAGATTAGCCACAACACTGGCGGGTACAACCCTGCCGCCAACATTCACCACACCACACACACACTTACACAGTCACGCACATATAATTTGTCAACACAAAACACACACACATATTGTAAACAATTATTACAATTTCGTAAATCTCGAGCAAGACGGTCATTTAGCGCCTGAGCAGAAATATATTTATCAATTTTTTAAAAAACGCCTAAATCTTTCCATTTTTTATTGAAAGTTCGATAGTGAGTGCAAAGGTGAGTGCAGTGAAGTGTCCCGAAGTGTATATGGTCCTACATCGCCTAAAAGACAGGCACCTATGGACAGTGACAAATAATAAAAGCACGAATTTTAAAAGAGGTCCCGACCCAAACAGAAAATAAAAAGAAAATTTTAAGTGCAGTGCCCTAAAATATAAAGTGCAAAAAACAAGCACATACACTAGGGTGACAAAAAAAAAAAAAAAAAAAAAAAATACATATATAAAACTAAAAATTAAAATTCGGGCGCGCCGGTTACAATACGGCACTTAAATATCAAAAAAAAAAAAAAACAACAAAATACAGTCCACTAACTTTCAAATTCGGGCGCGAAAAACTAATTAAACAAAACTGCATAAACACAATAAAAGGATAAGTACAACCCCCCTTTCCCCTGAAAAAAGAGCGGTGAGTTGAAAAAGTTTCCATATAATACATATAAAATATTTAGCGCAAAAATTTCGGGTTACAAAAACAATATTAACAAAAAGCCAAACCTGCCCTTTGTACTTGCTAACGAAGTACACATTTTTGGTAAAATTTAAAAAGGAAAAATTTTTTTTCCATCGGAAACGGAATATTTTACAATAAACTGTAGTCGGTAAAAGAGCCGCAAAAAATTATATACATATATACAGTCTTCCCGATTTTATCAAAGTTCCGATCCCCACTTACATACATACATAAATTAAAACATATTTACATAAATATTTTTCCACATTAAGTACCGCACAAAAGTATAGAAACAATATACTTAACTAAATTTCAAATCGCGGCTTTCTGCTTATTTTTCGTGTCATCAAGCACAAACAAAAATTAACAAAAACAAAATACATACATATATTCAAGTTTTCACTTGCAAATTTATCCCGCAATACCCCCTTTGCTTGCATTCCCTTACATACATAAGCCAAGCAAAGGCAGGATTGTGTACCCGAAATAAGCAGAAACTAGAAAGAAAAAGGAAACAAAAATAATAAAATAACATTCAACTGAATTCTGACATCCCATCATAGTTACTTTAAAAGTCTTATTATATTCACGGGAAAAATACAGACAATCACACAAACGTGTGTTAAGCGAAGAAGTATACCAAAAAAAAAGGGTAAACAAACAACAAAGTTCCTTGCACTAAATTGCATTGAACTTAGAATTGCATTGGCATAAGTAAAGCAGAACACATTTATTATATTGGTTACCTGCTTTGCTTTTGTCCACCGCGGCTATTGTCACTGCTAAACATATAGACAAACACACAAACTTGTGTTCAGCCACCCTCACTAAAAATACAGTACATACAAACGTACATATATATACATAAAGAATTTAATAACTGACCTTACTCAAGCGAGTAACCCAACAAACTTTTTGTGCACGAAAGCATAAAGTAAATTACAAATATACAAACGTATATATTTATATTAAACGTAATAAGTATAATCAAACCCGACTTGGAAATTACAGTCGCGAGTAAAATAAAAGCAGTGATACCTATAAAATCGCGGTAAACTAAAAATTATTATATATACATAAATAAACATACAGTATTATATTGATTATAAAAAATCAAATCAGTAACGACTGAAAAACTACAGTCGCGCGCAAAAAATAAGCACCGATAAACAAAAAAGTTCGGTACATTAATTAAATACAAAACATAAATAGAAACTTATCAGTAATTCTATTGTAAAAGAGGTTCAGCTTCGACTCAAAATGTCAACGGACCCTAAATCGCCTCATCTATTATTAGATATACCCAAAATGGGTGAAGAAGAAAAGCCTCAAGGCAGCCCAGCTGAAAGCACCCGTTCAAAACAGGGTGCAAAGCAAAAAAAGGGCAAAGATTTTTCAGCTGCAAAATTCATTGCAGAAAGTGACAGTATCATAAGATACTGCACAAGGTTTTCCTCAATTGCTATAGAGGAAAATACAGAATCGGTTCTTGAAGTGAAAGAAAAATCACTTGATAGATTTTGGACACGGCTCCAAGCGGCATATGACGCAATCATCGAAACAGATGATTCAGAATTGCCCGAAAATTTCAAAAACTCGGCATATTTAAAATATGAACACTGCTTAGACCAATACGAAGAAACAAAGGCTATGATCTCCGATCAACTCAAACTTCTTAAGCCTATAACTGCACCTACTCCACCCCAGCGAGTAGAGCTGCCCCAAAGACAAATACAAGAAGCAAGCTCCGGCATATACCTTAAAGTGCCGGCCTGTGATACTGAAGTATTTCATGGGGGTTATGAGCAATGGCCGTCGTTCCGAGACATGTTCTCAGCCGTTTACATAAACCACCCAAAGCTATCACAAGCGCAAAAATTATACCACTTGCGAAATAAAACAAAAGGTCAAGCAGGAATAATAGTAAAACAGTTCGCACTCAATGATGACAATTTTAATCTGGCTTGGGAAGCGTTAAAAGCTAGGTATGAAAATGAAAGAGTCTTGGTCGATAAACAAATAACGACCTTAATGAATTTACCAAAAATTCAAAAAGAAACAAGTGAGGAATTTCTGAAGTTACAGTCCACAGTAACAAACTGTTTGTCGGTTCTAGAAACCCAAAAAATTCCCACGGAAAACTGGGACCCAATTCTGGTCAATATTTGCGCTGCCACATTACCAGAAAAATCACTAATTTTATGGGAGCAATCGCTCTCATCCCGTAAAAAATGCCCAACGTGGCAACAAATGAAAGATTTCCTCACCACCCAGTTCGAAATTGCAGAACGGGTAGGCACAAAAGAAACAAAGCCGAAAAATGCAAATGAAGACAAAAATAAAAGCTTCTTTAAACCCCAAGCCAGTAATTATAACTCCCATAACAGGAGCAAATATAACTCACACAACACGAGTTTCAACAAATCTCAGTCGTTCACATCTGAACAGTATAGAAATATGTCATGCGAACTGTGCAGCGGAGGGCATCAACTAAGATCTTGCGAGAAATTTAGAAATTTATCAATAAACGAAAGAAATAACTTAGTCAGAACTAAGAAACTTTGCAACAATTGCCTTTCGCCTACTCATACTGCACAGACTTGTGCGAGTCAATATACTTGCTCATATTGCCGTAGGAGACATCATTCGATGCTCCATAATAATAATTATAACAATGCCCAAAATAATTCAAATGCCAAAAGAACCACGGGACTAGCTGCAACTGCTAGATCGGAAAATCCCGAAAAAGACAATACTGAAAGTTGTCACGAACAACCATGCTGCTCAAATGCAGCCAGAGTACAAACGCTTCATTCAGAAAATGAAAGCAAAACACTGTTACCGACAGCAATAGTCTCCATCGAACACAGAGGAGAACTATTTAAACTAAGGGCCTTAATAGATCAAGGATCACAGCGATCATTCATAGCATCTAAGGTCCAAAAAAGTTTAAATTTACCAACCAAACAAGCCAACTTCGAAATTTCAGGTATGGGCGGAAGAGTTGTTCAAAACTCAAATAAAATCTGCTTCATGACCCTGGTTTCAACAAGCGCGGACCAAAGAATAGAAGCACAAGCTATTGTTCTGCCGCGACTTACGAATATGCTACCAAGCTATAACATAAAAAGCGAGCACTGGCAAAAGTTTTCACATCTGAAACTAGCCGATCCCAACTTCCATACACCCGATCAAATCGACATATTATTGGGAAGCGATCTAATCCCCCAAATAATACTTCAAGGTGTTGAGAAAATCTCCAACAACCTACTAGCCCAAAATACCATCTTTGGATGGATTTTAAGCGGTCAAGTCAAAGAGAAAATCTCCAGCTTCACAACGCAAGTGGAAGATATTTCGAATGACTATCTTAACTCACAATTGAGAAAATTCTGGGAGGTAGAAGAACTACCCCCAATACCCGTTACTACAGCTGACGACAAGTATTGTGAAGACTTCTACGAGTCCACAACTACGAGATCAGAAAACGGGCGGTACGTCGTACGACTACCATTCAAACAACAATTTCCCGACACACTCGCCTTAGGTCAATCACGAACCTCTGCGCTACAGCAGTTTTTAAGTATGGAAAGAAACCTACTTAAAAAAGGCGAGCTAAAAACCTCATATGACAACGTTCTTGAGGAATATCTAACACTAGATCATATGGAATCAGTAAAATCCTATGAAAAAATAACAAAAGGCAAACACGCCTCATTTTATCTACCACACCACGCGGTTATAAAACCCGAAAAACTTACAACAAAAGTAAGAGTGGTGTTTAATGCATCTAAATGCACAAGCTCAGGCAATTCATTAAATGACGTTTTATACACGGGTCCAACATTACAACCCGATTTAATGCTACTAATCCTACAGTGGCGTATGTATAAATACGTATTCAATGGCGACGTCGAAAAAATGTACAGACAAATCCTAGTACATGACGACGACCAAGACTACCAGCGCATTATATTCCGCAATTCACCTAGCAGTCCAATCCGCGACTACAAGCTAAAAACGGTGACATTTGGCGTAAACTGCGCCCCTTTCCTAGCCATTCGTACATTACACGAACTGGCAAAAGATACAAAAGCCAAATTACCACTAGCCGCCCCGGTGCTAAACTCTCAAACGTACGTAGACGACATACTGTCGGGAAGCCATAGCCTTCCATTAGCGTGCGAGTCACTAGCGCAAGTTATCGAAGCCCTCGAATCAGCAGGGTTTCCATTAAAAAAGATAACTTCCAACCATCCAGAAATACTGGCAAAAATAAATAAAGAAAACTTGCTAGATACTAATTTTCTAAAGTTCGAAAAAGAGAGCACCACTAAAACTCTGGGCATACAATGGAATGCAATATCAGACCAATTTTCTTACACTCTTGAGTCGGTATCTGCAAAATCCGCAAAAACTAAAAGGCAAATTTTATCCTCGGTGGCGAAACTTTTCGACCCGGCAGGATGGCTTGCGCCAATTATGATACAAGCGAAGATCTTAATACAAGAATTATGGCTAGATGGAACCGATTGGGACGAAGTGGTGAAACCACTCCGCTTAATAAAATGGTCCCAATTTGCAAGTAACTTGCACACTATCTCCGAGATACAAATACCTCGGTGGGTGAATTTCTCACCCGATCATGAAGTCGAAATCCACGGCTTTTGCGATGCTTCTGAGAAAGCATATTGCGCTGCTATTTATGTGCGAACCCAGCACGATGGCAAAACAACAAGTCACTTATTAGTGGCAAAGGCCAAGGTCGCACCTCTTAAGACCGTAAGCCTCCCACGGCTCGAGCTATGCGGCGCACTCCTGCTCGCAAAACTAGCCTCGACCGTGCAATCACATTTAAACCTGAGCGATAGGAAATTATATTTATGGACAGATTCAGAAATCGTCCTAGCATGGCTAGAAAAGCCACCACATACGTGGAAAACATACGTTTCTAACCGCACAGCTCAAATCATTGACTTGGTTGGGCCAGCAACTTGGCGACACGTAGCCAGTGCTGATAACCCTGCGGATCTTGGAACAAGAGGCTGCAAGCCCCTGCACCTTACAACCACCACACTATGGTGGAATGGCCCCAACTGGATGGTCGAATCACCTGACGCATGGCCAAAGTCGCCTGCGCGCAATATAATAGCCCCAGAAAGTAGAAGAATAGAAGGCTTTCATACAACGTTGGAGGATACAGACATCCTAGAGCGATTTTCGTCGTTCCCCCGAGCCTTAAGAGTAATAGCGTATATGTTTCAATTTGTAAATCGCTTAAAGAATAAGGTGAAAGGGATAGCCAATACCGCAAGCTATGCACTAACGCATCAAGACTTGCAACGGGCAAAAATAGCCCTAATCGAGTGCACACAAACTCGCTATTACAGTAGTGAACGATCACTGTTAATGGCATCAAAGCCCATTGACAAAAAGAGCACACTCTTAGTACTTAACCCCTTTGTAGACTCTAAGGGACTGCTTCGTGCCAATGGCAGGCTAGCGAACTCCAGTCTGAGCTACAATGAGCGACATCCAATCATAATACCGGAAAAATCCGTATTTGCCACAATCTTTGTAAATTATCTTCACCTCTTAATGCTACACGCCGAGCACAGGCTAATGCAACAAATGATCCGACAAGAGTTTTATATTCCTCGACTAAAGCCTCTGATCAAAAAATCCATCTTTATGTGTAAAGTCTGTACGCTACACAAACAAAAGATGCGCACGCAGATCATGGCAGCTCTACCACCCGAACGCTGCAATTATTCTATGCCTTTCACCATCACTGGTGTAGATTTTGCCGGGCCTTTCCAGCTAAAGGCCTCGATGTTAAGGTCTTCTACCACAATGAAAGGTTACGTGGCTGTTTTTGTATGCTTCACGACAAAAGCCGTACATTTAGAATTATGTTCAGATCTGACAACGGCAGCTTTTCTCGCGGCATTTGCACGCTTTGTCGGACGGCGAGGATTTCCCTCGAAAATCATGAGCGACAATGGCAAAACCTTTATCGGCGCCCAACGCGCAACCGAAAAAGAGTTCATACAGTTCGCCAAAGAAGTCTCGCCGCACATCATTTCAAAATACGCACCTCAAGGCATTAATTGGCAATTCATTCCCCCGAGCGCCCCACATATGGGTGGACTATGGGAATCAGCGGTTAAAAGCTTTAAATCGCATTTCAAAAAGACCGCTGGCAATCATAAATTTACATTTGAAGAGTTCACTACGTTACTCATTCGAGTTGAAGCCGTTTTAAACTCACGGCCACTATCATCACTCTCGCAAGATCCCTCCGACTTTACAGCCCTCACCCCTGGGCATTTTCTTAGAGGAGCGCCACTTCTGGCCATACCAGAACAAAACGTGGACTCACTCTCCCTCATAAATCGATGGGAACGGATCAAAATCCTCCATCATGAGTTTAGTCGCCGATGGAAGGAAGAATACCTTAAAGACCTTCACAAACGATATCGGTGGAAAAATACTCAAGAAGCACCTAAAATTGGAGCATGCGTCTTAATTCATGACGAGTGTCTACCTCCTACCGAATGGCGGCTAGCCCGCATCGAAAAGGTACATTACGGTTCCGACGGTCACATCCGAGTAGTTGACCTACGTACGCAAAACGGCAAACTAACTCGACCGCTCGTAAAACTTTGTTTTCTACCAACCGAGTCTAATACCGCTAATACCGATCGCGCAAAATAACTTATAATCAATATAAAATCAAATACGGAGCAATTAATCCAACGAAGCGATGTTGCTATCCGAAATAAATACCTCACTCCTAAAGAGGTAGCTCGAAGGACTCTCGTTTCCTCGAACTAAACGTGAAATTATACCGCAACTAAAAACCCGTATAAAAGATACAATAATCATATCACATTTCAGACTATATGTTGATCAAGGGCTAAAATCAAGCACCCCTATACTTAATAAGACACTAAAGTCCATAATTTCTATCCATACAGATAATCATGAATATGGAAATCGAAGAAGTCGCCCCGACACCAACAATCCGTTCTGCGGTTACCGTGCCACGAGCACGAGCAGTGCCCACTGCAACACCGCGCACTCTCACTCCAAGGGCCGCAACAGCGCCCACCGTACCACCGGAACGACCACAAGTCAATAGGGCCGATGCATGGCCGGAAACCACCCGAAGGGACCCCGTGGTAGCTCATGGCGTGCGTTGCCCGCTTTGCTGTCGTCCACATGCGCTACGCCTATGCGCCATTTTTAAAGGCATGCTGCCGCAGCAACGTCAACAAGTAGCGCAGGCCCACGGGTACTGCCTAAACTGCTTGGCACTGTGGCATGCCACGGCAGAGTGCACCTCGACGGTCATGTGCCACCTGTGCGACAGGCCTCACCATACGCTCCTGCACCGTAACCAAGCTGGGCGTCAACAGACGCGCTCAAGGCCCCAGCCACCTTCCGCACCACGCCCTCGCGTAACACACCCACATCGGGCTACCTGGTCACAACAACAGCGTCCGCGTACATGGACTCATCCCGCGGCCCGTTATCGACATCCAGCAGCATCCACGCACCAGCGACAGCCAGCAAGTCGAGGCCGACGTCGCCCAACCGGGCTTAGTAACGTGGTGGAGACCCTGCAGCAGCTGCAAAGACTGCTAGGCTGATCACTCGCCTAGGGGGGCCGGGATGGCTAGATTAGCCACAACACTGGCGGGTACAACCCTGCCGCCAACATTCACCACACCACACACACACTTACACAGTCACGCACATATAATTTGTCAACACAAAACACACACACATATTGTAAACAATTATTACAATTTCGTAAATCTCGAGCAAGACGGTCATTTAGCGCCTGAGCAGAAATATATTTATCAATTTTTTAAAAAACGCCTAAATCTTTCCATTTTTTATTGAAAGTTCGATAGTGAGTGCAAAGGTGAGTGCAGTGAAGTGTCCCGAAGTGTATAGCCGTCGCAGTAAAAAAAATTGTCGGTCAACTGCGACTGCGCAATGGAATTATTCCGTTACCCTGTCAGACATGGCGTGATCGTTGCCAGGTGGAACACTCAGATTGGTGGTTGCCATTAGGGTTCGGACTTTTATTACTATTTTAAGGACCCTATTGTACTACTAAATTTGGTAAGAGTACAGTACTCATTCCGAAACAAAAAAAAAAACCAGGCCTTATACTGTTGAAACCAAAGAAGAAGATATGATTTTACACCTGTATAGTAGATTTTATAATAGTTAATCTGTAGACGTTACTTGAAACTGGATGAACTTTAATTTCGCTTTTATTTTAATGATTAAAGAAAAAGGAATTTAGTACTTTTAGTCTCCCTACTATTTTACTCTGTAGTTAGTTTTAGTAAAGGTGAATTTTCACGTATGGAACAAAAGTTGAAATTACAGAAGGTCAAAAATGAATAATTATCTTACGGGAAAGTTTGAAGTCAGAGACAAATTTAAGTTATCAACAAAAAAATCATATGATGGTAATATTAAATGGGAACATAATGCGTAGTAGATTTGTGTAAAGTGCATTTAGTATTGAAATTACTACAATTTTAACTAAGTTCGAACCCTAAAGGCACGCTTTCGTTGGCGCGCGAAAAAAGGAAGGTTCTAGAACTTGTGTTTGGTGTGTTCCCTTGGTGGTCCGCGGAACCCGACGTTACTGGGTTTTAGGATAGGAGACACATGAAACTCCTTATCCGACCCTGCCATGGATAATACTAGGTTTCTAGGACTTCCGTTAGAAGAGTTTGATGATACTACTGGGTAGGATACTGACTCCCTAGGTAGGGCTAAGTAGCGCTACAACAACAACAACAAGGCTTTCGACAGGTCGAGCGCCACGAGAACCGTCCTGTGGTTTGGTTGGTGTTGGTTCAAACCGAAGTTAATCTGCGGCGTGATGGCATTCAATGCCGATGTTGTGCTGTGGTTTTACGGAAGCCATGTTGATGATTGGCCAGCTGCAGGTTTGTAGTATAGTATGGGAGCAAGATAGCCTCTAACAACTTCACTACCGGCGAGAGGAGAGATATCGGACGATAAGAATCTCCTTGGTTCGCCGGTTTCCCAGGTTTTAGGAGGGGGGCCACAGTCGCGTGTTTCCAGATATCTGGTATGACGAAAGTGGTCAGTGAGAGGTTGAATAGAGCAGCCAAGTACGTGTGCCCCTCGTGGCCGAGGTGTTTCAGCATCTTCATAGCAATTCCGTCGGGTCCGAGTGATCTGGATGGATTCGCCTTCCTTATAGCTTCCTTGACCTCTGCGACGGAGACGACAATGGGCGCGCCTGTATGTTTGTGTTTGTGCGTAAGTCGAATGGCTTTCCTCTTAGCCCTATCCGCAGGAGAATGCAGTATAAATTGCCGGCAGAATGCGCTGGCGCATTTCCTGGGGTCCGATTTGACGCAATCGCCGAAAGCAATGGCGACCTTGTCATTGTATTGGGTCGGGTTTGATAGGGTCTTGACTGTTGACCATAGTCATTGACAGTCCGACGGATTTCTGCGTTGAGATCCTTTATTCTTGGGTCTGCGGGGTTCAAGAGTCTCACTTGGTCACGTTCTCTTGCCATTGCCGCTGCTTCCGCAGGGAAATTCATCCGAATTTCCGGGATTCTGCCAGCAGGAATGAAGCGACCGGAGGCTGAATCGATGACTTTGCGAAACTCTTTCTCACCTTTGCATACGTCCGTCGGTGTGGGTAGGTCAGCGAAGGAGTGCTCTGTAAAGTCCGTGAAGCGGTCCCAGTCCGCTTTACTAAAGTTAATGTACGTTTTCTGTCGTTATGAAGTCGGACGGTCGTTCGATGTTTAGTAGGATGGGTAGGTGGTCTGATGCCAGTGTAAGCATAGGTTGCCAGTTAACGTGGTTGATAAGGCCCGCACTTGAAATGGAGATGTCTGGCGAGCTGTGGCAGTTACCTGCCACCCTAGTGAGGGCATCTCCATTCAATGTACTGAATGCCGAGTTGTCTATTTGCTCTGCGAGTGCGTGCCCTCTGTTATCTGCTGGCAAGTTGGAGTGCCAGAGATCGTGATGTGCGTTGAAATCACCTAGGATGAGGCAGTTATCGCCCCTTAGCAACGCACTAATATCAGGGTGATAGTCGCGGGGACAGCACTCGCAGGTCGACGTCGCCTGTCCGGACTGCTATGCCCTGGCATTCAAGGGTAGAGTCCCTGGGGTCAACGTCCGGGGCAAATAGGTTATACTGTACAGTATGGCGTTTGATGAATGCAAGGCCGCCCCCATGACCGCTGGGACGGTCTTTCCTATGCACATTGTAGCCATCTCGAGTACGTAAGTCCGAGTTAGCGTTCAGTTTGGTCTCCTGAATGGCGGCCAGTTTAATGTTGTTCGACTTCATAAAGTCTGTTATCTCCGCGATCTTTCCAGTTAATCCGTTGCAGTTCAGCTGTAGGATTTTGAAGTGTGTCGGGAGGGAGGGTGAAGGCATGCTGGGGGTAAGGGATGGATGTGGTTGCCTAGATGGAGGTAGGCTTAGTCCCAAGCTGTGACGCAATCGAGGGTTCAGCGTGCTTTGACCGATGTTGTGTGGCGTGGAGGGCGGCCACTCCACAGCACCCACACATACTAGGTAAACTCCTTTGTCAGTTCCGGGGCCGCCAATGTCTTCATCCAGCGAAAAGTACCACTTGCGGTAAGACATAATCCTGAAATGTCTAATGTTTGCTCGGCGTATGGCGTGTACCTGGTCCACGAAGCAGACTCTTCTAGCACCAACTTTATTGAAAATGCCAGCTACCTAATGACGATGTGGTAACAACCACCAACAATGTCCTCCTGATTTTTGTTGGCCCTCCGTTGTCTGCTACAATCAATCAATTGCTCTATAAAATGTCACTCAATTTATTACATAATGCTCAATACATATGTAATTAGTTAATTTATGTAATTAAGTTAATAAATAATAGAACTTTACATTTATTTCAAAAGCATTAATTTGTGTAGATTTGCTTTGTCATGTTTCAGTTTTACACATTCCTAGGCAAACAGCTGATTTCGAAAAAGTAATAGCTGTTCCTCTTTTTCTTTCAATTCAAGGGTAACTCAGAATACCTACTTTCGATCCCAGCGGAGCGTAGAGCGATAACGTAATAGAAATCCAGAATAGGGGTGAATATCTTTATTTATAACTTATGACAGTGAATAAGATATACATAGTTGGCAATATCACAAGCGTTAATCGTTGGCTTAAAGGAGGACAAATGCAACCATTTAAATACACAGCAACATTAAGAGTAGTGTTCGAGTTACTACCAACAATTGTTTGTGGTTTGATAAATTTGATTTTACTATTCAAATTATTTGACTGTTGACCAACAGAAAAATGAGCACCAGCCGTCGATTTATTATTAGGTCCAGCATACGGGGCAAAGTTACTGCCCTCTTCACTAGCAGCAACTTCAGCATTCGAACTTTAGCCCCCACACAGGGAACACAATTACTGCTCACTGCACTGGACGGCGCAGCATCAGCATTTTTCGCATTATTATCAACATCATTTGGCGAGACTGTTAGAGCGAGACAATGCTACTATATACATGAGGAAGGCGAAGATAACTCAATAAGATGGAGATTAGATAATGCACTCGCATTGGTTTTAGAAGCCACTTTGCTTAAGCTTTGGTTTCCTCGAAAGCGGTTCCGCTATATAGCGGCCGTTACCGGTAGAGTACGTTGTCAAAAACAATTCAATGTAAAAGTAATTAGATGTAAAGTTAGAAGTGAAGTTCACCGTAATGTTATATAGCGGCAAGCATGATATATTACGGCCGTCATGACGGTGAAGACTAGTTCTTCACCATTTGGGGCGTGGTTTTCATCCGATTTTGCCCATTTTAAAAACCAATCTATTCCGAGCCTAAACAATAGCGAATTTGGTGGGCGCGGCCACGCCCCTTGCTTATAAAGCTTTAACCGCTTACATGAGCCAAAAGTACTGAATCGATCTTTTCAAGGGTTATACCATGTCCTATATATAACTTTGGAAAAGAAGGCGTGCCATGCCTATAACTTTTAACGTATTTTGTGAAATTTTTTGATATACGGATATATGTCTCCATTAATCAAAATATTACCAAAAAACCTTTAAACATCACTAATAACATCATCAGGTGTACTAAATTTTAGCATTATATCTTTATCAGCTAAACAGATATTGCATATTCTGGTTTCCTAACTCTCGTTTAGAGAACTTTAGTCCAAAAAGGGGCGTGGTCGTTAACCGATTTTTCTTATTTTCTGTGGTAGTACTCCACATAAACATAACATGCCTGGTACCTTGTTTCGTAAACCTATCTCACACCGTTCTGAAGTTATTAGCAGTCGAATTTGAAAATTGCTTGACTCATAAGTGGGCGGTGCCACTCCCACTTTCCAAAATTTTGCAAAAATAATGTAAAGAATATGAAAATTGATGTATGTACCAAATTATATTATTATAGCGGTATCAGTTAATTAGATATGGACTTTTCAACATTTCCATCTCCTTTCAATATAACTTTTATGAAAAAGTAGGCGTGGTCGGGAAGCGATTTCGTTAATTTTCTATATCTGAATTTAACACAACAATAGTATGCCCTCTACAAAATTTCGTTATACTAGCATAAACTGTTCTGAAGTTATTAAGAGTCAAAATTTGAAAATTTCCTCAAATATATGTGGGCGGTGGCACGCCCCTTTTCAAAAAATTTGATAAAATCGGCCTTAGAACATCTAAATCAATACATATTGCTAATTTTATCATTGTAGCTGCTTCTGATATTGAATTAACCCGTTTTATACGTTTTTCGAAATTTTCGATATCGAAAAAGGGGCGTGGTTATGGTCCGATTTTACCCATTTTCAATACCAAACTATTCTGAACCCAAATAAGTACGCATGCCGAGAATGAATGTGTTAAATATGCGTTTTCACAAGCAGATGGCGCCGAAGATTAACTATCGAGCATAACGCTATAATCCACTAATGTGCAGATGGCTCCGAAGATTAACTAACGAACGTCATGCTATAATCCGACACAGTGACATAACGCCCAAGGAAATAACGTCCATGGGCGTTATTTCCCATTCTAAAAGGGCCTTATTTCCTTTTTAAATGGAAATATCGCCCATCTGCAAAAAGAAATAAAGCCCATGGCTCTTATTTCCTTATTAAAATAGAAATAACGCCCATACGATTTTACGCGAGCAACACGAACTGTTGATTAGCATTTTTTTAAATCAAAATATCTTCAATGCTATATAACCGATTTTTTAAATTTTGTTTGCATTGTAACTAAATTACCTTTCATTTGAGATATCATTTCTATGGGTGCAAAACCGCCTATGTGCAAAATTTAAAATTTAATTTTAAACAACCCTGAACAACACCATGCTAGTTCCTTCTGCGTAGTACACCTTTCTGAGTTGGCGGCCTTCGGCCGCGCTTATTACAAATAACCCTGGGCTACGCCATGCCAACTCCGGGTGGTTGCCCTGAACGGTGGAAACATGCCACCGTTCCTAATTGGCAATAAAGATAACATAAAGCGAATAATTTTTAATTCTAGAGGTTGCGGTATTCTGCATTTAAAATTTAATGAAATAAAGAAAACCATATACTTAATTCTTGAATCAGCTTGTTTTAATTCGTTTTTAACGCCCGTGGGCTTTATTTCTCTTCGAAAAAGGAAATAACACCCATCAGCAAAAGGTGATAACACCTTTTTAAAAAGGAAATAAAGCCCATGGGCATTTTTTCTCTTTTGAGTAGGAAATAACGCCCATGGGCGTTTTTTCCTTGGGCGTTATTTCACTGCACCCTATAATCCACTACTTCCTTTAATATCTGTGGCAATAAGACTAAACGACTAAACTCAAGATAGGACGATAAATGGGATTTATGAAATTAATCAATATTTTTGATTTTTTTTTTTTCGTATAATGCATTAGCGAAGCCTGAACGATGATGAAAATTGCAAAACCCCAGCTCAACTGCAAGTTAGTTCAAAATCCAAAGCAGAATCTCTGGAAATGAAACTTTTCAAATATCTTTACCCGTGCGCCACTTATCGGAAGTTTTTTTTTGTTATATTGTGTTGCCCCCACACTAAAACTAAACGATGATGAAAATTTCAAGATTCTACCTCAACGGGAAGTTCGTTGAAAAACGAGTTAATCGACACCGAAAACAGACCTTCGCATTTCTTAAATAGAGCGACTCACGCGCCACCTAACTGGTCCAATTTTTTTTGAGCATTTGGAAATTTATTAAGTAACACACACGTAAAATATCAGCCAAATCGGTCCATAATTACGATTTTGAGTTTTTATTACCGCGATCTCAGCCCCACCTAGCGGAATTTTTTTTCCGAAAATTTTTTTTCATAATACATGTTCCGAATTTCATCCAAATCGGACCATATATGCGAATTTCGGAAATATAGCGACCCACGCGCCACCCATCGTAATTTTTTTATTGCATTTTCATGGTGACCTGACCTATGGTGAAAATTTCAAGACCCTAGCTCAACAGGCAGTTGGTTTAAAATCGAATGCAAAAATCCGCGAACAGATACGACGAAAGCGACCTAATAAAAACATTTTAATTAAGTTAAGAGTTTTAAGTTTTTTCGCGGATTTTGGCAACTAAGTTATCAAAAATATTGGTTGGTATAATCTCTCTAACATATGTACTTAATAATTCAATCATATTTATAGAGATTATACCAACCAATATTTATGATCAAATACTTGCCATAAAGGCGCTGCGGCCTTTTGAGTTTTTTGATCCGCGAAAAAACCTCAAACTCGAAACTTATTTTTTATCCCTGAACGATAAAATATCGCTCAAAGAATAACGTTTACTGTCGATCGAAAATATAAAACTCAAGGATAAGGTTTATTTTCTCTCAAAAAAATAAAAAGTTTTCTGTTTGATCAAAAAAATAAATTTCAAAAAGTGATAATTACGCTTAATCAACATAATAAAACTTGAGCGTAACGATAATTGTTAATTTTTATTGAAAAAAATTAGAAAATAATGATCAAATGTCGAGTTCTATAACACTGTGTGACACGAAAAAAAACCCTGGGAAGTGATACCATTTTTCTTGTAGGTCTTGAAATTCTAAGAACTACTGCATATAAGATTTTTCGCGTACAGCTCCAAATCGTGAGTTACGGGTAAAAAACCGGTTTTTTTTACCTTTTGACACTTATGAGCTCATAACTAGTTTGACTGTTAACTGATTTGGATTTTCTCTCCAGATCTTATAAGAAGAGATTTTGACCTTTCCAATGATATATATAATGACTGGGAAAACATAAGCCAACTGTCAGAATTTCTCCAACCAACAAATATTTTTTAACCTTTTTTCGGGTTTCGTCAACTTTGGTGCTGTCTGTATGCACTAAATTATATAAAGACTATACCAACCGTGAACTACATCTAAAGTGGAATTTAATTGTGAGTGTAATGAGTGTTAATTTTTTTATATACGTTGAAAACTGCCTTAGGTATTTAAATTTTCTTGAAAGTAAAGTGAAAAAAAGTACTTTTATTTTTTCAAAATTACTCAGAAATATTTACTTGGCCTTTTGTTGTCTCAGTTTACAAACACACTTTGCAGACTAATATGGCTTTAACTTATGTAAGTACCATTCGATTTTAAACCTTTTGCCAGTATTCCCGAGATTAAGTGAGGCTAAAATAAAAGCAGGTTATAATTTGTGTGTCCCAACATCTTGCCCTTTTTAAAGCATTTATCCCTTTTTATTCATTAAAGGCGTCTTCATTGGACCACAAATTTCAAAAGTTATGAAGGATCTAGAGTTTATGAACAAGCTAAGCTCAGTCGAAAAACGTGCTTGGAAGAGTTTTAAAGAATTATGAAGCAATTTTTTGGGAAATCATATGAAGAAATAGTTAAAGAATTTTTGGATGCGTATGCTGAAATGGGTTGCAACATGTCCATAAAGGTTCATTTTCTGCATTCGCATTTGAACTTTTTCCCAGAAAATCTAGGTCAGTTCAGTGATGAACAGGGTGAACACTTCCATCAAGAAATTGCTCTGATGGAAACACGATTTGAAGGAAAAAATAAAATAAACTTGGTTTCAGAATATTGCTGGTCATTGCTGCGAGAAACTGATGACGTCGATATAAGAAAAAAACGTTCAAGCAAACATTTTACTGCTTAAGATCCATACATTTTTCTACGACACTTTAATGTATTTAAACAGTCAATTACTCTATGTTTAATATTAGTTGTAGTTTTCTCACAATATGTAAACATGTGTGTTAGTTATACCCAAACTTGCGGAGCAGTAAAGAAAAACATAAAACAAAAATTAAAAAATGTTGTTTGTTGGGTAAATGCTCACTTATGTCCAAAGAAATGCTAATTAATGCATACGTCATTTTAAAGGATGAAGTTTTGTCTATCCAAAACTGGCAAAAGGTTTAAAATCGAATGGTACTTATGTACATAAGTTAAAGCCATATTAGTCTGCAAAGTGTGTTTGTAAACTGAGACAACAAAAGGCCAAGTAAATATTTCTGAGTAATTTTGAAAAAATAAAAGTACTTTTTTTCACTTTACTTTCAAGAAAATTTAAATACCTAAGGCAGTTTTCAACGTATATAAAAAAATTAACACTCATTACACTCACAATTAAATTCCACTTTAGATGTAGTTCACGGTTGGTATAGTCTTTATATAATTTAGTGCATACAGACAGCACCAAAGTTGACGAAACCCGAAAAAAGGTTAAAAAATATTTGTTGGTTGGAGAAATTCTGACAGTTGGCTTATATTTTCCCAGTCATTATATATATCATTGGAAAGGTCAAAATCTCTTCTTATAAGATCTGGAGAGAAAATCCAAATCAGTTAACAGTCAAACTAGTTATGAGCTCAAAAGTGTCAAAAGGTAAAAAAACCGGTTTTTTACCCGTAACTCACGATTTGGAGCTGTACGCGAAAAATCTTATATGCAGTAGTTCTTAGAATTTTAAGATCTACAAGAAAAATGGTATCACTTCCCAGGGTTTTTAATTTTTTTCTTTTTTGTAACACTGTGTAATTAAACTTATAACAGTTAAGTTATCATATCTTTAATATTTTGTGTTATTTTTTTTTAACTTTTATTATTATTGTTTTTATAAGGATGGTAAGCGTACCTGATGTAGAATTGGATCGGGGTCGCAATAAAATTCCTACGTGTCAGGGTTCAGTTGGAGCAAAGGGCCACATTAGATAGATTAACCTTGATTTTTTCACAGCTTGTTGATAGCTAAGTCCAACTACACTTAAACGGAAACAAAGAGTGAGTTTTAGGGCGCACTTGCGTCCTACTCTTAACCTCAAAATCTTAGCTCTCTTATTTTAAATAGATAAAAATCCTGAAACTCTAAATTTTTGTTTGTGCACGATGATGTAATCTTGAAAATAAATGCTACTTCGGACTGAGTAGGGAGTTGAAAAGTAAAGTCCTCTCTCGAAGAACGAAATAACATTCTATACGTTATAGGTAGGCCACGATGTTCCAGAAGAACTATTCAAACTCCGAATAAATGACAACCAAAAATAGATACATTAGAGCGCATCACCAAAAAAAGTCGGGCGTACCTTCCCTTAAGTGTTTTTGTTTTTTTCTGGCAACCCTAGATGCCGCCCAGTTAGATTTTTCTTCATATCATCACACATCAATTTTTTTGTCTCAAAGAGGAGGCTTCTCTCAAGAAAGTTCTTTGATCTCATGAGTTTCTTTGTGGTAGTTACCCACCATATCTCAGTCTACCCCACCCTAATGTAACAACCTAATGTCAGTTAATTGCAGACCGTCAAAAATCATATATCTTTTGCGAAAAAAGTATTTCTATTCAATTAGTAGAACCCGAAATATAACTCAATTTATTTTCAGTTCAGCCGGTTTGAATCTATCCCAATCTATTACATTAAAATATTTGTCACTCTCGAAATTTATAAAGTTATCCACTTTCGGACCAAACATTTGACGAACACATCCACTAGCTTCTTTTCGGTCTGCTAAGACTCTCGTGTATCCATCTGTCACTCTCGAAATTTATAAAATTATCCACTTTCGGGCTGCTAAGATCCATCTAAACCAACGAATGAATCGGTATCGGTTATCATCGATATCAAAATATTTTCTGCGTGCAGAAAGTACGAGTTATTTTTTTTGACCGGACGGACAATATTTTGAATACCTTGTGGCAATTGGCGAATTCATGTGATGTATTTGAAAACCTGACGACATCCGTGAATTGCAAGTGGTTGCTTTTTAACCAGAAACCAGAAAGGAGCATAACCTTTTACAATAAAGTCAGCGAGTGTTTTTATTGTTATTGAGGGTTGCTCGCACGTTATATAATAGTGAAGAATTCGAGACGCTGTTGTCAGCCAACGGGATGTACTCATAGCAACGGGCTTCTAAACTTTCGCCACACTCTCCTGTGTGAACAGCCTGGACCATACGATATAAATATAATTGGTCCTCAATATTATCCGGCATCTCACCCATTGGAATGCGTTGGAAGTTTTTTTTAACCTAATAAAACAAAACAAGTTAGAAAATATTGATAACAGTGTTATAGTTGAAAGATCCAACAGACGTGGTATGGATCATTTCTATATCATTTCGATACGATGAATTCAATGGCTTTAACCGGTCTGCAAATTAAGCGAGTATCTAATAATAAATGTTTCATTTGTGAATATTTTTTTTAAAATAACTTTGCAAAACAAATAACACCAATGAATTCAGCACATCGATATGATATAGAAATAACCTATGGTCCGTCTGCGGGCAAAAAAAGTAAAAAAACTATAACAGTGTAATTTTAATGGTGAGTGTTGGAATTTGGTTTTAAGACAACACAGACAAGTCAAAAAGAGTTAAAAACAGACGTTGTATAAACTTACGCATACAGTTTTGAATACAAGTTCCGATATTTTCCGACCATACTCCAAGACCTTTCGCCAAGCAAGGATCTTAATAGTGTATTAAGAGGCAATTCGTTAAAATGGAAAAGACACATAAACCATTGCAGAGCTCTGTAGATGGCATTACCTTTTTGCAACTACCTCGCCTTTGCAGCCAGTGTTGGTAGGAGTTCCATCACAACAAATGTCAACCAAGTCATCCGTACTTACATGACTTACACAATGCTCCTCTTTATTCCAGTTGCGGCGTGGCATAGCCGAGAAATTTCGAACCGGGCTCTTTTACGATGGTGATATGTTCTTCATTTAACACAACATTCTGGATCCAATTTGCCTCTGTTAATCTTTTTAAAGTTTTCTCTTTTTTGCCATCGAATGAGATACACTTTACATAGTCATCACATTTGGCCGTCGCTAACGTTTGTGTGCGAAACTTCACACGTTCCCTATATACTTTGTTTTTGTCGATGATAAGCCCATCAAGCAACTCGTTAATTTGTGAAAGTGATTCTGCTGATAACTTCTGTTTGGCTTTTGCAGCAACTGAAATTCTCAAATTTTGAATTCTACATACGCAAGGGGATATCACAAAATTTTCTACGCGTAACACCGTTAGATAAAACTGGAATACCTGCACGTTGTCACAAAATACGCACTTTCCATAAAATTTCTTACTTATAAACTCCCAACTTTCCACGCCAATCACTTCCAATTAATAATATCGCGTTTAGTAGGCAGTTGGTTTATCACAATCAACAAAACGCATTTTTAAAGTTTTTGCAGTTTTTAATACGCACCAAGTAAAATGACAATTGATTATGATGTCAAGAGCAAAACAGAAAAAAGTAGATAACCAATAGTCCAGTTAATTTATAAAAAAAACTAAAAGTAAAATTTTTTTTATTTCGAGTTCTACAGAATTAATAAGTCCCCTTTTCGCAAAAGATTTATGATTTTTTACGGTCTTCAATTAACTGACATTAGATTGTTACATTGGGGTGGTAGCAACTAAGATATGGTGGGTAGGTACCACCTATTCGAATAAACGGATAAATTATTCGAATTGCTAATACCCGTCAAAGAAAAATATTATTTATTCGAATAATTTATATTCGAATAGCCATGTCCTTTGGAAGAAGAAAAAATTCGGAAAGTAGAAATCAATTGTATCTCGAACTGCAGGACAGACTACTCCAGCACTATTGCTTGTCACGAAATAAACCTGGAGACTATCGAGTATGTGAGTATACAACGATGTAGAAAAAACCAACAACTCGAGGTTTCCTCGGTTGCTTATGATTTGGGTGATAGTATGAGTACTTTCTGATGTGAAAAATCTATAGATATTCGGTTTCGGATAGCTGAGTTTGAAAAAAATGAGCTATAGTCGGGTGAAGCTATTTAAAAAAATATGTTTATTGTAAACAGCTTCTACGCGGAGCAGATAAGCTTTATGCAAGAAGCCAAACGTGGCCGAATGACTGGGGAATGTTGAAAAATAAATTAATTAAAGAAATCAAAACTTTCTACCACTGATGTTCATAAAATTTTGAGAAATTTACGTAAGCATCGTAATAAGTCCGAACTGATGTGTACATTTTAATGGAAGTAGTAAAACTTAACTAAATAAATTTAGAAAAGGTACGAAAACCGACCGCATAAGACCAAGCTGGGTAGATTTTACTGGGTGTAGTTCACCGCAACGTAATATAGCGGCAAGCATGATATAGTACGGCCGTCATGTCGCTGAAACCTAGTTCTTCACCGTTTTCCCTCACCGGTATTGTCATAATGGTGTGAATTTTATCAAATACTTGAAACATTTTTACAAAAGCAACAATTAAGACATTTCAATGTTTGGAAAATAAATAATTAATTAACTAAAAGTTATCGTAAGTTTCTTCCCACAGATGTCATTAACCATATGACACTGCTGTCTTCCAATCACATTCGGCCAAATCACAATAGCATGCCACTTCATGCAACTAGCTGGATCAGCAGAAATGCGATCACACAACATGATCGCATATCGTGGTTGGCACACGTCGCTGTGTCAGCAAAACAGTAGCTTACTATGTTGTTGTTGTTGTTTTAACACCACGTTGCCCTGCCTAGGTAGTCAGTATCAACCTTACCCAATTTTGTCATCGAACTCTTCTAACGTAAGTCCTAGAAACCTATCGGCTTCAACAGGGGAGGACGAGAGGGATATGGGTGTTAGAAGAGTAGGCTCGGATGAGCAGACAAAAAGATGGTTAGTAGTATGGGGGGACAAGCCGCATGCCGGACAAACTTTAGGCAAGTCGGGGTTCAGTCTGGATAGGTAAGAGTTTAATTTATTACAATATCCAGACCGGAGTTGAGCCAGCATCACCCTAGTCTCCCTAGGCAGCTCGCGCTCCTCTTCGGCAACGGGTGGTGTTGTTGCCTTAAGAACGGCGTTCACCGGGAGAGAGCCAACATAGGAATTTACCGAATTCGTGTGGATGAGGGTGAGGGCCTGCCGGTGCACCTTAGGATCAAACGGCGTGGAAATCAGGTGCTAGATCTCATCGTAGTGTTTGCGTAGATGGCACCTTATGCTCCTGGGGGGCGGATCCTCGTTGATCAGGCGTCCGTTCGGATGCTGCGGTTTGCAACAGTTGAACAGGAATTGCCTGGTCAACATCTCGCTATGCTCTTTAACGGCGAGCATTTTCGCTTCGTTGTGTAGGTGATGCTCAGGAGACATAAGAAGACACCCAGTGGCGGTACGAAGGCCGCTGTTTTGGCAGACCTGTAGCCTCGTCCAGTGTGTGTCAGCTAGCCCCGGCGACCATATTGGCGTCGCGTAGCTCAGTACCGGCTGGCCAATGGCTTTATATGTAGCTAGTAACGTTTCTTTGTCTTTACCCCAAGTGCTGCCAGCTAGGGACTTGAGGATTTTGTTACGGCTTTGGACTTTATTGGCAATTGCGGTTACATGAGCGCCGTATTTGAACATGTTGTCAAACGTTTATGTTTCGATATATAATAGTTAAACAGAAACGGGGATAGGACACCACCCTGTGGCACCCCTTGTTTAACTATTCTGGGTTTTGATCTTGCGCCTCTAAACTCAACCGACAATTGACGACCACTCAGGTAGTGGGCAGTCCAACGTTTAAGACAGGGAGGAAGTGACGAGTCTTCAAGGTCTGTCATTAGTTGCGCATGGTTGACCGTGTCAAAAGCTTTGGCCAAGTCAAGCGCAACTAGCACTGTCCTGTGGTTTGGACGCTTTTGGTTTAATCCGTCCCCTATCTGAGTGGTTATGGCGTTCAGCGCGGTGGTGGTGCTGTGATTTTTGCGAAATCCATGCTGATGTTCGGCGAGCCGCAGGTTTGCTGTAAAGTACGGCAACAAGATAGATTCCAACACCTTCACTACTGGCGAGAGGAGAGATATCGGGCGATATGACTCCCCTACGGCAGCTGGTTTGCCAGGCTTTAGTAGTGGGACCACCTTTGCTTGTCTCCATCTTTCAGGAATAACAAAGGTGGAAAGGGAAAGGTTGAAAATTTGTGTAAGGTATCTTATGCCTTCGTCGCCGAGGTGTTTCAGCATCAGCATGGAAATGCCATCGGGGCCAATATATTTGGTGTTCTTAGATCTCCGAATAGCCTCATAAACTTCTGTTGTGGAGATGGCAATGGGCGCATCGCTGTTTTTTTGTTTGTGCGCTTCCCTGGTGGCTCGGCGAATCTCTTTGTTCAACGGAGGATGCATTACAAATTGTCGGCAGAAGGCGCTCGCGCATCTTTTTGGCTTCGACTGAACGTTATCACCGAAGGCGATGGATATTTTGTCGTTAGGTTTAGTCGGGTTGGACAAAGATTTCACCGTCGACCATAATTTGCCAACTCCAGCCGAGAGGTTGCAAGACCTTAGGTGCTCCTCCCACTTAGCGCGTTTGTGTTGATCTACTAAGCGTCTGATTTCCGCATTAAGATCCCTTATTTGAGGATCCGTAGGGTCAAGGCGTCTAATATGGTCAAGTTCATTTGCCAGGGCCGCTGCCTCTGCGGGGAAGAATGGACGCACTTCCTTTATTCTACCTGACGGAATGTGTTGATGGGAGGCTGAAATTAGGGCCATACGAAACGCCTTTTCCCCTTCTCGTACGTCAGACGGGGTGGGAAGAGAAAATGATTTCAAGGTCGACATCGCCTGACCGGACAACCATACCTTGACGTTCTAAGGTGGTGTCCCTCGGGTCGATGTCAGGCTCAAATATGCGCTTTTTTGTATGCGCCGAGTTAAGCAGTGACGCCTATGATACAAATTCACTTTCTTAGTTCAATTCAATGCACTAATAGAGCGCACGCGCATTAAGCATAGTAAATCATAATTGCTTCGTAAAATTGTGTTTCGATTATTATATGCTTGTTTTATGAAAGTTACAACATAAAACCACTTGCACAAAACACGAGTGTGGCTGAGTTTAGAAGGAAAGAAGTTTTAGACGTTCAAGATGCTGAAAAGGGAAGCGGGGTAGACTATATTTAAAATAAAATGCATATTGAATTCTGAGGATATTACACATTTGGGTCAGTTGGTGAGTAAGCTTGTTTCTAAAAAAAGAGATATGTACAAAAAAATTAAGAAAAGTGAGGATTTGTTTATGGAGACAAATTTTGAATGGATTAATTCGCAGTTCCTCATTCCACACTTAAGGACAACTGTTTTTAAGGCAAGTTGTGGGAAACGTGGCCGACGAACCTCTGACTTTGCAGAATTGTCAGACATATCTAAACGCAGGGTGGCTTCAAAAGTGAGTGAGAAGTTACAAAATGACCCCATTAAAATTTCAATGGGAGCCCGCCATGCAGCCGAAATATCGGAGCAAAAGGAAATGTGTTCCATTTTGAAAGAACTTATTAAAAGTCCTGAAAATTGTGGCAAAATAAAGCAATACCTTTAAGGTATTCACTTTCCCCTATACCCAAATCTCCAATACAAGCCCTCTGTTTTTTATTCGAAAATGGGCTTTCAAAATCAGTTTACACAAATATGAGGCTGGAATCAAAATCCAGTCGTCCTGATATATGGCCTTATAACTAAAGAGTAAATTTTCTTTTCGAATTTAACAAGCTCAACTTTGAAATGTGTGGCAAAATGACACAAATATAAATTTTTTTGGTTTTCTCTAGAAAGAAAATTAATTGTTTCCTTTAATTTCTCTTAATAATAGGTATATGACAATACGTTTTTTCTCTATACATTTTTTTTTATATTTTTAAAAATTAAATCACAAAAACAATTTACAAACAACACAAAGAAAAAATACAGCAAAAAACTTGAAAAATACGTAGTGTCATATAGCTTTAACTCTAAAAACAAAAATACAAAATATATTTGCGATTTATATTTTTTAGTTTTCTGTTAAACCAAAAAAAAAATTTTAAAAATATTTAAAAGAATTATAAAAACGACAAGCTCAAACGAAAAGCATGAAAAATAAAATGATTTTTTTCCTTTAAGTTCTCTTAATAACAAAAATACAAAATATATTTGCAATATATGTATATATTTTTTTATATTTTTTAAATTTTCATTATTAAAAAGTGGGCGTGTTATTGTCCGACTTCGCCCATTTTCGGCAACAACAAAGCCTAGGTATAAACAGAGCCACGTACAAAATATATTTGCTATATATATTTTTTTTATCGATATTTTCTATATCTTTTAAATTTTTCGATATTTTCATGTTTAAGAAGTGGGCGTGGTTATTGTCCGATTTTGCCCATTTTCGGCAACCGCATAGTCTAGTTATATATAGAGCAAGGAGCAAAATTTGGTAAAGATATTTATATTATTTCTTGAGTTATTGATTTTTGACCGCCTTTTCCAGATTTCAGCCCATTGTGTATCTTCAGGTGATCATCGTCAGCGCGATAATTGTGTCAACATCGCTAACCGCTAGCAGAGCAGCAGCAGCATTATCTAACGTCGTGGGTTAGGTGGACAGTTAGGGTAACCATTAAGAATCAGTTTGAAAAAGTAACTCAATAAAGACAATAGCTAACGTTATCTGGTGGCCGTAATAAGCGGTGTCGCTTTTCGAGAAAACATAGATTTACTATTTCGAACTTTTTGCTGCCAGCAATGGCGTAGGTGCCAAGGAGTGAATTCGCTGACTCTTTGCTTGATGACTAAATAAATTTCGTTTTGCCCTCTTTCACCACCAAACAAATTTTTCCGCTTATTTTTCTAGTTTGGAGTAGGCAGAGGTTAGAGCGCGGAAGGCCGATAATGCCAATATCGTCAGCATATGCTAAGAGTTGTTCGCTTTAATAGAATATTGTCCCGGCGCAGTTAAGTTCTGAAGATTGTATTATTTCATCAAGACTTTTAAGGATTTCGTTAACTCAAAATGTAAGGCTAATGGGTTCCCATCCGTAATGAAATTCAATGATGCGACTTCAAATGATGCCGCTGCTATTGCAGATATGTTTACGGACTTCTTCAATTCAAACTATGCTTGTAGTGCGGATTTACCACCGCAGCTACCCATTCAGAGTACCAGGCCCTTCTATATTCGCTGATGATGTGCTAACACATCTGAAAATTTTTCACTTTACTTACAATAGTGGTACTGATGGGATTCGTACTGCAGTTCTTAAATGTTGTGCCAATCTATACTATTATATAAAATTCAAACTCGAAATTGTGTTAAAGCTAAACAGCCGATCCACTGGCCCGATTTTTTTCTGTCAAATTTTAATATCATAATCTAGCCAGAATAGTACCATAGATAAAAATTGTATTAAAAACTTTTTTAATTCAAATAAATTTTGTATGAAAACCCATCTTTGCTTGGACGCTTTACCATTCAGTCGTTTGTGCATCAACAGACCACATATTGCTCTCTATTTACTCTATTTTTGTACTCAGCTAGCACAGCTACAAAAATATGAGCGCCACCGTATACTTATAACAACGCATATTCACACAAACAAGCAGACGCTCAACGCAATTACTGCATGTTACTCAATTCAACTATATGCACGCAATTTGAGTGTTTTTATTGTAGCTACTATTGCTTAAGTTCGCTGGAAGCAGTGAGAGTAAAAAAAGCTATAATTAAAACACTCAATACATCCAGTAACTCAAAAATTATGTATGAATATTTCGCGCATTTACCCAAAAATGGTTGAAGGCAGGGTTGGGAAATGACATTTCATGAATTGTACTAAATCGACTCAAAAATCGTACTTTTTTCGTTCTAATTGTACTAACTCTTTTTTTGTATGGATACGCATATGTTGTCCTATTACTCATTTTAGGCGCGTAGCCAGAAAAAAAATTCGGGGGGGGTTTTGGCCAAAGTCTGTAAATACACACATGCATATTTATATTTTTACATATTATATATTTATACTTTTATATATTTGAAATTTTCCTGTTGTTGTTGTAGCAACAAAAATCACTCACCGAAGGTTTTGGGGATTGTTGCCGAAAAAACAGTCCTTGGCCGGATAAGAATCCGGTACGCTCCGGTACTCCCTTGCGGTACTGCCCGACTGTCGTGGTAGCGATTTGGTATGACCAGTGTGACCTTCTAGGTCATGTCATCGCTCCTTCCGAAAGGAAAGAGAAGATATGTAATGAGAGGTGAGAGGCATCACATCCGTAGATCAACCATCGAGTTGCACATCTTTACCTTCGTGCATATTAGTCGCCTCTTACGACCGACCCGCCTATTGCGGGCATATTCTAAACCCCTACACGGCTAAAAATTTGAGCCTAAATTCTAACATATTCATTGGATTATACAATTTTTAAAACTTTTTGGTAATAAATTCCAAATCTAAAATAAACAAAAATACAACAAAAGTCGCATACACAGCGAATATGTGTACTTTTCCCACAAAATTCATGAGTGCGCCGTAGCTCAGTAGGCAGAGCATAGCGCACTGATTTGGGGCACGTCGGTTCGAGTCCTAAATTTTTTTAAAGAAACATAAAAAATTGTTAACATTTTCGGTTTAAAATTTAAATAATTTTTATTAGGCGCATTTCTATGACAACCGGCGTAAATTTAATTCTAAACAAAATTTGGTTTGGTCATACACCTAGACCAGTATGTCTGCGTTCAAAGGGTTTTTTTTGGAATGACCAGTAAAATTAACTTCTTTAGACTAATTTCATTATTTTTGAATGAAAGTATGCGTAAATACACAATAAAAAAACTGCAACTCAAATTTAAGAAATTTGTTTAAAATTCATGAAAATTCAAGAAAACTCGAAAAAATTTCATCAAAATTTCTAACTTTCAGGTAAAATTTTACTATTTTCGAGTATGCAGTTTTGTAGCTCGTTCAGTTGTGAAAAGCCGACCAAGAGCATTTTCTTCAACTAGAGGTCGCCCCGTTCGCCCAAATTGGACGAAAATCTAAATTGGCAAATATATAAATACGGCGAGCATACAGTAAAAGAGAAAAAACGAATACTTGTGTGCGCGCACACAGCATGTTACACCTAAGCGCTATGCGAACAATGTACAGAATACCTCGGTTTTTACCTAATTTTTCTCACCTGTGCGATGTAAACAAAAAACGAATACGATTCTGCAAACCAGACGTTCAAAACATTTTGATATACATAGGTTTGACCGTAATACGTGTTGTTTTTTCCCTTCAAAAAAGGATAACAACGTGATTTTTCTTACCGTATTTATATATAGGTATAAAAACATTACGCTTATAAATTTGTATGGAAGATAATGCACTTGGCTAGAAAAAAAAAATGCCGAAAATCGAGTAATTTTAGCGGCTTAAGATTGGTTTCTTTATTCACTTTAATTGAAAGGGTCACAAATCTACATCTCGAAAAAAATCTAAAAAATTTTACTAAAAAGTTAGAAATTTTGATGAAATATTTTCGAGTTTTCTTGAATTTACATGAATTTTTCACAAAGTTCTTAAATTTGAGTTGCAGTTTTTTATTGTGTTTTTACACATACTTTCATACAAAAATAATGAAATTAGTCAAAGGAAGTTAATCTTACTGGAAATTCCAAACAACACTTTGAACGTAGACATACTGGTCTAGGTGTATATGTAGCCCCAAAAAGTTTTAAATCTAGGCTAAAACTTTTAGCCGTGTACAAAACAATATTTATATTTATTGTTTGTTTTGACATTTTGTTTAGAATTTCTTCAGGAGTTACTTCAAAGGTAGAGTGGATATTGAGTATAGCCGAAACGCTTAAGAAAAATTTCTTGTGTCAGAATCTCTTCTACTTTTCTAATGCTAATTTCTGGAAAATTTTTACAGAAAAGCGACCTGCGCACTTTGACTTTGGCAAGAAGTAAATACATAGTTGCCGCTTTATTTCTTGAAGAAAAACTGAAGCTTTACAAAAAAGCAAACTGCGCAAATCTGGCTTTGGCAAGAATTAAATAGTTGTCGCTTTATTTCTTGAAAAAAACTGAAGTTTCGGAAAAATTAAAACAAAGAATATAATAACATAACATTGAAATTCATATAAAAAACGGCAAATGCAATTATTCAACATGCAGAACGGAACGTCGAAATTTCTTGGCTATTCATGACAATTTCATGGTCAGGAAATAAATGAAAATATTTATTGAGCATTTTCTTTTCAACAGCATACCGGGCTTTACTTTAAAACTTTTTCAATTCTTTTTTGCCAAATTTGCGTCACTTTTTACTATCACCTGACAGGTATAAGCACAATCTAATTGTTTCTTCTCTGATAATTCAGTAAGACTGCATTGTGTACTGCTTGGTAATTTTTTTTTAACTTCTTGGTCATTTTTTTGGTTAAGCTTATGGCAACCGTGACTACAATAACGAGAGACACTCATTTTTACGATTTTTGCGCGCTGTATTCATAACTCGAAAAGCACGTAATTTGAATTTCAACAGACTTGAGTTCGAATCACTCTTGCTGTTGTTAACATGCTATGTAGTTGAGATGCTAAAGCTGCCATTATGCATACTTAGCATAGACTTGACTTGAATTGACTTGACTTGCCAACTTAGACTTCGATTATACTTCACTTAGCGCATACAGGCAAAATGACATGTCAAAATCCAAGCGTCACTTAGAAGTTACATAGAAAATCAAAATTCAACAGACTTCTAAGTCAAGTTAGGTACTTCTAAGTGTTGGGTAATCGATAACACGCAAACTCCATTTAACAGAACTGTAAGTGACAGTTCTCATGTCAAGTCTATGCTAATAGCTGTATTCTGTAAGTCTGTCTCATCTCAAGTCACTAAATTTGAGATTTTTCATTAGAGACAATTTTTGTGACTTTCGATGATTTCGGTATTCTGTAAGAGAAAATCACAAAAATTTCACCATTGATATGTGGTGGAAACAGATATGCATAAATCTTAAGTACAGCATTTGGCAGCGCCCATATAAATATTGCAATAGCGCAGGAAGTAAGTGTCTCGGGGTATAATGTGTGGGACGCAGGTTCGAACCCGGGATCGAGGATAGTTTATTTATTATTTTTTTCTGTTTTTTTTTGTTAATTAATTATTATTTTTTAAAACATTTATAAATGATTTCATACTCAAATTTTTTTTTTTATTAATTTAATTTTTATCCCTATATTTTCTTGTTTGTGACCTGCCTAAAACCAGCTGACAAATTAGTGACTACTTTTTTGAGATCTCAGATGTGAGACAGCTTACTAAATACCGAATTGTCTCAAAACTGAAATTGACCACAAAATGTCTCTATTAGTGACTAGAGACAGCTTACAGAATTCGCCTATAAGTATGCATAATGGCAGCTTAAGTTGATCTTATGCAGAGCAAGTCTGATAGTTTTGCGTGAGTTTCTTAAAGCGCCAAATGAGTGAACCGTTGCAGGAATTTAGTTGTGACCTCTCAGACTTGCTCTGATAATTGATTAGCGACTACCAATAACTTCTCTCTGTGTGAAATATATTTTGAACCCCCGAAACCCCCCCTGAATACGCGCCTGACCCATTTACTTTTTTTTTAGTACCGAAAAAAAAAATACATTTGAAATAGGGTTTCCTTTTTATTTTTCTTATAAACATAAATATTCTTCCTCACACATGAAACCTTTTATTATAACATACTAGCTGACGAAGGGCATGGCCACAGCTTTAATTTTTCTTTCACTTTTCGATATTGCGGTTTGTCTATACTACAATAAAACTCTAGAAAATTTGTGTCTGTATATTGGGAATTTCTTTGAAAAAATGACTAGGGATGACTTGGGAAATGTTTAGGCACAACTAAAAAGTCAAACGGAAAGAAGATGACAAAATGTCTAAGTTAGACTATTAAAAAACGCCTTTACTTTAGTTGGTTGCCGTAGACATAAACGGGATAGAATGTGGGAAAAAAATATTGTTCTGAACCTTCTCTGCCTATAAGTTATCTTCTCAAGTGAGGGTATCAGAATTTTATGAACTACTTACATCCCGAGCAACGCCGGGTTCCCTGCTAGTCTCTATATAAACCTTTACGTCCCTAAACCAAGAGTTATTTCCAGGAATCTCGAAAAAATGATTCATTACTCCCTTTTATAAAAGTGATAGCAGATCGAGTGTTATCAACTACAGTGTTATACCTAACCTGTTTGAATATATTGTCACAGATCAATTGACGTATTCAGTTTCGTCATATATCGATCCATCTCAGCATGGCTTTTGCAGTAGGAAATCCACCGTGTCTAACTTGTTAGGGTTCAACTCATGTCTCAAATAGCTTCCAAAAAAAATTCAAACTGGTGTCATTTACTTTAGCAAAGCTTTTGATAAATCGCGTTCCATCCTATATACAGACTTGACCGTATAGGATTTCCACCTATTTTCTTACATTGGATATCCTCTTACCTGAATGGTAGAACAGAGACGGTAATATTTAGAACTTGCTTACCTCGCTTAATTGATGTTACATCTGGTGTGACGCAGGGTAGCCATCTTGGTTCTTATTAGTTTTTGCGGTTTATTTATGACCCTCCTACAGTTCTGATTTATTCTAAGCCTCTAATGTGTGCCGATGACGTCAAGCTCCTTATGCCTATCCGCAGCTCAAAAGATATGTATATTACGACTTCAATCTTATGTAAACACTTACAATGGCCCTAAACTTGATTGTAAATCCCATGTTGAAAATTGTTTGAACAGGGCCAAAGGGGTGGTCGCTTTGTAAAACGTTGGTCAAAGGAATCCGCGAACTAAAAAGCTTTTTACTTCGTAAGTAAGACCGATTTTGGAATATGCATCAATGGTATGGAACCCGCGTTGTCAGATCCATTCTGATAAATTGGAATCGGTGCAAAATCTATTTTTACTTTTTGCGTTGAAAAATTTTATCGTGGGATCCCTCGAGGAATCTTCCTCCATACTGCAACTGTCTAAAATATCTACAGCTGCCGACATTACAAAGCCGAGAAATACTTGGGTCTAGTTCATGGCCAAACTTTTGAGAGGTATAGTGATTAATGGCATTATTATAATAATGCCCCTGCCGTAGAGACATTTCCCCATGATGTTCTTGAGTACTTGCCGGATCGAATATTGAATTGCACGATCCTTTTCGTAGCTGCTGCCCTCCATTGATAAGAGATATCAACTTACTACTTCAAATTAATAAATCGTTCGACTGAGAGTGTTGTCCTACAGTCCTACAGATAACTGCTCGCAACTTTAATTGATTGAATCGATCGATAGAGAGGGTGGATTGGAGACACGGCCTCTGCAATTATCCAGTTAGTCATATAGGATTCTACTAACAACTTTAAATTAACAACTGGACTGAATGTTAGGGTGGATTGGAGACTCGGCCTCTCCAACCATCTAGTTAGTCCTATAGACAGGTTAGGTTAGGTTTGAGTGGCTGCCATACCGGCACACTTAGGCCAGTTGTAGTAGGCCCGTTGTGATACCACAGAAAGACACCGTTACTCCTCATCCTCGAACCACTTTGTTGACTTGATATAGGTCATCAAGTCCCTGACGTCCAGCTCCGCTACTTGGCGAAGGTTGACTAGATAGGAGGCTCCCAGATAGCGCCGTCTGACCTCGGTTAAGGCGGGACAGGCGCAGATTAGGTGTTCGACTGTTTCCTCCTCTTCATCCTCTTTACAGCTTCTGCAACACCGACGATAGGGCACTCCCATTCTCTCCGCGTGTTTGCCTTTGAGGCAATGTCCGGTTAGTACCCCTATTACTTTGGATATTTCATCCCTTCTTAGAGTGTAGATTCGACGAGATTTCTTCGGATCCCATTTTGGCCAGGTCTGCCTAGATATCTGGCAACCTGCTGTTTGCAGCCATCTTTTTTTGGCTTGGTCATAGATGTATTCTTTCAGCAGTAGCTTGCATGTGGCGAAGGGCATCCCTAAGCGTTCTTTATCTGGAAGAACCTGCTCGGTCGTGCCCTGCCTCGCAAGTTCGTCTGCCTTGCAGTTTCCCTCGATGTCCCTGTGCCCCGGGACCCAAATGAGGTTCACACAGTTCTGTTGGGCCATCTCCTGCAGAGATCGGCGACAGTTTAGCGTGAGTTCAGAATTGAACGAGTACGAGCCGAGAGCTTTGATGGCCGCCTGGCTATCACTAAAAATACAAATTTCTTTGCCGATAGCGTCATTCCCTATCTTTTTAGCTGCTTCCCATATTGCCGAGACTTCAGCCTGGAAGACACTGCAGTGATCCGGTAGTCTGAAAGACAGTTCGAGGTTTTGGTCCTTTGAGTAGACCCCTCCTCCCACTCTACCGTTTAATTTAGAGCCGTCGGTGTATACGGACACACCGCCTTTCGCCGTGAAGCAATTATTAGGCTCCTCCCAGTCTTCCCTCCTGGGAATACGTATATTGAAGTAACGGTCATCAGCTGTTGTTGTCGCACAGCGATCCGTTCTTGTTGGAAGAAAACTGTATTGGTTCAGTATGCTAGAATGCCCCGTGGTTTTTGTGCTCCAGCAGGACGTTTCCCTCAAACGCAGGGCTGATGCTGCCGCTGCTTGGTATCCTGCAAGGTCTACAGGCAGTTCGTCAAGGATGACCTGAAGAGCTTCACTCGGTGCAGTCCTCAGGGCCCCACTGATACTGATCATACTGGACCTGTGGACCTTGTCAAGTAAGTTTCTGTATGACGCCTTGCTCAGGGCAGGCCACCATACTACGACTCCGTAGAGAAGTATAGGTCGTATAATCGCAGTGTAAATCCATTTGCAAGTTTTGGGACCGAGTCCCCATTTCTTCCCAATCGCTCTTTTACACGTGTATAATGCTATGTAAGCTTTGTTTTGACGCTGAACGACATTCTCTTTCCAGTTCAGCTTTTTGTCTAGAATTACGCCTAGGAATTTCGCCTTATCGGCTAGTTCAAGGCGCACCCCGTTTAGTTCTGGTAGAGCTAGGGGTGGTATTTTGTACCGTTTGGTGTATAGAACAAGTTCCACCTTCTCCGAGTTGACGCTTAGCCCGCATCGAGAGGACCATGAGGCAACCTCCCGTAGAGCTGCCTGCATCAGGTCGCATAAAGTTTGTGGGAACTTGCCTCTGTATGCAATGGCCAGATCGTCCGCGTAAGCCACAACCTTCCCGCCTCCCCAGCAGGTATCTCTTAGCAGCGAGTTCACTGTGAGGTTCCATAGGAGCGGCGAGAGGACACCTCCTTGTGGTGTGCCCCTTGTGACGTAGCGTTTCATCTCAACTTCCCCAAAGGATGAGAGTATTATCCTCCCTCTTAGAAGTTGATCGCTAAATCCCACCAGGGATGTATCTATACCCAAGTTTGTAAGGGCGATGTTAACGGCTTCCGGGGTTATGTTGTTGAAAGCCCCTTCAATGTCCAGGTAGGATACCAGGCAATATTCTTTGTTTTCCAAAGATGATTCAATTACAGAGACTAGGCTGTGAAGCGCCGTTTCCGTTGATCTTCCCTTGGTGTACGCGTGTTGATAGCCCGATATTAGGTTGCTATCAATAGTGGTAGTGAGGTGGTCGCTGATTATCCTCTCCAGAGTCTTGAGTACAAAGGATGAGAGACTGATGGGTCTGTAGTCCTTTGGCTCGTAGTGAGAGGCCTTCCCTGCCTTAGGGATGAAGACCACAGTTGCGCTTTTCCATGCACTCGGAATGTGGCCGAGAGCTAGGCATGCTTTGTAAATATGACTTAACCATTTGGCTGTTGTGTCCAAGGTAGTGATAAGTTGTGCGGGGATGATCCCGTCAGGTCCGGCAGCTTTGAAAGGCTTAAAACTTTTCACTGCCCATTTTACCCTTTCCTCCGTTATGGGTATGTTCACCGCTCGGTTCGTTGCAGGTATTGTCGGTGCACTCTGCAAGTTTCCCGGGAAATGTGTATCCAAGAGCAGCTCTAGGGTTTCCCTTTCTGAGCTGGTCCAGGTGCCGTCAGATTTTCGCAAGACACCAGTGCAGAAGTTCTTCCACGAAGTTCTTTTCGCCTGTCTTAGAGCCTTTTTATAGGTTCTTAATTTTTCCTTGTATTCCAGCCATTGGAGCTCGGTGTCGAGGCTCTTGGCTGTGTTGAATTGTTTCCTGCAGGATATGCGAAGTGAGTCCAAGTCTTGGGACCACCAATGAGGTTTACGCTTACCGCGCGCCGTTGGCACTGGGCAGGCTTGCTCCAGGGCATTCGAGAGTGCCAAGTTGAGGGTTGTGACCAGATCTTCCAGTTCCTCAGTTGATGAAGGAATTTGGGAGGGTAATTCTGGTAGTTCCCTAGCTAGTATTTCGTTGCGTACCTCCAAGTTTGTGTTACGTAGGTTACGTCTCACAGTGGGTTGTTCCATTAAGAAGTCTAAAACTATTTCTATATATCGGTGATCAGAGAACGAGTGTTCGTCAAGAACGCGCCATTTCCTGACCCACCTAGAAGTACTTTCGCTACAAACAGTGAGGTCTATTACCTCTTTTCGGTTTTTAGTAATAAACGTTGGCTCATTGCCTACGTTGCAAACTACCAGGTTAGTTGTAAGCAGGTAATCAAAGAGTGACTCACCTCGATTGTTGATATCGGAACTCCCCCATTGGATGAGTAAGTGGCCGTTGCTGTGGTCGGTCACTAATTGCCTCACGTTGTTTTGTGGTGGAGGTTCCTCTGAGTCGTACGGCATGTAGACCGACGCAAAGGTTGACTTCGTGCCGCTGGCGGAGATAATGACCACCGTTGCGTCGCCGTTGCTAAAGTTAGGTAAGAGAAATGTGTTTAGCTCAGACTTAACCAAAATACAGGTTCTAATTTTACCTTTATCATCAGCTCGATACAGCTTGAATCCGTTGGCCCCCAGACCGCAAACCCTTGAGTTATTGACCCAGGGCTCTTGGACGAGGACCACATCGACGTCGCCTTTAGAAAGGCGACTTATTAGAGCAGCTGACGCTGCTTTAGACTTGTGGAGGTTTATCTGGAGCACTCTCATCCCCATGAGGACTGTGCCCAGACTCCCCTTCCACCACCGTGACATCTAGGTCCTCCCCGTCGGACTCAAGCAGAGCATCCTCCATCGTCAAACTGCTCAGTGCGCCTGCGCAGTTTGACGTGGCGGAAGCCATGCTCTCCACGTCGGAAAGTTCCAGGTCTTCGGTCGCCTCTGTATCAGTGGCGCCCGTTACTCCAGCGCGCTGTGCGTCGCCACGATAGACGTGTATTACGACCTCCCCGATGCCGTAATACACCCGACCATTTCTTTGTTGAAGAGGCTCGATAAACTCCCTGTTGAGAGCCAGGACTACCTGCCTTCTAGGCCCTACCGCGTCCTCGACCAGAACGACACTCCAGTCCTGCGTCGGAAGAGCCGGATTCATCGCCTGCAGCATCCTGAGAATCCTCTCAGGCTCTGCAGGGACCGATGGAACCCATGCCCTTGCCCTCGGCCGGGCTGGAATGTCCCTCCAGTTGACGACCTCTAGTCTTGCTCCGGGGTAGACCTCACCCAGCCTTGCGACAGCCGCCCGGTATAGGTCGACCGTCCTCGAATCCTCGCAAGCGAGGACCTTGACCTGCCCCTGGTACCATCCCGCGTCGGACCCCCTCGGCGGAGTGCCCGGAGACTCCATCAGAACGTCGAGAACGGCGTTTCCGATTTCGTTCCGGACATACGGCCATCGGTCTCTGGGGATGGCCCCACGGGCATTGCCACGGTCCAGAATGCCTACAAGGATTCGGTCCTTGGCCACTTCCGCAAAACTGAGTTTAGCTACCCCAGTCGCATTTTGGTGCCGTTTCGGAGGAGGTTTCATTTCCTCATCCGATCTTTGGCGCTTATAGGGGGTCGAGCTTTCCCCAGTTGGTCCCAGATTGCGTCGGAACCGCGGTAGCAGAGCTTGCGCCCTTTCTATCGCGACCCTAGCATTCTCGGACAACGTGTCCAGCGCTACCCCCTGATATTTTTTTAGGACCCTCGCTGCTTTCTTCTTGTTCCGATGCAAAGGGTCCGAAGATAGGGGGCGACCCGTAGTTGCCATCGCAGCCGCCCCTTTCGTGGTGAGCCTCTCAGCTTCTCTCTCCCTCGGACCTGCGTGGCCAGGTCGTGAGACCTCAACCGCATTCGTCGGGAGAGTGGTAGCTGTGCCAGCGCTTAGTGGGGGTACAGCATCAGCAGGCCCAGCTGTGTTCGCTGTTGCCAGCGCAACTGTCGCTGCGGCCTTGCTGGTGCTGGCCCTCACCTCGTCGCCCGTGCTCAAAGAGGTTGCCCTCAGTATATCTTGGTTGGACCGACCCGTAGTTGCCATCGCAGTCGGTTCACCGGTTGGAAAATTTTTTGCGGCCTCCCTCTCCTCGAGCTGAGCGTGGCTTGGTCGTGAGACCTCTGCCACATCCCTTGCCGTGTGGAGACGGGTTGCCGTCCGTTCGCCTGATGAGCGGTCGGCATCAGCAGGGGGGAGCGAGCCCGTCGTTGCCGACGCAGATGCACTCGCCACCCTGTTGGTGCCGCCACCCCCCAGGTCGCCCTTAGTTGCTGCTTGGTGTGAGGTTGCCCTCACGCCCATCGTGTTTGTGCCGCTTTGGCGTGGCACTCTCGCCGTTGCCCTCCTCTGAGAGGAGGAGGACGAAGTTTTGTTTTGTTTTAAATTGTTGTTCATCTTGTTCGTACGACCACTTTCCGCGGTAAGACCATGGTTACTCTCTGAGGCGGCCCGGTGTCCTATAGATAACTACTCACAACTTGACATGATTTTAATCGATCGAATGCGATAGTCAATTGGAGACACGGCCTCGCCAACCATCCAGTTAGTTGCAAACAACTTAAACTTTCGTGCTTTTCCCAAGCAAAAGTTAATACTGAAACTTTATATACTTAACTCTTTACAGTATTCCTTAAAATTAATATCGAGTGGTCCTACTCTCAACCATTTATTGCTTTTATATGTCTGTTTGCATGTCAAATACTTCCAAGTTCTTGTAAGTATAGAGTTCTTTATATTAAATTTTACTTTACATTGGCCATGGCTAGTCTGTAAGACTTATTCGATCTGTAGAATTAATAAATAAATAAATAACTTTCGATAACAGCCTCCACCTTCGCTAGTCATGCCACCACAATAGCGTCAGTGGTCATCCAAATAGGCATCTATTGGATGAAGCCCTGATTGAACCCCAACATACCAAGGAGTTGCCCTGCATGTGGTATGTCCCCTCATAACATTAAACATCTATTTTCCCGTTTAATTGAACCAACTTTTCTAACAACTATCACTCTAGTGAAACCACGTTGAAGTTGGACTTCCGTTAGAAGAGCCCGAGGACAACTTTCAGAAGTGTCGTGCCCATTAGGCAAGGCGAAGCACTATAATAACAACAGCAATATATCACACTCAGAACAAATACCTGCTAGAAATTGTACACAAAACATTTCTGTAATTGAACACCAAGCTATATGTAATAAACATTTTATTGTATTATATGAATTCGGCTGGCCGCATACATTCTGCGATCGGTAAGCATGTTGCAATCGTAGGGAATATGACTACAAGGACAAAAGAAGTTTACCGACTATATGTGGATGTTGTTTAGGATCTGTCGATGCATCTTTGGACCAAACGACAAAACAATGTGGTGCGGGATTTCATCATAGCGCTTAACCTAACAATTGGATTTTCTTCAAGCAAGGACACAATTTGTTTCCGATAGTCACGGAACCATACTATAAACTTAGAACCTGCTGGCCAGTTGCCTGCAATGGTTCTTTAAATATTTTATAGCTTTTAAATAGCACTACGAATGCAAGAACCTTGCCGTTGGTGTAGGGATTGATCTGCTGAACAAACAGAGCTATGTATGTATATATATTTCTTCAGAATATTGTAACATGCATGCCAAACGTTTGCCCGACCGACCGGTACTCCTTTGCGGTACTACCCGACTGTGGTAGTAGCGATTTGGTATGACCAGTGAAACCTTCTTGGTCAGGAAAGGAAAGAGAAGATGGGTAATGAGAGGTGACAGGCATCATATCCGTGGATAAAGCATCGAGTTGCACCGCTGGCATATCCTAAGCCCCTAATCCGCAGGTGTGGCATGTGGTGTGTCTCCGAATGTTGTTGTTGTTCTTAACCGTGCTTCGCCCTGCCTAAGGGCACAATCACTCTAAAAATCGTTATCAACAGTAGATTCATTAGAACAGTAGAACAGGGGAAGAAATGTTTAGTATCATGAGGGGTCATACCATAAATATTTTATAGCTTTTAAATAGCACTACGAATGCAGGAACCTTGCCGTTGGTGTAGGGATTGATCTGCTGAACAAACAGAGCTATGTATGTATATATATTTCTTCAGAATATTGTAACATGCATGCCAAACGTTTGCCCGACCGACCGGCACTCCTTTGCGGTATTGCCCGACTGTCGTGGTAGCGATTTGGTATGACCAGTGGAACCTTCTAGGTCATGTCTTCCCTCCTTCCAAGAGGAAATAGAAGATGGGTACGCTCCGTTACTCCCTTGCAGTACTACCCGACTGTGGTAGTAGCGATTTGGGATGACCAGTGAAACCTTCTTGGTCAGGAAAGGAAAGAGAAGATGGGTAATGAGAGGTGAGAGGCATCATATCCGTAGATAAAGCATCGAGTTGCACCGCGGGCATATCCTAAGCCCCTAATCCGCAGGTGTGGCATGTGGTGTGTCTCCGAATGTTGTTGTTGTTCTTAACCGTGCTTCGCCCTGCCTAAGGGCACAATCACTCTAAAAATCGTTATCAAGAGTAGATTCATTAGAAAAGTAGAACAGGGGAAGAAATGTTTAGTATCATGAGGGGTCATACCATATACAGGGCAAGTATTTCGTATGTTGGAGATCGGTCTAAGTAAGTAAGAAGTAAGAATTTAAACTATTACGAAACCAAAACGTAGTTTTGCTGGCATGACTCCCTCGGAAGTACGCGCTCTTTTTAGCTTTTCAGGTTACCGGATAACTAAAACGGTATTCCCAGGCCAAGATCTGAGGGATCTGTCTACCGACTCAGTATGGAGGTATTTTAGAGCCCGCCTATAGTAACGCTGATCCAACAGCAAGGTTATGTGATGCCGGGTCTTACTATAGTGCTTACCAAGGTGTTTCCTTATGTCCCTGGGTGGCGGAGGTTCATCCAAGTCGGTTATGATGGCTGGGTCTATGGAAGTTAAGTAAATACTGTCTGCTTAAGGGTTCGGTGGCAGTTCTGATAACGGTGTTTTGGCAGACTTGCAACTTCATCCAATTGTAGTAAGAAAGATTCGGCGACTGTATGGGCGCGGCATAATCAATATTTGTTTATTTTTTCCTCAAACACTGCCGTCTAGTGACTTATCTAATCGCGACTCTGTATCTTTGAAGCTGTTGTGGAAACACGACCAGCGTGGGGCAATGATCAAACCTAACAACAAAGATTTTGTGCATTTTCGGGCGAATATTAATGTTCCACGGAGGATTCAATACAAATTGTAGGCAGAAAGCACTCTCGCATCTTTTTGGTTTCGACTGAACCATATCGCCAAAAGCGATTTATATCTCGTCCACCCATATATAGCCTATAATGTACCAAATGAAAACATCTATATATAAATACGGTAAGGAAAATCACGTTGTTATCACTTTTTGAAGGGGAAAAACAACACTATTACGGTCAAACCTATATCAAAATGTTCGTATTGAACGTCTGGTTTGCAGAATCGTATACGTTTTTTGTTTACATCGCACAGGTGAGAAATATTAGGTAAAAACCGAGGTACAATTTAGATTTTCGTCCAATTTGGGCGAACGGGGCGACCTCTACTTATAAAAATTTCATAAAGCCCTAACACATTACCCGCTGCGGGTAATGGAGTGTAATAGTCCAATTACCCACCGACGTGTGCAACGTACGTATACGTGTCCCGTACGTACGTACGTTTGAGCGAATTTTATTCCCGTAGCGGTAACGCATACATCAGATATTTGCTTTTGTTTACATTTAATACGATGTTGCCATTTTTCTTATAAAAGTCTAAAGCTAATATTAAATAAGTGTAGCAACTAAATTTTATTAAAATCAACAAATTTTTTGGTAATTTTGGTTTATTTCTACAGTATTCTGAAAATTTAGTATACATTTTTTTGTAGTTTTGTAAAACAACTGCAAAAGATCCACATTCGTACAAACATATGAATAGGCAACACTGTAATGTGCGAAGGCAATCAGCTGACACGTCGCTACGGAAAAAATCAAAATTCGTTTGATTTCTACGCTCCGTTCTACGTATACGGAAAAATTGAACGTCGGTGAGTGTTCGTTTACACGACATTCTCATAAGGCAGGGTCGTGTCAGCTTCTCAACTCTCTTAACCAGTCTTTCCTTCCTTTCGGATAAAGGGATGGCATGACCGCAAGGGAGTACCGGAGCGTTCCGATCAATATGGGTACAAGGGCTCTCGATTCAACAACACACCCCTAGACCTTCGGGGAGGGTTTCTGGTTCAGCGGCTTCCCTGGTTTAGAAGGGGAACTGCCATCTCCTTTTTCAGATCTCTAGAATGACGAATGTAGTTGGAGAGGGTAAAACGAACAGCCAAATAACCCTTCCTCTCATGGCTTTGGTGTTTCAACATCTTCATGGTAAAACCGTCGGGTCCGGTAGATCTTGAACACTTGGCCTTAAGATCCTTGATGATGGAGCAAACTTGCTGCAAGGGTTTGGTTTGTCGCGTATTGATAAGGTAACACTGAAATACAGAGAAAGAGTGGTCATCAAGAACCCGCCAGCTCCTAATTAACTCGCAAGCGCTTTCGCTACAAATAGTAAGGTCAATGACCTCTCTTCGATTTTTAGTAATAAAGGTTGGTTCATTACCTACGTTGCAAACTACGAGGTTAGTAGTTAAAAGAAAATCAAAAAGAGACTCACCTCGAGCGTTTATGTCGGAACTTCCCCACTGGACGTGGTGTGCATTTGCGTCCGTTCCAATAAGCAAGTGGTCCCTGCTGCAGTCGGCCACCAGTACTTTCACCTTGTCATGCGGTGGAGGATCTTCCGCGTCATAAGGCATGTAGACCGAGGCAATAATTAAATTAACGTTGCCAACTGTGAGATTGGCCGCTGTGACGTCGCCATTGCTGTAGTTAGGTAAAAGAAAAGTTATTAGCTCAGACCTAACCATAATGCAGGTTCTAACTTTACCTTCTCCCTCAGCTCTGATGAGCTTGAATTCCTTAGTACCCAGTCCGCAAATCCGTGCTTTGTTGACCCACGGCTCTTGGATGAGGACCACATCAACGTCGCCTTTAGAAAGGCGAGCAATTAAAGCAGCCGAAGCTGCCTTCGATTTATGTAGGTTTATCTAAGGCACCCTCAACATGAGTGTGCCCAGACTCCCCTACCAACACCGTGACGTCGAGGTCTTCCCCGTCGCTGTCCGGCAGGCATCCTCCATCGACAAACTGTGCAGAGCGCCTGCACAATTTGACGTGGCGGACATCATACTGCAGGCGTCAGAGAGCTCCGCTTCCTCTTCGGGTGTTTCGATGTCCATGTCCACCGGAGTACCCGAAAAGGATGCGCGCTGCGCGTCGCCACGGTAAACGTGGATTACGACTTCGCCAATGCCGTAATGCAAACGTCCATTTGCTCTCCTCAAAGGTTCGAGAGCCTCCTTGTTTAGGGCCAGAACGACCTCCCTTCTGTGACCTTCAGCGTCGCCGACTTGGATGATCTTCCAGTCCTGGGCGGGGAGAGTTGGGTTCATGATTCGGAGCATAGCCAGGATTCTCTCCGGCTCTGCAGGGATTGCTGGAACCCAGGCCCTCGCCCTTGGCCGAGCTGGAATGTCCTTCCAGTCGACGACCTCTATCTTCGCCTAAGGGTAGACCGGGCCTAGCCTTGCCGCTGCTGCCTTGTACAGCGCAACAGTTCTTGCGTCTTCGCAAGCAAGGATCTTTATTTGACCCTGGTACCAGCCCGCATCAGCACCACGCGGCGGACTGCCCGGAGCTTCCATCAACACGTCGAGAACGGCGTCGCCGATGGCGTTCCGGGCATACGGCCACTGATCTTTCGGGATGGCCCACGGTCGTTTCCCCGGTCCAGCATCCCTATAAGGATCCGGTCCTTTGCCACCTCGGCAAAGCTAGGTTTGCCCACCCCAGGGTGATTCTGGTGCCTTTTGGAGGGAGGTTTTATGTCCTCGTCCGACCTCTGGCGTTTGAATGGGGTTTCGCTTTCCCCAGTTGCCACCGCAGTGCTATGGAACTCCGGTAGCAGGGCTCGCGCCCTCGTCACCGCGTTCCCGGCATTTTGGGACAACGTATCCAGCGGAACCCCCACGTATTTCTTTAGTACCTTAGAGGCCTTCCTTTTCTCCCGATGCTTGTGGCGATTGGGAGGGATATTTAAGGGGAGCTGACCCGTAGTTGCCCTCACGGTCATTCCCCCGGTTGGTGGCTTGGTTGCGGCCTCCTTCTCCTTTGGCTCTTTGTGGATAGGTCGTGAGACCCCTGCCAGACCTGTGGGGAGAACGGCTGCCGTGCCGCTTCCTGAAGGGCGTTCAGCATCAGTGGGTGCGGCGCCGTTCGCCGTTGCCAGCGTAACTGCGTTCGCTACCGCACTGGTGCTGACCCCCTCCAGGTCGCTTTTGCCAGTCGTTTGCGAGGTTGCCCTCGAAGTATCCAGAGGGAGCCGACCCGTAGTTGCCATCGCGGTCGCTCCCCCGGTAAAATTGAAATTTAAGCCGGCTACCTTCTCCTTTGGCCCATTGTGGCCGGGTCGTGAGACCCCTGCCACAGCTGTGGGGAGAGCGGTTACCGTAGCTGTCCGTGATGGACGTTCGGCATCGGCAGGTGCAGCGTCGTTCGCCGTTGCCAGCGTAACTACACTTGCCACCGTGTTGGTGCCGACCCCCATCAGGTCGCTTGAGTGTTGTGGGTGTGGGGTTGCCCCCCTACCCGAAGAGGCGCTTGGGCGTGAATGTGTTTTCGGCGCTTGCGCCGTGGGTGTCCTTCCCCGTGAGGAAGAGGACGAATTTGTTGTTTTGGTTAAATTTCGTTTCATCTTGTTCGTACGACCACTCGTTAGACAGGGCCTACTTGTGGTCAAAGTATAGTAAAGGGGAAGTGTATCGTCCGCCGCGGCAGTGCCCCATACCGCGGTAAGACCAAAGTTACTCTCTGAGGTGGTCCGGTGTCGAGAGGCTCCGTAGAAATACAGCCACGATTTACCTCCCGGCTGCAAACGTCCAATGGGCACGGTATCGCATAACACCCTGGATTGGGAGGGGGTAGATCTTAGTCATCGCTATCCAGAGGAAGTGCAGCTAGCCCCCTGACAGAGCTCCTTGCGGGGCAGTGTCCCGAGGATAACCGCATCCTGTTTCAGCGACTAGGCCTTCGCACCACGGCAAGGTATCTACCCTCAGCGAAATGTATACAACTATCAAATTGTTTTTTGTGCAATTATAAAATCTGAAACATCCATAAGATCAGATATTGTTACATTAACCTTTTCCTCGCTTATTATTTCTGTTATTTCCGACATGTCCAAAATTAGTGGATTCAAAATTCCTACTTTTGACAGCGTAATTCTTTCTGTAGTGTTTTCAAGTTCAGTAATTATTAATTTATTTCTTTGTCTTAAAACAGTTTTTTCATTCGAGCTACCTTGTAAATAGTTTTAAATATTTGTGAATACGTTGTAAACTGCTTATTATTATTTTCTATTAAATCATTTACTTTATTTGTTATTTGCATAAAATCATCATGGTCAGGTATACCCGTTATCCATTTCCAAACCGTTCCAAGTTCATTAATGCCCCTTTTTTATCTGCAATCAATTTTTAATATTCTTAGTAATGTTTCTATTATTGGTATTTCAAAATCCATACTTGAGTCATCAAATAAAATTATTTCTTCGTTTCGCGTCAGAGATTAACGGTGGTCTTACCGCAGTAAGGGGCGCTGCTGCAGCGGACGAAGTCTTTCGGGCAGGTGGTCGTACGACCAAGATGATGAACTCAACTCCTATAAAAAAAAATCAGGATGAAAGAGAGGAGATGAAGGACGGACGGAAGGGAGGGGACGGAAGGCTTCCCAAAGTTCGAGGCAGAGCGCTCAGCGATAGCTCGGACTCGGATAGCAGTGCGGAGTCAGTGAGCTCAGTGCGGGAGCGAGAGCTGCTGAAAACCCCGACAAAGGAGGAAAAGAAAGCACACAACAGAGAGGGGAAGAGAGCCCTACCGCAATACCGGGCAGCGCTTAAAATTATTCAACGCTTGGGAGCCGTGGTCGAACTTACCGACCGGGAAAGCGAGCGTTTGGCATGGGCACGTGGGGCAGGTCGAAAGCATTTCGACAGGCCGGATTACGCCCCTAGTAGTTCTCGATACTGCAACAGTAACAGACCCTCCTTCTCTGATCATGCGTACATTTTTTATAACATAGCTCTAAGTATAGTTAAAGGAGGGGAACTTTTTAAAAATCCCAAAACAACAAATCGGACCCATTTTCAAGGATATCTGAAATCAAAGCTTCGGCAACCGGAGACGATTAGTAATGTTGAGGATCTGGAGAAATCCACAGACATCCTAACAACGACACTAACAAAAGCTTATAAATCAGCCTGTCTCCTCAGGAAACCCAGAAACAAAACGAAACCACCATGGTGGAGTAAAGAGCTGGGTGCCCTAAGGAGACAGACTAGAGACTTATTTAAGCTAGCGGATTTAGCTGAGTGCTGGGACGATTGCAGGGATCTTCTAAAGATGTACAACAAAGAAATTCGTATAGCAAAAAGAATCTCTTGGCAAAAGTTCTGTGGTGATATGGAAAGTTCCAATGAGACTGCGAGATTTCGAAGGGCGTACAAGCTCAGGGCCTTATTAAAAAGGAAAATGGGGTAATAGTGCAGAATCCCTCGAAGCACTCATCAATGCTAACTCAGAAGAATGCATTGACGAACAAATAAATAGTATAGGCTCGCCAATACAGGAGCGTGTTACTGAAGGACTGATAACACATTCCATGCTGGGGTGCAGGAAGATCACTTCTAGTTGGGGCGGCTACGAAACCACAATAGTAGTACATAGAGGCACCCATCAGGGTGGAGTACTATCGCCGCTGCTGTGGAACCTGGCCCTTAACAAACTGCTCAAGCAGTTCGAAGGGGGACCAGCAAAACTGACAGCATATGCAGATGACGTCTCAGTCATAATAAACGGGAAATGTCTATCGACTCTCAGCTCGCTGATGAACCAGGCGCTTAAGGTCATCCATGACTGGGCCTGCGTGGTTGGGCTGAGCATAAATGCTGATAAGACAGACCTTATATTATTTACCAGAAAATACAAAATACAAAGTACGAAGTTGGGTGAAGCCAAAATTAGGAGATGTGGTATTAGAACCGAAGGTTAGTACCAAATATTTATTTATTTATTTATTTATTTATTATTATATTAAGCCAATTAGAATACAAAATCTTACAGGCTAAGTAGAAATACATATGTGCAAGCAGTATGCAAAATTATTAATATGGCTTACTTATAAAAAAGGCTTATTGTGCTTAAAAAGCTCTCTTTTGGGCAAGAAAAATCTATTTCCAAATATTTAAAAATTCTGTTGAACTCAATCAAAGTTCTAGTAATTGGAGCATTGATTGCATAAAGAGCTTTAAAAAGACGTACATTGAAAAATTCAGAGTTTCTAAGCGCTCTGGCAGGAATGTTTATAAAGATCCTTTCAAGAAGCATTGGACAGTCAGTGGCACCGCAAAAAACGTCAAAAATAAACGACAGCGACAAAATTGTTCGTCTATTCTGCAGTGACTTTAAATTGATCAATAAGCATCTAGCTTCATAAGACGGGACGGGTTCAGAAAAGCGTAAACTGCGCAAAGCAAAATATAAAAATACTCTCTGAATCCGCTCGATTCTTGCAATATGACACTGATAATACGGCGACCAAATGAAACAGGCATACTCAAGTTTGGAGCGCACAAACGCCGTATATAAGAGTTTTAGTGTATACGGGTCAGTAAACTCTGAGCTATGACGCCTAACAAATGCAAGCATGGCATATGATTTTGAGATGCAAAGGTTAATATGTTTTGCGAAGGTCAATTTAGAGTCAAAAGTTACTCCCAGATCCTTTATTTCACTAACTCTTGAAAGGGGTGAGTTAGATAAAAGGTATGAGGTATCAATGACGTTGACGCATTTTGAAAAAGTAATATGTAAACATTTTTTTAAGTTGAGATTTAACCGATTGCTATTACACCAAGAACTTAAATTATCCAAATCTAATTGCATCAGTTCGGAGTCATGCTGACTATGAATAGGTGAATAAATTTTTAAATCATCCGCATATAATAGAAACCTAGCTGCAGAGAAGCAAGAGCGAATGTCATTAATGAACAATATGAAGAAAAGTGGTCCCAAGATGCTTCCTTGTGGAACACCAGAGCAGGCAATGAAAGAAGAAGATCGTGCATTGTCCACAACAACCCTACAAGTGCGGTTTTGCAAGTATGATTCAATCCATTTTAGAAACACTGAGTGGAAACCCATACAGGCCAGTTTCTTAACCAGGACAACATGGGAGACCCGATCAAAAGCTTTAGAGAAGTCCGTATATACTGTGTCAACCTGACACCCAGACTGAAAAGCTTCTATGCAGTCATCAGAAAAAATAGCTAAGTAGTCAGAGTTGAGCGTCCTGGAAGAAAGCCATGTTGCTGTGGACACACAATATTCTTAACAAAAAATTGTAATTTTTCTTGTATGATACATTCAAAGAGCTTTGACGTGGCGGACAGTTTTGAAATGGGTCTGTAATTGCCAATATCATTTTTGTTGCCACTCTTGAAGATAGGTGTAATAAAAGCCAGTTTCCATGCGTCTATGAAGGTACCAGAGGAAAGGGAATTATTAAATAGTAATAACAGGGGATAAACAAGAGCTTCACATTTCTTATACAAAATAGCAGATAAACCATCAACATCGGTATCTGAAGACTGTTTAAGTCGAGAGATGCCACAGACAACATCTTCAAAAGACAGTTCAAGATTTCCAAAATCAATCGATGGTTGTATGCTGATACTAAAGTCGTAGCTATTATCCGAGTCAGACGTGAAGTTGGCCATGAAAAACTCAGCGAACAGATTTGCCGCATCAGCCGGAGTATCAACTGTTTTATCGCCCAGGAAGAGAGAGGAGGGAATGTTCGAAACAGTTTTTTTCGAGTTAACGAAATTCCAGAACGATTTTGGATTTGATTTTAAATTTTCTTCAAACCTTAAAGTATAATTTCTGTGCAAAAATTTATCTAGACACGTGAACTTCTTTTCAAACTCCTTATACTTATCGAAGAACACCATATTATTACTAGATTTAAACTTACGGAAAAATTTGTTCCTCAGATTTCGAACTTTCATCAAGGCCGCCTTATGCCAAGGAACTTTATACTTTTTTTTTGAAACCAAAGGAATAGACCGTATACAGATGTCAACAACAGTAGTTTTAAATATCTCGAAAGAACTATTAGTGTCTAAATTATCAAACAAGCAATGCCAATTAATATCTAGAAATAGATTGTTCAAGTCCTGAAAGTCACATCGCTTAAAATTAAATGATAAATTTGATTCATCATGACCAGCTTTGTCAAATTTATAAAACTCAATCGTTATAACTAACGGAACATGGTGCATGTCAGACTTTGTCATAGGTGAGTCACTGAAATTCAGGTTATTACTTAAGAATACTAAATCCAAGGTGCGGCCAAGTAGATTTGGGAAACAATTTATTTGCCTTAGATCAATGCTTAAAAAGCTATCGATTACATGAATTTCATTCTGGCTAGAAACATCGCACGCTATCAATGACGAACTGGAAGTGTCCTGAGACCAGTTTAAGTTAGGGAGGTTGAAATCGCCTAGGACGCGCACGATGGAGTTTATATCTATCCCAGTATGTTGTGAAATGTGCGATTTCAACTTTTCGGATGTAACCGAAGCAGAGAAGGGCGAGAGATGCAGCCACTTCCTTTTCTTAACAGCACTTAAATCACCATTAGTGGCCGACCCAACAACTAAAGGTTGCGATAATAAACGCAAGTTATTTTTTTTTAAATTATTGGGGGTGGGTCTAATGTCGTTAATTGACACTGCAGCATTATTGTCGCTTTGAGCACTTTCCGGCATTGAAATTGTACCTGCTACCTCATTAGCATTGTTGTTTTGTTTTTTATTTTTATTTCTTTGCGTTTTTTTTTTTTTATTTTGCACTGTTTTCCATTCGTTTTCGTTATTAACTGCAGGAGAGATACCAACAGTTACCGAAGTAGGCGAAGGAATTTGCAAAGCAGCGGAATTAGCAATTTGCGTCGCAGTGGAAATGCTAGTAGCAGCATTATTAGGCAGCATCATCACAACAGCATCAGCTGGTGTATCAACATTAGTAGCGACGTCAGCAGAGGTGGTTGGTACAGACGAAGTAGCGGGCTGTGTTGAATTGGCAGAGATGTTTTTATTTATATTTTCACATTGTGTAAGCAAGTGAGATAGAATTGAGTTATTCTCATCGAGCTTAGAATGCAAATCACGAATCTCAGCTTGGAGAGAATCAGTTATTTGACGTAAGCTTGCATTGTCTTCGTGCAAAACGGTAACAGCAGAGAGAAGTTGAGAGTTAATTTTTTTTAACTCGGCAAAATTGTCATTATCAGTGATTGGTATTTGCATTTGCACTTGTATAGGTTGTTGTTGTTGCAACGAAGAATTATGCGACGCCATAGACTCGTCATGTTGAGCGGGAGTACACAAACCACAAATGTATATATTTTCAGCAGTATTTATATGACTAGGGTCTGCAGGCAAGTTACCAACAACACAACCCAAGTGATAAATTTCTCTGCATTTTTCACATTGCACTGAAGTTTGTGCGCGATCCACTCTTAGGCCACATAAACAAGGCATAATAAAGATTAAAAAATGAAAGCACAGAAAAAAAAGCAACAGTCAATATCAATAAAGCAAGTTTAATTGTTCTGCGCCATTAACTAAGCACACATTTAAATTTAAAGTTAAAAAGACTCGGAGCACGGCAAAAACACGTCCGTTCACGACCGTCACGATTAACCACTTGTGTGGGTATTATACTGGATAGAAAGCTGAGTTGGAAACTCAATGTACAAGAACGGTCGAAAAAGGCCTCAGCAGCCCTGTACATCTGTAAAAGGATGCTGGGCTGCACTTGGGATCTTTCGCCTGCCTTGTCTTATTGGGTTTTCAATGCGATTGTTAGACCAATTTTATTCCATGGGGTCCTGGTTTGGTGGACCGCCTTAACGAAGAAAACGTATATGAAGTCAATAGAGAGAGTGTATAGGATATCTATCATTAGCATAACGGGTGCGCTTAAAACCACAACTACAGCCGCGTTACACGACATTTTGCATCTACCGCCCGCAAACATAACGGCGAAGAACATATCGTGCAGATCATTTGGCCACAGTAGTATAGCGTCTTCCCTGACAAGACATGTAAACTACACGGTCCCTTGCCTGCGCTTCGAAGAGGTTCTGGGAGCCACTACAGAGGCGGAGGGCTGGAGGAGAGATGCAGAAATGACGGAAAACACGGTACACATATATACAGATGGTTCCAAAATGATGGAAGGACTAGGAGCCGCAGTGTACTGTAATGACCTAGGGATCACTAAATCATTGAAATTGCCAGATCATTGCAGTATATTCCAGGCAGAAGTCTTAGCCAGTAAAGTGGGAGCGGAAATAGCTGTCTAACGCTCGGAGAGCTGGTTAACTTTTACGTCGACAGTCAGGCGGCTATCAAGGCCATTACTTCAAATAGTAGCGTTTCCTTGAGCGTACTAGAATGCGTATAGAACATAGATTACACATCTTTTGGACCCCAGGTCACAAATGTATAGAGGAAACGAGAAAGCTGATGAGCTAGCAAAGAGTGGAGTGGCACTTGATGCGAGCAATAGTATTGACGTACCCATTCCACTAAGGAAATTAAAGCAAAGATGCGATTTACACATGGTTAAACAAGCAGATAAGGCATGGAAAGAAGTGCAAGGCTGTAAAATTTCCAAAATCCTGTATAAATCGTACAACATGAAACTTACAAAAACAATTGTATCCCTCAAAAGGGGTGACTGTAGACTGCTAATTGGTATCCTTACAGGGCACTGCCTTCTGGCAGCCCATGCCCACAAGATGGGTCTTGTTTCCGACAACATTTGTAGGAAATGCAAAGCGCAGACGGAAACTGTGGAGCATGTCATGTGCACATGCCCCGCTCTATCCAGACTGCGGCTTCAAACATTTGAAAAGGGACAATTGCCCAACCTAGCTTCACTAATAGAAATAGGCCAAGGTAGGCTTATGGTTTTTGCGAAGAAAACATTACTGTTTTGCAAAATAGACACTGATGTGTAAACTGTACAATAAGAGGTCGTCAAAGTTTTTCTGGTAACACTACGGACGCTATGCGTCTATGTGAGGCCACTGCGTTGGCCTGCCAGAAGAACCTAACCTAACCTAGTTTTATAATTTTCTATTATGCTTTCAATTAATGACAAATTTGTTAAATGATATATTGATCCATAATCTTCAAAAATTGCTACATCTTCCTCCTCTACAAGAATATAATTCTCTCTTGTATAATCAATTATATCTGATGTGATCTTGGTGATAAATAACACTACCAATGTAATTTGTATAAGTCTCCCCATTTTTCCTATAATATAATAAAATCAATTTTTAATATTATCTTTATGAATTATTCGGTTTCTACTTTGTATTTTAACCCTATTCCCCAAATCCGCTTCTACTATTTGTCTTTTATATCTGAGTCTTAATTTATTCCTTTCCCCATATAATTTCTCATATATAACTTCACCTCTACTGTAATTTTTTTGAATCCGTTTTTTATTATGATGCACCAACATTTTTTCCTGAGCATTTTTTAATATATCCCTCATATTTCCATGGTCATCTTTATTAAATAAAATATTACATGGCTGTTTACCTGTTACTGAATGTATTGTCCTATTATACTGCTGAACTGCCCTCATAATTGATTCATAATCACTTATTAAGCTATGTTCCTGCTTCAAACATCGAGATACATCTCTACTTGTCCATTGCTAGTACTGTGGAGTGGTGCACAGTAGTAAATCTGTATATTCAACCGTTCCATTAAAGACTTGAACTGTACTGCACTAAAGCCCTGCTCGTTATCTATAACTATACTTTTAACATCTGAAAATGTTTGTAACAGTTCCAAAACTTACTTTCTGGCCAAGGTACGTTGCTATTGAAAATGGGCGATATCGGATGATAACCACGCCCCCTTTTTCGATATCGAAAATCACATAAATTGACATAACTTGCGTAAAAACTGATATATTTGGTGTATTGGTTACTTTCTGGCCAAGGTAGGTTGCTGTTGAAAATTGTCGCAATCGAATTATAAACCCGCCCCCTTTTTCGAAATCGAAAATTTTGAAAATCACATAAATTAACATAACTTGAATAAAAATGTAGATCTTTGCATGAAATTTGTTATACAGGTTACTTTTTGGCCAAGGTAGGTTGCTTTTGGAAATGGACGAAATCGGATGATAACCACTGCCCCTTTTTATGCCCAGCGTACTAGTACTAGTTTTATAAATAGAATTGAAAATTTCTTCAGTTAATTGCAGAGATTGAAAATAACTGTTAACCAAAATTATGTTTTTTGTTTTTCACAGATCAAAACTTTATAAAGTAAAACATAAAAACCTAAATCAACAAAAAAAAGTGATTTTGAGATTTTTTTTGTCTTTCAGCAACACAAATATTTTATTTTTGAACATAATAAAGTGAACAAGAGCTTATGAGTTAAGCTTTACGAGTAACAATTTTTCAACTGTTTGATCGCTTAAGTTGTACCTCCTTTCATCCAAAATGAAATTCAAGGACGAAAATGATCTCTTCACTGATACTTGCGTAGTAGGCACACCAAGTATCACTAAAGCTAATTCGAACAGCTCAAGTGATCTAAAGCAGATGATTTGATAAGATGTGAATATATCTTCATATACTGGCAAGCGTCTATAAAGGGTTATCTATTTCGGAAAATATTTTATTAAGGTCGGTTACTTCGTGATACGGTACCACAGGTGCTGTGTTTTGAGCCATTTCATCCAAAAAGGTACTCAGTTTTGAGCTATGGTGGGCATTTAAGGGTTCCAGTGTGTCTGAGTGGCTCAGGATGATGGGTTCACGATTATTCTAGACAAGTAACAAATAAGTGTAATAACCTAATTCAAATTATGCATTCCTCTCAGTATTACCTGCTTGAGCATGAAAATTTGTTTGGCAGTGGCTTTCAAGTTTGCCTTTGCCAACGATTTTTGTGATTCAGGTAAAAACGTGGATCTAAATAAATAGCGCTAAGCAATGTGACGTTGCTAAGTAACAAACTTAATTCCTAATTCTCTATCACGAAACGAACTTTCGTTTTGCGTCAGAGATGAATCGTTCGCCTGTTTGTAATACATATGTAGGACGATCGAAGCAGCAAAAAAAATTTTTTTCAGTAAAATAAAATAAATTAGTTGTCAAAAACTCATAGGCAAACGAAAATGATAGAGAATACGCTTGCTAGACGAAATTGTTAGCAGACGAATCGTTAGTCTGAGCTTTCGTTCGGAAGTAGAGAATGAGGCCCTTAAATTGAAAACAAAATTCTGAGAAAAATACAAAATTTCAAACGTAAAGGGTTTTTCTCAGACAGAAACAATTTTTTTTTTTTTTGTCTTTGATTTTTTGTTTTTAACGCATATCAGAATATTTTTCTTAACTTTAATGTTATTTTCAAATCCTTTGAAATTGTTAACAGATATTTTCGATGTCTGGTTAATAGTTTCCATACATTCTAGGGCCTATATCATTGCCAAGTCATGGTTCATCTCGTTCTGAAAACTAACTCTGGGTATTTAATGTTCGGTTTACCCGAACTTAGACTTCCTTACTTGTTGGATTCATATATTCCTTCAGAACACTAACTATATTTTGTGGTATGTCATACTCAATCAAAAATCGCTTGTTATTAAAATTTGAAATCGTCTCCAAGACAGTTGATCTTGCCCCACCATTTATTAATATCTGCTGTTTAAAGTGGTTTAATGGTTTCTTTGTTTCATGAATCTGATACTCATCACTGCTTTCCGCAGAATGTTGAGTATTTGTTACTGAACTATCTGAATGATCTGACTCTTGAGAACTTGTAAAATTATTCAGTATCTATCTTGATATTGCGTCAGCAACGACATTTGTTGCACCTGGTTAATAAATTATTTTTGGTGAAAATTCCTCAATACATGATCTCCATCTCTTTATTTTAATATTTGGGTTTCTTTCAGAAACTGCAAATGACAAAGGTTGGTGGTCAGTGTGAATTTCTAAATTACTAACACCGTAAAGATAATTTCTTAATGCTTTCAATGCCCACACCATTGCATACACCTTTTTTTTATTGGTTGCATAAATAATTTCCGTAGAATTTAATGTTTTTGAAATAAATATAATGGGTTTTCCTTGCTGTGACAACACAGCACCCAAACCTACATTTGACGCATCAGTAGTCAAAATAAACTTTTTATTATAATCAGGTTGAGTAAATTTCACCTGTTGAGATAACAAATTCTTCAATTTTTCACAAGCTGCTATTCCTTCTTGAACAACATTAATAAGTTTTCTTTTTTGATAAATATTGTGAAATTCTTCCGTTTTCTCCTTGCAAATATTTAGTTAACGGTCTCAATATGACCGCATAATTCTCTATAAATTTCCTATTCTTGGAAATATTCAACTCTATTTCTATTACAATATGCATGTCAATATGGCATCTCCATTCACTTGTCATTTTGTTTGTACTTCTTTCTTTTTTCCTTTTTTGTATTACATTCCCTTTTATTATTCTTGTACTTTAACAACGTGAGATTATTAAAGACTTGTTAATTAAAACCTGGATCTTTTTATTTTATCTTGGAATTCCGCTGCCATCGTAACAGGTTATGGGCCCAGTTTGCCCGATATAATTTTTTTTAATTATTTCTTCACAAATCGAATTATATATGTATAGCGACGTACACATATGAAACCAGAATTAAATACAAGTACCGAAGAACGCGTGGTCAGTAAAATTGTTGACGAAATGGCTGCTACTTCGATGTCTAGTTCATCAAGGATCGAGCTTTTATCAAAGGAGAATTTTGATACATGGAGCATGCAGGTAGAGGCGCTTCTTACCAAGAATGATCTTTGGGATTATGTCAATGGAACGTGTGTGCTGCCGGAGGATGAAGTTGCAAAAAAATGCGTGGTTAACGTGTGATAAAAAGGCTAAGACAGACTTAATTCTGTCTATTCAACCCTCAGAGCTGAAACAAATTCGTGGCTGCAATACATCCCGTGAGGTGTGGCTTAAATTAGAGTCAATCTACGCGTCAAAAGGGCCAGCGCGCAAAGCAACACTTTTAAAACAGCTGATGTTGCAAAAACTCGATGAGGGCGGTGATGTCAAAGAGCACATTTCATCATTTTTTGATGCTGTGGATAAACTTGAAAGCATGAGCGTGCCAATAAATGGCGATTTGCTGTCGATCATGCTGTTATATAGTCTTCCCTCATCATATGAGAATTTTCGGTGCGCTATTGAATCGAGAGATGAGTTACCGAAGGCTGAGGTGTTGAAAATAAAAATAATTGAAGAAAGCGAGGCTTGTAAACAAGCGGGGCAGTTATTGCATAGGCGGCGGGTGACCGCGTAAACAATGCAAAGAAGTTCGTGAAGAAAAATGAGAAAAATTTTAGAATGGGTTTTAAATGTTTTAAGTGTGGTGCCTCAGAGCACAAAGCTAATGCGTGTAAAGCAAGAAAGGGTGAAAACTCTAGCCGTGTGAAACAATCTAACCATGAAGTCAATGAGTCGTATGCGGTGTGTCATTCGGCTACACAAAACACATTGTGTGGCTCCAATGCAAATCAAGTAAAGCATACTTGGGTACTTGACAGCGGTTGTACGGCACATTTGTGTGGCGACGTTTCTAGTTTTTCATCTATTAGCCAATCAGATAAAGTTAAATTGAATCTTGCTAGTCAAGCATGTGCAGATGTTAAAGGGAAAGGTATTGTACAACTGCAGGTAGCTGGTGATGATGGCGAACGACGAATAGAGTTTACAAATACCCTGTACGTACCGGATTTGCGCACGAATCTAATTTCTGTTTCAAAAATTACGGATAAAGGGCATACGGTAACATTTTTCAAAGATGGAGCATTTACTAGTGATGCTATTGGAAGAACTACCCTCGTCGCAGATCGGAAAGGTGATTTATACTATTTGCGCGAAAGTAGCGAATGTGGCGCTGTTGAAGAAAAGTGTTCCGAACTGATCAAATAGCATTGTCGTCTGGGCCATTTGAATGCGAAAGATTTAATAAAGCTTATTCGTGAAAATATTTCACCTTCAATTAAAATTGGTGATGCAGATGAGTTAGCCAAATGCGAAGTTTGTTTAAAGGGCAAGATGACTGCTTTTCCATTTAAGAGTTTTCGCGAGCCATGTAAAGAAGTACTACACGTTGTGCATTCCGATGTCGTTGGACCTTTCAGAGAAGAGTCTTTGGGTCGCGCAAGATATTTTATCACCTTTATCGATGACAGCTCAAGGCGGTGTGAGGTGTACTTTCTACGTCAAAAGTCTGATGCCTTTGCGGCATTTAAGTTATACCAAGCGTGCGTTGAACGGCAGACGGGTCGAAAAATAAAGTGTCTGCAATCAGACAACGGCCGTGAGTATTGTAATAATGATTTTGATCAATATCTTGCAGATCGTGGCATCTTAAGAAGGCTTACTATTCCTCGAACTCCGGAGCAAAACGGATTGGCCGAGAGAATGAATCGAACTTTGCTGAATATGGCTCGGTGTTTACTGCTACAATCCGGGTTAGGGGCATCTTTTTGGTCGGAAGCTGTGGCAACCGCATGTTTTATTAGCAACAGATGCCCATCAATCAGTATTAAAGGGAAGATACCCTACGAAAAGTTATATGGCGATAGACCGGTACTTAGCTATTTGAAAACTTTTGGATCAAAAGTAATGGTGCTTGATAAGGATCCAAATAAAAATAAACTTGCACATAGAGCTATTGAAGGTATATTTGTGGGGTATCCCTTCCACTCACCAGGTAATATGCGCCCGGGATATCAAGTTTTTAGAAAACGATCAAAGATCGTCCATAAGAAAAGGTGCGTCAGATAATTTATTATTGTTTGACGCTGATGACGATACAGATAGGCAAAATAAAAGTTTTGTTGAGTTTTCGCCACAACTTATTCAAAGCGAAAACAATGAAGCTGATTCGATTCCTGAAGTGCGAAATGATGAAGAAATGAGGGCTCCCGGAAGGCCGAGGCTTCTTCGCACGGGAAGAAGAGGGCGCCCACGCAAAGTATTTCGTTCTCGAAGTTCTGTAGATGAAGACCTAAATTCCCCAGAACCAGATGCTGGCCCAGAAGATATCGACAACGAAGTGTTTAGTGGAATAGCTGAATTTGACATACGTAGCGCGTTACAAGGCCCTGAATGTGAAGAATGGAAGGATGCTATTGAATCCGAAGTTTTGAGTCTCATTAAAAACGATACGTTCGCAGTGGTCAAACCAAAGTCTGCTCAAAACGTAATTGGATGTCGTTTTGTTCTCACTCACAAGTATGATAGCGAGGGAAAAGTTGATCGACATAAAGCTCGCCTAGTCGCTAAAGGGTATGGTCAAAAATATGGAGTCAACTACAACCAGACATTCGCGCCAGTAGCAAGATGGGATACAGTGAGACTTTTGTTGGCCTTAGCAGTGCATTTTGAGCTGAAAGTTTGGCAGTTTGACGTCGTAACAGCATACCTTAATGGTAACCTAGAAGAAGACGTTTTCATGAGAGTGCCAAACATATTACGAGAAATGCTAGAGCGCATTATATCAAAGCAAGGTGAGCATAGCTATGTGGGATCACGTGCTGTAAAACTACTTGGAGACCTGCACAGCGGGGGAAACGTATGCAAGCTGAAGAAGGCTTTATATGGACTTAAACAGTCTGGCCGTCAATGGTACGTAAAACTCAGCACAAAATTATCCGAAATGGGAGTAAAACCCTTAAAGAATGAGCCGTGTTTATTTTATGGTACACTCAATAACCATTTTTGCTTGTTATTAGTGTACGTAGACGACCTATTATTTGCATCAAACAGTTTAAAAAGCATCGAATATGTTAAACGAGAACTTTCAAAAGAATTAGAAATTAAGGATCTAGGTCTGGCGAAATATTGCTTAGGTCTGGAGATTGATCAAACCAAGGGCTTTATCAACTTAAAGCAAACAGGCTACGTAAATGAATTGTTAAAGCAGTATGGCATGAAAGATTGTAATCCTTCAATGACACCTTCTGAGGTAAGCGTAAAATTTCCAGACACAAAAGACAAGCCGTGTGAAGAAAATCCATATAGAGAGTTGATTGGAAGCTTAATGTACCTGTCAGTAGCAACACGGCCTGATATCGCGAATACAGTATCTCGGCTGGCACAGTTTGTTACGAATCCGTCTATGTGTCATTGCTTGCCGCTAAGAGGGTGCTGAGATATTTGGCTGGAACAGCATACAGAGGATTGACTTTTCGAAAAACCGAAGATCCATTGACAGGTTATACTGATGCCGATGGGGGTGGCTGCACAATTGATCGTCGTTCCTACTCAGGCTATATTTTTATGCTAAGTGGAGCTGCAATAACTTGGAAATCGCAAAAGCAGCGCACTGTGGCATTGTCTTCAACCGAAGCAGAATACATCAGTTTAGCAGAAGCAGCTAGCGAAGCAATTTATTTGCGAAGTGTGTTACTTGAGCTTGACTTACAAATGTTTTCCAAGATAACAATTTTTGTTGACAACAGAGGAGCTCAGTATTTGGCGAGTGATCCAGTTTTCCATGCTCGCACAAAACACATCGACATAAGGCATCATTTCGTTCGTGAATCAGTTGAGGCTGAACATTTTAAATTGCAGCATATATCAACGCAAGAAATGATTGCCGACATTATGACCAAACCGTTACCCAAAGTGAGTCATGAGAGGTGCCTAAAAGGACTTGGATTTTCTACCTGAGATGACCTGCTAATTGAGAGGGCGTGTTGGAAATATTCAACTCTATTTCTATTACAATATGCATGTCAATATGGCATCTACATTCACTTGTCATTTTGTTTGTACTTCTTTCTTTTTTCGTTTTTTGTATTACATTCCCTTTTGTTATTCTTGTACTTTAACAACGTGAGATTATTAAACACTTGTTAATTAAAACCTGGATCTTTTTATTTTATCTTGGAATTCCGCTGCCATCGTAACACCTATAATATCCCGTTAATCCCAAAAATCCTCGTAATTGACGTAATGTCCCTGGTATTGGGTAATTCTGTATGGCTTCGACCTTTTTTTGGGTCCGTTTTAATAATATTTTTGGCCACCACATATCCCAAAAATTCTACTTCTTCTTGGAATAAAGCCATATGAAGTGTGTACAGGTAAATTCAATTGTTCCTTGGATAGTGGACTAGACCCAACCCCCGTGTTATAAATATTTCGTCCAAATTCATTTGTTTGTTAAAGTTATTGAGTGTTGAATTTTTGATAATTTTTTAATATGATAATATTGAAAAATTATTTTCCCATTACTTCCATTACTTACAGATAACTGTGTTTACTTTATTATAAGTAATTTTTTGCGATCTAATTGTTCAATAAATGATATTCCTAGCCTAGCCTCGATAAGTTTTTAAAAAATAAAAACTTATTCAGCTCTTGGCTTCAAATATGAGTATTGAACCGAGCACTAACTCTTTATTCATTAATTTCTTGTCTTTTATACAAAGATTTACTTAAGGTTAGATACAATATTCAAGCTTAAATTTTAGGAATTTAAGACTAGCTAAAACTGGCTTAGCTTATTCTAAGTTCTTAATTCTATGGAAAGCGGACCATAGGTGTTAGTTGATGGCCGCTGTCTAATTGCGAATGTGTCAACGACATGCTTGGCACATTTGCATGGTATTTGAGTTGAGCTGTTTTTGTTTACAGAATGGCTAATTGCCCTGTGTAAGCGGTACCGTTAACTTGTACACTTTATAGTTCTTGTATTAGACCTTTACACATATTTTTATATAGGCTTTGGTTAAATATTTATGTTGATTACAAATTTTGTGAAAGTCGTATAAAATCCTTGTATGTACACTTACACAACTTTATCTGAACTCAAACGAATTCTTCACAATATTTAGACGTAGGCCCGGTTACTCAATGCCTGATTATAATAAACTTTATCATATGATTGGAATGACATATTCGTTTTCACCAAATTCTGATTAAGTCCTGATGATATAATTCGTCATTGTGAACGTTTTTGGGTAGAAATTCACAAAATTCGCTTTGTTCCTGCAACGGTTCACTCATTTGGCCCTTTAAGAAATTCGCGCAAAACTATCAGACTTGCTCTGCATAAGATCAACTTAGCATCTCAACAAAGATGACTTGATACGAAACTCTCTCCCGCTTATCTGACATTAGATACATACATAAACAATAAGGAGCCAGAAAGCAAAAAACGGACCAAAACAATTTGGGAAAATCATTGAATCATAAGTGAACATTTCGATAAACTTAAAATATCGCGCGATTGGGAAAGAATACGTATAGTATGCAGGAAATATACATATGTAGAAGATGATATTTTTTAACGCATTTGAGTGGTTTACAGGGATTAAAAAACGCTTATAAGACACACACAAAACGCTTTTTCTCTTTGTATTATTTTCAAATATTTATTTTAATTTATAACCATTTTTATTTGAAATCATATTATTTCAATTTCCATGTTTTATTTCATTGCGAAATGCACATCATTAAGGATTTTACCTTATTTGAAGATATCTTGGAAATTTTAACTTTATATTATGAATTATTTCCATAATACCATATCAAGAAAAATTCAAAAATTAATTCGGTAGCACCTTTTTGCATACCTCTTGGTATATGGAAATTGCAAAATTCCTAAAAATCTACTCAAAATGCCCATATTTTGTTTTCACCCTGCTGGCATCATTGGAAAATGTTGTAAAAAATTACTACTTTTTGAGCGCTCTCAGAGAGCGAGAAGTTTCGTATCTAGTCATCTCTGATCTCAACTACATAGCATGTTGACAACAGCAAGAGTGATTCGAACTCAAGTCTGTTGAAATTCAAATTAACTGCTTTTCGAGTTATGAATACAGCGGGCAAAATTCGTAAAAACGAGTGTCTCTCGTTATTGCAGTCACGGTTGCCATAAGCTTAACCAAAAAAATTACCAAGAAGTTGAAAAGTTACCAAACATTACCAAGCAGTACACAACGCAGTCGTGTTGAATTATCAGAGAAAGTAACAATTATATTGTACTTATATTTCTCATGTGATAATAAAAAGTGACTCTAATTTTGCAAAAAAGGATTGAAAAAGTTTAAAATAAAAATCCCGGTATGCTGTTGAAAAGAAAATGGTCAAGAAATAATTGAGCGCTCTCAGAGATCGCGAAGTTTCGTATCTAGTCATCTTTGATCTCAACTACATAGCATGTTAACAACAGCAAGAGAGAGATGATTCGAACCCAAGTCTGTTGAAATTAAAATTAACTCCTTTTCGAGTTTTTATATGAATTTGAATGTTATTTTACTATATTTTTTTTTTTGTTTTTCCGAAACTTCAGTTTTCCTTCAAGAAATAAACCGACAACCATGGCTTAATTAGAAAGGTTGTGTCATTAGAACATCTTCATGTTCATGTTTTTTTTTCGGTGGAAGGTTTAGTGTCAAATTTAAAACGAATTGAAGTCATTGCTTTGAAGTGAAATAAAATTTAATAAATTTCAAAGCGTTATTTTTGAAAAATATAAAAAGAACATAATTGTTATGCTGTAAACATGTTTGTATAACGAATTTATTATTATAATAAAAAAGCTGTTATAATAAGTATGTTCATATGCATGGTGTCATACTACATGCTTTCTCATTATACATTCCTACGCAAAAAGGTGTTCTGCACATGAATACCTTGCATCACGCCCGCTTTAAGAATCTGTTTTAGCACTTGCACTCGCTAAATAACCCTCAGCTTTGATTTCAAATATCTCACAATCTAATAAAAATATTGGTTCAGCGGAGTTATTTATGTTCATGCTCCTGGGACCAAAACGCGTCTCCTGATACCTGTCCCGACATTTTTGGTTGTGTTTTAGCGCTCGGTAGCCCACGTTAACGATTACCATCTTATTACAACTTGCCCACACCAATTCATGTTGCACTTGAAGTTTTATTGCCAACTTTATTTTGCTACTATGATAATGCGGTCATCCACCAACTTGCACTTAGGATTATTGGCATTAACTCCACAGTAAGCTTCCATGGGTGGATTTTTCCTGGGCGCGATAGCCAACCATACCCTGGGTATGCCGGAATGAAAAAATAATCGCACGTATCTATTTATATCACTAATGTAGATATATTCCTGGCCTCTAATTTTTGGGCTAAAACACTTTTCACGGTAATTTAATCCTTTTGGAGTACATTTTTCTTTATTTTGTGTAAATGTAAACAATATTTCAACAAAAAGCAAATTCACATTTTGACATTGAACATCATGGCGAATTACGCCATGGCGACAACTATTTATTTCTTGCTAAAGCCAGAAATGCGCAGATCGCTTTTTTGTAAACATTTTCCAGAAATTAGCAGTAGAAAAGTACAAGAGATTCTGACACAAGAAATTTTTCTTAAGCGTTTCATAAGTGTCATTTTATATAGAGCTTTTGAATTTCTTTTGAACAGCGTAAAGCCCTAAAAAGAAAAATATTTTCCAATCCCAAGCACGTTCATTGATGCATTAGATAATTGTTCCGTGTCCTTTTTCCCTATGGTACATCGATATATTACTGCTACGCTTCCAGTTTCCGTTGCTCCTAGCGAACGGTATTTCTCTTCCCTTCGAAGGTTAAAAAATTATCTGAGAAGTACAATGGGGCAGGAGAGGCTGGCTCTACTCAACATCCACTCTACGTTTGAAGTAACTCCTGAAGAAATCCTAAACACACAAGAAAAATAAATATTGTTTTGTACACGGCTAAAAGTTTTAGCCTAGATTTAAAACTTTTTGGGGCTACATATAGTATGACCTAAACAAATTTGGTTTAAATTTACGTTGGTAGAATTAAATTTACGCCGTTTGTTATAGAAATATGCGTAATAAAAATTATTTAAATCTTAAACCGAAAATGTTAACAATTTTTTATTTTTTTAAAAAATGTTAGGACTCCACGTGGCCCAAATCAGTGCGCAATGCTCTACCTACTGAGTTACGGCGCACTCATGAATTTTGTGCGAAAAGTACACATATTCGCTGTGTATACGGCTTTTGTTGAATTTTTGTTTATCCTAGTAAAGTTTTAAATCTCAACCGCAAAAAATTGAGAATTTTTGTAGGTTTGGAATTTATTACCAAAAAGTTTTAAAAATTGTCTCAAGTCTCAAAAAAAGAGTCACTAATTTGTCAGCTGGTTGTAGGCAGGTCACAAACAAGAAAATATAGGGAGAAAAATTAAATAAATAAAATTTTTTTTTAAGTTTGAAATCATTTATAAATATTAAAAATAATTTTGTTTTTGGTTTTTTTTGCGGTCTTTCTTGTTATACATATTTGTAAGTTTTTGCAAGCTCGAGACCAGTTAACAATAATTCATAGTTGAATTTATATTGTCAGTTTTTGGGAAAAAATGATAATTGGAGAAAAATTACAAAGTTAAATCAACAGCGATGGATAGGATTACGTGTTGCAAAGTTTCCAGGCTCATCATCAGATCCCTTTTCGGACACTGGGATATGAACCAGTGTCTGCACCAAAGCCGCTGCCAGAAAATTCATAGAAAATTAATTTTTGTAATGTTGATGCAGTGGCAAAACCCAATCGTTTGAAGTAACGCAGGCGCACCACTATGTATTCATCCGCACCTTTTGCGCTATTGCCAATTGTTATACGCACTTCAAGTGGATGTGATTGCAAAACGTCTTCTACTATCATTTAATCACCATTGGTGGAACTGTAGGTTTAACGTTTGTTTGCACCACTACTTCCCACATCCAGCTCATCTGTATCCGAACTAGCACCACTTTGTATGATCTCGGTATGAGTTGCGATTTCCAATTGACGCACATCATCCTCGCTACCTACTACAGTTACACAAACACCGCACTCTTTTTCACAAATAAATAAATAAAAACATATGCAAATGACACAAAAATGACAGAAACGTCGAATTCGGATGAACTTTTTGAATTTGTTTGAATGGCAACATAACATGACAGGCGAAAAAGTTCATTCGCCACTCACAATGCAAGTTTTAGGTGAGTTCGCCAATCTGTTCGACTCGCCAAATGTATTCGCTTCGCAATTGACAATATGCGTCAATATTAAGATTTATGATACATTAATTTTACCAAATAAGATTACAAAAATAAAGGGGAAATTATAATTTTACAAAAAAAATTTACAATAGGAAAACTTTTACACTAAACAAATCAAACAGGAAGAACATATATATATATTGTTAATTGAAAAAAATAGTAATATTCATTTAATTAGTCTATGTTCTGATTTGCTAATTATACATATGCATTGTCATTATATCAATTTTTATTTCCATATGGGCAAGTCTCAGATAAGGTCCCCCTACAACAAAAATTTAAATGGTTAAAAATAAGAGCTTTTTACTAAAATTATTTAGAAAAACTAACACAATAATATAGTCTGTAGTAATTACAGCTAGATTATGTGGTTTTTATGAAGCTGGCGACGGCATGCTGAGAGATAAGTAGAAAAATGATAAAAATACGGAAAAGCTGATGTGCAACTGACTACTTCTTGAAAGCAGTAATACTGGAAGCCTGAACCATAAGTTGCAAACAAAATGCTTCCAAACGAAGCAATAAATATTATATTAGATGATTTTGACAGTTAATATGTTCTTGTGTTGGAATTACTATATGTAATCTTTATTACAAAAGTGGTGGAAAAATTTGTCGCGTCCGTTATGTCGCGTCCGTTACAGGACTTTCGCTTATTATCCGATGTTCTGAAAACATATTTCAGATTTCGTAAATCTTCGAGCGAAGGGTCTTCTTTGACCTTTAATCTCTCATTTAAGGAATATAAATGTTCCCCTAAACTTCGCTAAGTTTTACGTACTTTCAAAAGCATTAAAAAATTACTTCCATTTCTTGTCGCGTCCGAACAGCATTATATATGGATATATATAAGTTGTTAAATGTTAAAGGTCCAACAAAATTTTATGGAATGAAGCATTGTGGTTGTGCTTTGAAAACATTATGATATCCCCTAATTCTGCTGCTTATGATTCATTTTATCCAGGGTTAAATGCGTACGAATGTCGCGTCCGTTACACAGGACTTACCCATATACATTATAAGTGTAATTTTCAATTATCTAATGATATTTAAATCTAATAAATGTATGAGACAATGACTCTTTGATTGAATGGTGATTCAATTCGTTTAAATATTATGTGTCTAAACTCTATAAAATAAAAACAGTGGGCATAGTTTACTAAATAGTTTAATAACTTGGTGAAAGACGGTTTATTTAATAGGCAAATTATGCCGTGTGTGTGTGCGCAAAAAGTAGATCGCGCCCAAGCTAAAGTACAGTGCAACAACTGCAAAGAGCTCTTTCATCTAGAGTGCATTGGTCTTGTACCAGCTGATGCTGACAAAAGATATGTGTGTAATGAGTGTGGTCGTGCAAATACTGGTTTGACTAGTTTAGTTGCTGACATGAGTGCTAACAATAACAATAATAACAATAGTTCGCAGCAAGTGCAGCGATTTTCTCTTTTGAAAGAGATTGATCAGCTTAAAGCTGATAATGTGCGCATTTTGGCGCTATTAACTAATCTATGTGAGTTTAACAGCCAAGTAGAGTTAAAGTTTAAGCAACTAAGTGCTGAAATTTGTTCGCTGCAATCAGTAGTGAGTGACAAAGACGCCATCATCATTGAGCTTACTACACAAATTAAAAATCTTAGTGATGCAGTTGTTGGTAGCTCAACCAAATCGGCTATTATAAAAACTGTTGCTGTTAATAAGAGCACAGCTGTGCCCACTGCAGTTGAGAAAAACAGTGATTGTCCAAATGCGATGAGCAACTCTCTTGCTCAATCTTCGGATAAATCATATAGTGCTGTTGCTAGTGCAGCTAATGGTTTCGTTGTTAGTGATGCTAACAAGAATGCAAATAAGGTGTGCAATCAATGTTCGTCAACTTTATCAATGCTGTCCACACAGACTCTATGTTTGGAGAATTCTGTAGTTGATCTTGCTGCTGATAATAATTCTGCAATGTTAAGCGCATCTACCAATGCGTCGGCCAACATAACGCCAAGTAAAGTACCTGCTAATCGGAAAATGGCCTCTAGTAAGTCTAGAAGGCTCAAACCTCCATTAGTTATTGGATCAAATAACAACAACGAGCTAAGTGTGGTATTGAATACAAAATATAAATACCTACATATCTCTTCGTTTTCTTCGACTGTGAAATCCGCTGACTTATTGTCTTACGTCGCAAAGCATGCCCAAATTGACCCCGAAAATTTGAGATGTTATTCATTAATTTAACAAGGTGTTGAGATAGAAAATCTTTCAAAAATAAGTTTTAAACTAGGAGTTGCTGAAGAGTGCTATGAGAAGGTGCTAAATGCAAACATTTGGCCCACATATGTTGAAGTACGTCCTTTCAATTTTTTTCAAAGGAATTCTACCCGAAATATGATCACTCATAATTCGGGCAACTCAAATAAATTCCCAAGCATTGCATTTCGTTAACATGATCACCTACCCTACTCCGATCGCACGCCATAAATTACAATGCAATGTATTCAAGTCAAGTCAAAACATTTTTCAGTAAGAAGCAACTAAAAAGCAATTAATTTCGTATGTTTAAGCGACATACATACATAAGCTACGGTTATTTCATTCGTTTATTTTATTTGCATTGCATGCTATTGTAATTCGCAATAAGCTTATAAAATATTTCGAAGATATAGTTTATGGTTTGGAAAGCAAAAGGGTGGTTTTTCATACCGAAAATGAGGAAGCCAATCGCGCCATGCCTCAGAGCCAACAGTGCTCGCCACCAATAAATACATACAGGGTGTCACAGGTGTACCGCACCTCCCGTTCTATAAAGAACAAAATGTTTTTAACATTTGCGCAACACGGTCATCAGAACCTGAGCCAAATGATTTAATAAATACCTTTTGAGCAATACGGTCGCCTAGGCCTGAGCCAAAAGGTGGTTTTTCACAGCGAAAATGGGGAAGCCAATCGCGCCATGCCTCAGAGCCAACAGTGCTCGCCACCAACAAATACATATAGGGTGTCACAGGTGTCCCGCACCTCCCGTTCTCTAAAGAACAAAATGTTTTTAACATTTGCGCAACACGGTCATCAGAACCTGAGCCAAATGATTTAATAAATACCTTTTGAGCAACACGGTCGCCTAGGCCTGAGCCAAAATGTGGTTTTTCATACCGAAAATGAGGAAGCCAATCGCGCCATGCCTCAGAGCCAACAGTGCTCGCCACCAATAATACATATATACTCTCTCGTTCTCCAAAGAACATTTTAGCCAAACATGGTCGTCAGAACCTGAGCCAAATGAATAAATACCTTTTGAGCAAAACGGTCACATAGCACCTGAGCCAAATAATAAAATAAAATAAAAAATAATAATAACTTTAAAAAACAACTCGCCTTCTCTAAAGCTTAGACATGGTCCTTCGAGCCGAATACGAACCGGCGACTTATGCATTTCACTAGACGACTAAGCCGTCTAGGGGGGCGAGGATGTTTAAGCGACATACATACATAAGCTACGGTTATTTCATTCGTTTATTTTATTTGCATTGCATGCTATTGTAATTCGCAATAAGCTTATAAAATATTTCGAAGATATAGTTTATGGTTTGGAAAGCAAAAGGGTGGTTTTTCATACCGAAAATGAGGAAGCCAATCGCGCCATGCCTCAGAGCCAACAGTGCTCGCCACCAATAATACATATATACTCTCTCGTTCTCCAAAGAACATTTTAGGCAAACATGGTCGTCAGAACCTGAGCCAAATGAATAAATACCTTTTGAGCAAAACGGTCACATAGCACCTGAGCCAAATAATAAAATAAAATAAAAAATAATAATAACTTTAAAAAACAACTCGCCTTCTCTAAAGCTTAGACATCGTATGTCGCCTGAAATATGAGTACTCATCATAATTCACCCGCCTAAAGCATATCCACTTCAAAGCGGCACTCAGCTACGCTAAATGGTGACATAGCACAAACATCCACACAATGCTTGCACAATATTAAAACGCTGAGCTAACAATAACAGAAATGGGTCATATGGGAAATGCAACTTCTTGTTTTACATATTTGTAAGTTTTGCAAGCTCGAGACCAGTTAACAATAATTCATTGTGAATTTTAACTGTCAGGTTTTTGGGAAAAATTGATAATTGTAGAAAAATTACAAATTTTTATCAACAGCGATGGATAGGATTACAGGTTTCAGAGTTTCCAGGCTCATCATCAGATCCCTTTTGGGACACTGGGATATGAACCAGTGTCTGCACCAAAGCCGCTGTCAGAAAATTCATAGCTTAGTGTTACAATTTTCTAACAGCGGAAAGGGATCTGATGATGAGCCTGGAAACTCTGAAACTTGTAATCCTATCCATCGCTGTTGATTTAACTTTGTAATTTTTCTCCAATTATCATTTCTTCCCAAAAACTATCAATAAAAATTCAACTATGAATTATTGTTCACTGGTCTCGAGCCTGCAAAAACTTACAAATATTTAAAAAAAATAACAATTAATTAATAAAAAAAAAAAACAAAAAAACAAAAATAATAAATTGTCCCCGATCCTGGGTTCGAACATGCACCGCTCGCGTTGTACCCCAGACACTTACTACCTGTGCTATTGCAACATTTATTTGAGCGCTGTCAAATGCTGTACTTCAGATTTATGCATATCTGTTTTTACCACACACCGAAATCAGCGAAAGTCACAAAAATTATCTTTAATGAAAAATCTCAAGTTTAGTGACTTGAGATGAGACAGACTTACAGAATACAGCTATAAGTTTCGTAATGTTTCGGAAAGTTTCGAACATAAGTATGATATAAGTACAAACCTGCATCACTAATATTCAAAATTCGTCGATGAGCGCCACCATCTATCAATTCGTTTTCTTCGTATAATCCAAAATTAGCTCCGGATAGGTATATCTTAAACGGATTAATTGTGATAAATGCCATCATAAAGATACACAACGCAAGCCGTGAGCTCGACAGATTTCGTATTTTGCTTGGAACGTGTCTTATTTTATTTGTGTTCATTTTTTTGATAGTTCTATTTAACGGAGAGCACGGTAGAGAAATATCAGAATATGTTGGTGACTGTGAAGCACTTGACTCATCACTGCAAGGTGGAGTAATAACAGTCTTATTGTTATGCGTCAACGTTAATAACTTGGATGCTTTGTTCTCTTCATTAAGTGTTGTATCCACTACAGCTGAGGTAATTAAAAATTGTCCTTTGCCACTATTATAATTCAGAAGTTCATTTTGAAGCCTTTGAATTTCAATTTGCATTTCAGAGTTTTGTTTTTGAAGGTCACGTATTTTATCAATAGATTTGCGTAATACAGCAGATTTGTTCAACTTTGCTGTTTCCCCTATAATCAAATTCTTAAGCTCAGATATTTTATCGTTAATTGAAGTACGGTAACGGCGCTCTATAGCATTATGAGCAGATCTTTTCACCTCTTTTTTTTTTGGCTGAATCCGAGTTATTGGAACTTTATGCTCAACAGTTGAAATGCTTCGCACTTTTGGGAAATTACATGTTTTGAAATTAAGAGCTGGTTCATATATCAGAGGTAATTGTGTTATTATTGGACTTCCGCCTACAATAGTATTCGCAGATGTCGTAATCACTGTCGGACTTCGTTGAATTAAAAAATTCTGATCCATTTGAAACTCTTTGAAGCCTTCCGCACATGGTGGCTGGATTAACTGAAAAAAAACAGGGACGGTAATCATTAGATAGTTAAAATCAGCAGTTTATCATTATTGTTCAATCTAGATTTTTCGTATTACTTAAGGACTAATTATTATTTAGGCTGTGCATAATAATGTTGAGGAATACCACCAGGTCAGTTAAAAAAGGGAAGCACCTGTCCAAGTCGTTCGAAATTAAAAGAGGTTTCAAACAGGGTAGCAACCTACCGTGCGATTTTCTCAATTTGGAGAAAAATAATACCGGCCGCAGAAGTACACCGCTCAGGAACCATCTATTATACAATTGCCATCATTGGCTCAAATAACCCGCCGTAAGTTCCCCGAATCGGATATAGAAGTGGGTATGTAGGTTACGGGGGCAAAACGAAGTACCTTCTGTCATCATTCAAAGAGTCATCGCATTGACGTCCTGGCACCCACGCAACTGTTGGCAGTCATAAGTTTGAAATAGTAAACGATTTCGCTTCCCCGGGAACCAGCATTAGCAACAATAATGTCAACTTAGAAATCCAGGAAAGAGTGATACTTTCCAATAAATATTACTTTGGACTGCGTAGGCAATTGAAAAGCATCGTCCTCTCTCGACGAACCAGAACCACGCTCAACAAGTGGATTATAATACCCGTTCTGCGATATGAAGTAGAAACAGAGACAATGACATCCGCAGATCAGTCGGCCCTTGAAGTATTCGAGAGAAAGTTCTGAACGATTTAAGCGCCTCTATGTGATGCGAACAGTGTTTACTGAAGAAGATTTAATGAGCTGTACGCAGACATTGACATTGCCCATTGTCACATGTCTCAACGGGTTTCAGAGAAACGATGATTAATATCGGACTGTCTATTATATTTCCGAGACTCAGTGAAGCGTGGCGGGTTTTTTGATGGATAATTAAAAATGTTTAGGTTTATATCCCCCCATTGGAGTGCATTTTTTGGGATTACGCCAACCATCGGCACGCCATAGATCAATTGATCAGAGAAACAGGTTACTCTCATCACACAGACAGGTTGCGCTCCTTGTTTATCAAATGATTTAGTCGTCGCTGAACAAGTGGCGTTGCAACATCATGTGAAGTTATCGCATGTTTGCGCGGCGAATGCCAAAAAAATGCGTATGTACGTATCATTTTATGAAATGAATTTTTAGAAAAAAAACACACTATGTATATTATAAAATAATTAGTTTTTTTTTTACAAAAAAAGATATGTATGTATATTTCAAGTAAATTGGCGGGAGTAGTAAAAATTGAGGGGGTAGTAATATAAACAGAAAAAAGTATATATATTTTATTAATGAAAGATTAAAAAAAAACTATGGATTATTATAGATATTTTTAGGTAAATTACCGAAAAAGTACGACGGTATCATACATATATGCTTTTGCTTTGCTGTCTAGCAAGCAACTAAGAAACATATCAACTGGTTCGTGCGTTGAGAGCGCTTTACCAATACTAACGCATTTACAATTTTGCCGACGCCTGGATTAGGGCACTTTTAGCATAATTGAAGCACATCATTGTCCATGAGTAAGTTCTTTAGTTTTCTAACTTTGCTCTGCTAGCTTTATTAACCTAGCAATTTTTATGGAGGATGGGGCCGCTATTCACTTGGAAATCGGCCGAGCGATTCTTTTGCATGCGGTACAAGCAGCCTAATTCTCCCGGACATATGCGTCTAACTATCCTCTGGGTAGCCACCGAACACCCGTTTACTGGTAAGCTAAACGTGAGGAGGCGACAACCTTTTTAAATAATAATAATGCATTATTGAACCAACCGACAGGACCAGCCAATTACTCACGTACGACGTCATTCCGAATTGCCGGCTTTAAACTGTTATGATTTAAAACTACGCAGCAGGACCTGATCACCAAGTTGTGCAGCTGCAAGTGGGCGTCTGTCTTGGATCAAGCGGCTCGCTATATAAACGTAAGGGATGTGCCAGAGATCTCACGACCAACCAACGCTCAGCTCGAGGATAGGGAGGCTGCAAAAAACACTGGTACAGCTACCACTCTCCCGACGAATGCGGCTGAGGTTTCACGACCTGGCCACGCAGGTCCGAGGGAGAGAGAAACTGCAAGGCTCACAACGAAAGGGAGGCTGCGATGGCAACTACGGGGCACCTCCTATCTTCGGACCCTTCGCATCGGGACAAGAAGAAAGCAGCGAGGGTCCTAAAAAAAATATCAGGGGTTAGCGCTGGACACGTTGTCTGAGAATGCTAGGGACGCGATAGAGAGAGCGCAAGCTCTACTACCGCGGTTCCAACGCAATCTGGGACCAACTGGGGAAAGCTCGACCCCCTACAAGCGCCAAAGATCGGACGAGTATATGAAACCTCCTCCGAAACGGCACCAAAATGCGACTGGGGTAGGTAAACTCAGTTTTGCGGAAGTGGCCAAGGACGGAATCGTCGTAGGCATTCTGGACAATGCCCGTGGGACCATCCCCAGAGACCGAGACCGGAACGAAATCGGAAACGCCGTTCTCGACCTTCTGATGGAGTCTCCGGGCACTCCGCCGAGGGGGTCCGATGCGGGATGGTACCAGAGGCAGGTCAAGGTCCTCGCTTGCGAGGATTCGAGGACGGTCGACCTATATAGGGCAGCTGTCGCAATAAATAAATAAACTGGAAGGACATTCCAGCCCGGCCGAGGGCAAGGGCATGGGTTCCATCGGTCCCTGCAGAGCCTGAGAGGATTCTCAGGATGATGCAGGCGATGAATCCGGCTCTTCCGACGCAGGACTGGAGTGTCGTTCTGGTCGAGGACGCGGTAGGGCCTAGAAGGCAGATAGTTCTGGCTCTCAACAGGGAGTCTATCGAGCCTCTTCAACAGAGGAATGGTCGAGTGTATTACGGCATCGGGGAGGTCGTAATACACATCTATCGTCGCGACGCACAGCGCGCTGGAGCAACCGGCGCCACTGACACAGAGGCGACCGAAGAACTGGAACTCTCCGACGTGGAGAGGATGGTTTTCGCCACGTCAAACGGCGCAGGCGCACTGAGCAGTTTGACGATGGAGGATGCTCTGCTTGAGTCCGACGGGGAGGACCTATATGTTACGGTGGTGGAAGGGGAGTCTGGGCACAGTCCTGATGGGGATGAGAGTGCTCCAGATAAACCTCCACAGATCTAAAGCAGCGTCAGCTTCTCTAATAAGTCGCCTTTCTAAAGGCGACGTCGACGTGGTCCTCGTCCAAGAGCCCTGGGTCAATAACTCAAGGGTTTGCGGACTGGGGGCCAATGGATTCCAGCTGTATCGAGCTGATGATAAAGGTATAATTAGAACCTGTATTTTGGTTAAGTCTGAGCTAAACACATTTCTCTTACCTAACTATAGCAACGGCGACGCAACGGTGGTTATTATCTCCGCCAGCGGCACGAAATCAACCATTGCGTCGGTCTACATGCCGTACGACTCAGAGGAACCTCCACCACAAAACAACGTGAGGCAAATGGTGACCGACCACAGCAACGGCCACTTACTTATCGGAATGGATGCGAATGCCCATCACATCCAATGGGGGAGTTCCGATATCAACAATCGAGGTGAGTCACTCTTTGATTACCTGCTAACAACTAACCTGGTAGTTTGCAACGTAGGCAATGCGCCAACGTTTATTACTAAAAACCGAAAAGAGGTAATAGACCTCACTGTTTGTAGCGAAAGCCCTTCTAGGTGGGTCAGAAAATAGCGCGTTCTCGATGAACACTCGTTCTCTAATCACCGATATATAGAAATAGTTCTAAACTTCTTAGTGGAACAACCCACTGTGAAACGTAACCTACGTAACACAAACTGAGAGGTTCACAACGAAATACTAGCTAGGGAACTACCGGAATTACCCTCCCAAGTTCCTTCATCAACTGAGGAACTGGAGGATATGGTCACAACCCTCAACTTGGCACTCTCAAATGCCCTGGAGCAAGCCTGCCCAGTGCCAACAGCGCGCGGTAAGCGTAAACCTCATTGGTGGTCCCAAGACTTGGACTCACTTCGCATATCCTGCAGGAAACAATTCAACACAGCCAAGAGCTTCGACACCGAGCTCCAATGGCTGGAATACAAGGAAAAATTAAGAACCTATAAAAGGGCTCTAAGACAGTCGAAAAGAACTTCGTGGAAGAACTTCTGCACTGGTGTTGAAAGTGTCGAGGACACTTCGAGACTAAGGTGCATACTACCAAAGACGCAAACCGCTATGAGTTTCTTGCGAAAATCTGACGGCACCTGGACCAGCTCAGAAGGGGAAACCCTGGAGCTACTTTTGGATACAAACTTCCCGGGAAACTTACAGAGTGCACCAACAATACCTGCAACGAACCGGGCGGTGAACATACCCATAACGGAGGACAGGGTAAAATGGGCAGTGAAAAGTTTTAAGCCTTTCAAAGCTGCCGGACCTGACGGGATCATCCCCGCACAACTTATCAATACCTTGGACATATCAGCCAAATGGTTAAGTCATATTTAACAAGCATGCCTAGCTCTCAGCCACATTCCGAGTGCATGGAAAAGCGCTACTGTGGTCTTTATCCCTAAGGCAGGGAAGGCCTCTCACCACGAGCCAAAGGACTACAGACCCATCAGTCTCTCATCCTTTGTACTCAAGACTCTGGAGAGGATAATCAGCGATTACCTCACTACCACTATTGATAGCAACCTAATATCGGGCTATCAACACGCGTACACCAAGGGAAGATCAACGGAAACGGCGCTTCACAGCCTAGTTTCTGTAATCGAAACATCTTTGGAAAATAAAGAGTATTGCCTGGTATCCTACCTGGACATTGAAGGGGCTTTCAACAACATAACTCCGGAAGCCGTTAACATTGCCCTTACAAACTTGGGTGTAGATACATCCCTGGCGAGATTTAGCGATCAACTTCTAAGAGGGAGGATAATACTCTCATCCTTTGCGGAAGTTGAGATGAAACGCTACGTCACAAGGGGCACCCCACAAGGCGGTGTCCTCTCGCCGCTCCTATGGAACCTCACAGTGAACTCGCTGCTAAGAGATACCTGCTGGGGAGGCGGGAAGGTTGTGGCTTACGCGGACGATCTGGCCATTGCATAGAGAGGCAAGTTCCCACAAACTTTATGCGACTTGATGCAGGCAGCTCTACGGGAGGTTGCCTCATGGTCCTCCCGATGCGGGCTAAGCGTCAACTCAGAGAAGGTGGAACTTATTCTATACACCAAACGGTACAAAATACCACTCCTAGCTCTACCAGAACTAAACGGGGTGCGCCTTGAACTAGCCGATAAGGCGAAATTCCTAGGCGTAATTCTAGACAAAAAGCTGAACTGGAAAGATAATCTCGTTCAGCGTCAAAATAAAGCTTACATAGCATTATACACGTGTAAAAGAGCGATTGGGAAGAAATGGGGACTCGGTCTCAAAACTTGCAAATGGATTTACACTGCGATTATACGACCCATACTTCTCTACGGAGTCGTAGTATGGTGGCCTGCCCTGGGCAAGGCGTCATACCGAAACTTTCTTGACAAGGTCCACAGGTCCAGTATGATCAGTATCAGTGGGGCCCTGAGGACTTCACAGAGTGAAGCTCTTCAGGTCATCCTTGACGTACTGCCTGTAGACCTTGCAGGATGCCAAGCAGCGGCAGCATCAGCCCTGCGTTTGAGGGAAACGTCCTGCTGGAGCATAAAAACCACGGGGCATTCCAGCATACTGAACCAATACAGTTTTCTCCCCACAAGAACGGATCGCTGTGCGACAACAACAGCTGATGACCGTTACTTCAAAATACGTATTCGCAGGAGGGAAGAATGGGAGGAGCCTAATAATTGCTTCACGGCTTAAGGTGGTGTGTCCATATACACCCACGGCTCTAAATTAAACGGTAGAGTGGGAGGAGGGGTCTACTGAAAGGACCAAAACCTCGAACTGTCTTTCAGTCTACCGGATCACTGCAGTGTCTTCCAGGCTGAAGTCTCAGCAATATGGGAAGCCGCTAAAAAGATAGGGAATGACACTATCGGCAAAGAAATTTTTATTTTTAGTGATGGCCAAGCGGCCATCAAAGCTCTTGGCTCGTACTCGTTCAATTCTGAACTTACGCTAAACTGTCGCCGATCTCTGCAGGAGATGGCCCAACAGAGCTGTGTGAACCTCATCTGGGTCCCGGGGCACCGGGACATCGAGGGAAACTGCAAGGCAGACGAACTTGCCAGGCAGGGCACGACCGAGCAGGTTCTTCCAGATAAAGAACGCTTAGGGATGCCCTTCGCCACATGCAAGCTAATGCTGAAAGAATACATCTACGACCAAGCCAAAAGATGGCTGCAAACAGCAGGTTGCCAGATAGCTAAGCAGACCTGGCCAAAATGGGATCCGAAGAAATGTCGACTTGACCTACATACATCAAGTCAACAAAGTGGTTCGAGGATGAGGAGTAACCTAAACGTAACTTAAACCTTACCTAACCTAACTTAGGGCCTCATTATCTATCATGAAAAGAACTTTCGTTTCGTCCCAGAGACGAATCTTTCGCCTGTTTGCAATATGTAATACGATCGAAGCAACAAAAAACAATATTTTCAGAAAAATAAAATAAATTAGTTGTCAACAACTCATAGGCAAACGAAAATGATAGAAAATACGCGTTCGTCTGAGCTTTCGTTCGGAATACAGAATGAGACCTTTAAACTAAAATATTTGATATCTTATGAATCTCTCTGAATGTATGCAGGTATGCCCAAATTTAGGATATTAGTAAACGGTAAGTGCATTGTTTCTTTACAGGATGTCTGAACAGGTAATTATTTTAAGCAATGGTAAGTATTTGGAAGAAGGGTAAGTATTTAAAGTGAAGGTAAGTATTTAAACGATCTGTGTATATAATGAGGTAGGCATTCTTAAAATTTATATATGCAATTCGTTGTATGTGGAAATAGGTGTGTATATAAATGTGTAAAAATAAATACAAATTTCAAAATTCAATTATGTTTTATGCACAAGTAGAGTTGTGAATTTTTTGAATGTGAATTTATAGTTTCCCACAACCTTGAGAAAATGAGTTTCAAAACTCTTAACAGCTGCCTCCCACTGTATTTCTCAGCTATGTGAGGTGCGGCTTCTTTGAGAAAAGTCGTGAGCTCCTTCTGAACTGTGCGGCTGGCACCGATAAAGGTTTTGCCATTATCTGTAGCTCGATTCTGTAACTTTTAACCAATCGCCGAGCGTTAAGTTTATCGCCGAATTTTGGGCGTTTGCTTTTAACGAAAGTCCGTTTCTGTAATTTTCCTTAACACTAAAATAAGTTTAGCTGTTATAGGAGAAAAGCGTTAAAAACGTGTTAAGCGAAGTTAACGCTAACAGATTTATACTGGAACGATTTTCCTTCATCCCTTGTAAATTTTTGTTTTTTTTTTTTACAAACCGGTTTCGGCGATCCGCCATCTGTAGTTCGTGTTTTTCGAATGTTCCCGAGCGGCACCCTGTAATAGGGGTGTTTTGACACTCGTTCATTAGTTTGTTAGTTCAGGTAACGCTGAACGCTATCTTACGTCAGGTAATGCTGAATGTTCTTGACCGGCAACTCGTTAATTAGTTTGTGGGTCAGGTAATTTTTGTCTTTTGGTTTGTTCTGTGTGTGCGCTCGTTTATCGTAACTCGTCTGGTTATTGTACCTGCTGCGTTGTTTTGTTTTTGATAAACTAGTTTTAGAGGTTCAAATATTGCATCATAATTGGTGCTAGTTTGTTCGTTTATTATTCTTCCGTCAAATGTCTTTAGTTTGTTTATTTCCATGTTCTCAAGCACATTTAAGCGTCACCCTATATTTTGCACGTGAAGTTCTCTAGCTGTTTTTGATTGTAGCCGGGGTGCATTTGTTTTCGTACATATGGTTAGCAAAATTTGGTTTTAGTGTGATAGAGGGTTTCCGTGCCTTCCTGTTGTAGTCCCTAATGTGTTCCCGAAATCGTGTATTTATTTTTCGTCCTGTTTGTCCTATGTAGCTGTGCTGGCGTTCGCAAGTAAGCTTGTATACCCCATGTTCGCTGAACGGCTACGCTGAGTTGGTGTTGGTGTTAGTTTTTGTCCCAAGTTGTTCGATGTTCTGAAAGTTGGCCAACTTGTATGTGGTGTTTCCAGTGTATGTCATAACTGTCCAAATTTTGGCCTTTTCCGCTCACAGCTGGGATTAAAAAGTTAGTGAATAGGGAAAAGTGTTTAAAATAAGGTGTTAAGGGAAGTTAACGCTAACACTTGGCGTTAAAAAAGTTACAGAATCGACCTACTGACATGACTTTATGTGGTAGTCCACGACGACTGAAAAACCGCGAGAATGCTGCTTTGAAGGCGGCTGTCGTCAAATCTGAGCAGAGTTCGACGTGTATTGCTTTTGTCGAAAAGCAGAAAAACACACTAGGAAGTGTGGCCATTATTTGAGATTTGGCCTGTTGCTTATAGATAGTGCAGGGTTTGCAATGGAATATGCACTTTTTACCTTTTGCTTGAGTATTGTTCTTGTTGAATCATGCGAATCATGAACTGGTTTTTTGCATGCAAAAATTCGGAATAGATAAAGTCAAAGAGTAAGGAGCAAAAACGTGAGCTCTCGGGAATTATAATAGGTTGGTGCTCGTTATAGGTGAGCGTGGCGTATTCGAGCCTGCCATTCACGCGAATTATCCCTGTTGTGTCAAGCATAGGGTTCAGTGATAATAACGGGCATTTTTTGTTGATTGGGTTACATGATTGTAGGTCCGCAATTACGGTCGTGTAATACTTGCGTTGCGTCAGTTGAATTAGTCGCACCTTTGCCTGTAGCGCGATTCTGTAACTTTTTAAACGTCAAGCGTTGACTTCGCTTAACACCATTTTTAACACTTTTCGCGATTCTGTAACTTTTAAAAACACTAAAGGTGTTAGCGCAGTATGAATGAACACAGTTCAGCGCTGGAGCGACACCAGATTTGGACACGCAAGCATCCTGAAGACCATAACAAATAAACTGAAGCTGGTGGATTACACCACACCTTCAGACCTGCAACGGGTACAATGTACACCGTTGTGACCGTGCGAGAGGGCTTGCGGGTGGTCTGGCATTCATCACGCATCAATCTGTGCAGTATCGTCTATTTGAGGCTGACATCGACCCGAGGGACACCACCTTAGAACGTCAAGGTATGGTTGTCCGGTCAGGCGATGTCGATCTTTAAATCACAAACATTTACATACCTCGCGTCAACTGTTGTCCCAGGGATTACCACCCTGACATTCGTGCGTTACTCAGGGGCGAGAACCGCGTCATCCTTGATGACTTCAACGCACACCACGACCTGTGGCACTCCAGCTTGCAGGCCGATGGTAGGGGACAGGAGCAGGCTGACCAAATAGATGATTCGACGTTCTGCACGGTAAATGGGGATGCCCGCACTAGAGTGGCAGTAAACTGCTCTAGCTCGCCAGACATCACCATAGTCAGTGCTGGCCTAATAAACTGCGTTGAATGGCGTACGATGCTGACGCTTGCTTCAGACCACCTACCCATAGTGCTCTCTATCGATCGCCCCACCGACTTTGTCACCGCTGAGAATCGCACTTTCACTAACTTCAATAAAGCCGACTGGGAGGGTTTTCTCAACACCACAGAGAGCGCCTTCGCTGCTCTTCCCACCCCGTCTGACGTACGAGAAGGGGAAAAGGCGTTTCATATGGCCCTAATTTCAGCCTCCCATCAACACATTCCGTCAGGTAGAAAAAAGGAAGTGCGTCCATTCTTCCCCGCAGAGGCAGCGGCCCTGGCAAATGAACGTGACCATATTAGACGCCTTGACCCTACGGATCCCCAAATAAGGGATCTTAATGCGGAAATCAGACGCTTAGTAGATCAACACAAACGCGCAAGGTGGGAGGTGCACCTAAGGTCTTGTAACCTCTCGGCTGGAGTTGGCAAATTATGGTCTACGGTGAAATCTTTGTCCAACCCGACTAAACCTAACGACAAAATATCCATCGCCTTCGGTGATAAGGTTCAGTCGAGGCCAAAAAGGTGCGCGAGCGCCTTCTGCCGACAATTTGTAATGCATCCTCCGTTGAACAAAGAGATTCGCCGAGCCACCAGGGAAGCGCACAAACACAAAAACAGCGATGCGCCCATTGCCATCTCCACAACAGAAGTTCATGAGGCAATTCGGAGATCTAAGAACACCAAATATATTGGCCCCGATGGCATTTCCATGCTGATGCTGAAACACCTCGGCGACGAAGGCATCAGATACCTTACACACATTTTCAACCTTTCCCTGTTAAACGTTGGACTGCCAACTACGTGAGTGGTCGTCAAGCGTCGGTTGAGTTTAGAGGCGCCAGATCAAAACCCAGAATAGTTAAACAAGGGGTGCCACAGGGTGGTGTCCTATCCCCGTTTTTGTTTAAGTATTATACATCGAAACTTCCCCCCCCAACCAGAGGGTGTCTCGATCGTCTCTTATGCCGACGATTGTACGATTTTGGCTAATGGCCCCTCCGTTGAAGAACTCTGCTCTCGCATAAACTCTTACCTCCCAGCCGTGTCCGAATTCTTCGCCGAGAGAAACCTGGCATTGTCACCGAATAAGTCCTCGGCCACCCTATTCACGACGTGGACAACGCAAGTGAACATGGAATTAGACATCTACGTTGATAGTGTCAAGCTACCAACTGTCTCACTCCCCAAAATCTTAGGGGTGACGTTTGAAAACATGTTCAAATACGGCGTTCATGTAACCGCAATTGCCAATAAAGTCCAAAGCCGTAACAAAATCCTCAAGTCCCTAGCTGGTAGCACTTGGGGTAAAGACATAGAAACGTTACTAGCTACATATAAAGCAATTGGCCAGCCGGTACTGAGCTACGCGACGCCAATATGGTCGCCGGGGCTAGCTGACACACACTGGACGAGACTACAGGTCTGCCAAAACACCGGCCTTCGTACCGCCACTGGGTGTCTTCTTATGTCTCCTGAGCATCACCTACACAACGAAGCGAAAATGCTCGCCGTTAAAGAGCATAGCGAGATGTTGACCTGGCAATTCCTGTTCAACTGTTGCAGACCGCAGCATCCGAACGGACGCCTGATCAACGAGGATCCGCCCCCCAGGAGCATAAGGTGCCATCTACGCAAACACTACGATGAGATCTGGCACCTGATTTCCACGCCGTTTGATCCTAAGGTGCACCCTCATCCACACGAATTCGGTAAATTCCTATGTTGGCTCTCTCCCAGCGAACGCCGTTCTGAACCCCCCGAACGCAGACTGAACCCCGACTTGTCTAATGTTTGTCCGGCATGTGGCTTGTCCCACCATAATACTAACCACCCTTTTGTCAGCTCAGCCGAGCCTACTCTTCTAACATCCATAGCCCTCTGGTCCACCCGTGTCGAAGCCGCTAGGTTTCTAGGACTTCCGTTAGAAGAGTTTGATGATATTACTGGGAAAGATACTGACTACCTAGGTAGGGCTAAGTAGCGCTACAACAACAACAACAACAACAACCATGGCTTAATTATATAGGTTGTAGTGATCGGGCAACAACACTTACACGTTGTTTCGTTCTTATGTCAAAAGGCACGTGTGAGACAAACGCGCAAAAACGTTCAGACTTTTTAATCAGCTTTTCACATACACTCACAAATCACACATTTTCCTTAAATATTATCACGAGGAACTCATTAAATATCAATTTAAAGTGAATTTTTATTAAAACCAACAAGCGAACTCAGTAGCTTTTCCAAGAAGCGCAACAAAAAATGTAAACAAAGAAGTTATAGTTTGACATAATCATGGACGAGAAAGAAGAAGACCATATGCCATGTGCTCCAACCATATAAATTATTTAGTCATGGTGGCGACACGTGAGGTGTGGAATACGCCTTACTCCTTTGTTGCCTCTAAACTGAGTTTTGATTTTGAGGTTAAGCTTGGAAATGGAGAAGCAAGTGATAGTGATGTCGTTTTTCGCAATATACAATCTTTTTCCAAGTGCGAGCAAGCTAACAAATTGTGCAATAATTGTTTTCTTTCACAAATTTGCTTCGCTCTTGAGTCGAGAGATTTTTGAATTTTATGCAGCTCATCAATGAGTGATTCAGATTGCATAGTTTACACGATAGTTGTACAGCGTGTGTGTGTGTTGGTGTGCACCATCTAGCGTCATCTGACGTTCTTGCCATCTACAGCGCTGTAGTGAAGATAAACATAGACGACAAAGACAACAACCAATATTCGCATAAATAGATCCAATTTTATCATGCATAGCAATTGTATCATACATAGCAATTGTATCATACATAGCCACAAAATATAACAGCCAAATTAATAAAATTGTATGGGAGGTACCACGCCCCCCTAATATTTTGTTTTGATTTTAATACATGACCTACCCGTGGTAATCACAAAGAAACCCTCCAAAGGAAGTATATAATTTGGTTCAGCCGTTTTCGAGTTTTAGCGTGACAACTGAACACCATTTCATTTTTGTGTATATAGATATAGATAATAATGAGTATTACAGTGGAAATTGGAAAAAAGTGGGTGGAGTTATAATTGCTATCAGATGCAAATATATATATTTGAGTGAGTTATCGATTGAGTGCGAGTTGTGGTCAAGTTTTTGGGTTTACTATTTGGATATTAGGGTGTGCAACTTTCGCTGAGTATTTTTTATGCGTCAGAGCTAATAACTTGTTATTTTGAGTTTAAGTTTTTTTATAAAAAATGTGGAAGGAGTTTACATAAAAGTGAAAATAGTGTGCATATGAATTTTTTGTTGTTGCGGGAATTTTTACAACTGTGCTCTTTTGGGTAGCAACTAACTTTGTGTGAAAGTGAGATTTACCGGCAGAGGGCAGATATGTGAAACGGGTAAATAAATATGTACGTTTTTATGTAATACCAAAAGGACGCGGCAGACGTTGTTCTGCCCAAATTTAGGGAAAAAATCGCACGATAAATAAAAAAGTTTGGAATATTTCAGTCCCTGATCCACTTCCCGGAAAAAAGTAACCCCAAATTTTAACAAAAGTAAAGTGGTACCTTTCTACCAAAATTGAAGAAAATCGCACCATAAATAAAGAAGTTTGGAATATTTCGGTCCCTGGTCGACTTCCCGGAAAAAAAGAAAACCCCGAATTTTAACAAAAGTAAAGGACTACTTTTGTGTCAAATTTGAAGAAAATCGCGCGATAAACAAAAAAGTTTAGAATATTTCGGTCCCTGGTCCACTTCCCGGAATAATGAAAAATAGATAACGGCCTATTCTCAGATCTACTAAATACACTCACAAAATTTCATGACAAAGAACTTGGTCCACATTCACCTACTTGGTTCATCAGAACGCGGAGTAAATTGTCATCGTCATCACATGGTTCAAAAGAATTTGTTCTGCCTGATTCTGATCCAAGAGCGCAGTGAACTCATTTTTGTGCTTTCTCAACAAATGACTTTTGATATCACCTAGATGGACAGTATTCTAAAACAAGTAAGGAAAGGGCTGTCTTCGGCTGTGCCGAAGGCTTTATACCTTTCATGAATACGCACAACTTTTCTAAGTGTCCGATCCTTACTTACAATTACTTACAAACTCTCCAAAACTGTTAATTTAAAAATACATAGCCAAACCACATTTATCGGAGCAATCGGTAATATGGGAGCTATATGTTATGTAAGTCCGATCTGTATGATTTTCACTACACACATCACATATATAATAAGTACCAAACCTGCAAAATTTAACGTTTCTAGCTTTCTATTTGCAACATTTATAGCCCAAAATCCATTTATCGAAACTATCGATTATATGGGAGCTATATGTTATGTTGATCCGATCTAGGTGATTTTCACTACACACATTACGCATATAATATGTACTAAAGAGTTATAGGCCAAACCCCGTTTATCGGAACAATCGATTGTATGGGAGCTATGCGTTGTATCGGTCCGATCTTGCTGGTTCCGACAAATGATTAATCCTATGCAAAATGGCGCCTGCTTGCAAAATTTCATCGAGATATCTCTAAAACTGAGGGACTAGTTTGCGTTCAAACAGACGGACGGACAGACGGACATGGCTAAATCAACTCAGCTCGTCGCCCTGATCATTTCGGTATACTTAATGGTGGGTCTATCTCTTCTTCTTCTCATACTTACAAACATCGGACCAAAGTTATAATACCATTTCATGTTCATGAAAGGTATAAAAAAGCGTGCAACTGTTAGCGTATGCTGAAGACATTGAGATTATTGGCCTTAACCTCTGCTTACTCCAAACTAGAAAAAGAAACGAAAAAAAATGGGTTTGGTAGTGGACGAGTGCAAAACGAAGTACATGCTATCATCATGCAAACAGTTAGCGCATTCACTCCACTGCTGGCAGAACAAGTTTGAAATAGTAAAGGACTTCGTTTACCTATGATCCAGCATTAACAACAACAATAATTTCAGCCTAGAAATCCAATGAAGAATTTCTCTTGCAAATAAATGCTACTTTGGACTGAGTAGGCAATTAAAAGGTAAAGTCCTATCTCGACGTACGAAAATCACACTCTGGAAGACACTTATGGCAGCCGTCTTGCTATATGATGCAGAAATGTGGACACTAACTAACAACACATACTACAGCGGATTAAAACACAGCACCGTCCTGGCTAGGCCACGTCGTGCGAATGAACGAAGAGGCTTCAGCACGGAAGGTATACTTATCGAAACCTACCAAGTGGAGACCGATTTTATATCCCGCGATGTCTTCAATTGGCCCTGGTTGGTGTTTAGATGGCCATTTAAAGAAAGGAGAGAACTTTGAAGGTTCCTGACAAAGAATACATCAATAAGAGTACCATTCGTACCAGCGAAGTGCGTTGGTAGAGAGGTGTTAGATGGCCATTTAAAGAAGAATTTTTATGTAGCCAATGAAAATAAAATTTTAGAAGATGTTGTTCAGTTTACAAAATACAAAAAATTCAAGCCAAAATATTACTTAAAACATAATTGCCTTTGCTTTGTTTTCGTAATGCTACTTACTACAGTTGTAATATTTTGTAAGATGGTCTAAAACAAACAGAACTATCGATATCAGTCTATTCTATTTTGTTGGTTGCACCAATATTACGGTTAGGGCTCATGTAATAAATTACACTGATTTACAGCCAAAAATCCCCAGAGACGCGAGCATGTCATCAATATGTAAACAGACCCCGTGATTCCGAAAATCGAGGTTATTTTTCGTTCTATGGTACCGTTTCTGAGATATTTACGATTTACCTTTATTACAAAAAGATGGATCCACCTAATTATGTGTATCTCAAAAACAAATTGAGCAATTCTAAAACGGTCTAAAAAAGCTAATCAAATTTGCTATAATCAATGCACACAAAACTTTTCACTAGGCCCAGTAGGTTCAAGGATAATGCACAATCAATACGGGTTTTTAAATTTTTTTTTTATAAAAATATGAAGATATGTGTACTTTGTGAGAAAGGATATCGAAGTTTTTATTTTTTCCAGATATGGTTTTTTCTGTGACAGCTCTGTTTTATTACAAAAAGGATAAGCTTCCATCCAATAACATCGATGGACTAATACATTAATTATAAGCACTCAAATTAAAATAGCCATATAATACTTAAGTATCCTACAAATATTAGCATATGTACATATGAGACGATAACAATGTATGTAAGCTTTTCCTTAACTCTATGATCTTATTTTATACTTTTTATTTGTTTTGTTTTCACTCTTATTAAGACTAAGGCCATTGCGACATCCAAGAATCCTTGATAACTACTGACTTTCAATTAACTTCATTTGCTGACGAAACCCTTCGCCATAGTCACTTTCACCAACAGGTTTTTGCGAAAATGGCAGAAAATAAATTTTTAAAGACATATCTACTCCTGAAAAGAAAATAAATAAGTAAATTAGATATATAAGTGACACATTTGTGTGTAATTTTCTTAAGCTGGATTCATCGTTCAGTTCCAAACCACACTTTGTTTACAGTTTACTCGTTCTTTTCCCACATCTCTGAGCAAAATGTAAGCAAAACATTTGATCGGAAATTAACGATGAGATCAGTTTAGGCCTCACGTAAGCTGTGAAACTTTCAAACAAAATTTTTTTTTATCGGGGAAATAGGTTTTAAAGTTTACTTTAGAAAACGGCCTTAAATATGTGTTTTACTTATCAATTTTCGCATAGCTCTTGACTTTAGATTGGATTCGGTCTTGTCAATACTTTATGATATAGTGGTCTTGACGAGCTCGGTTATCAGATTTGCAGAAAAAAACGGTATTTTGAGTACCAACTTTGTAGACCGCACAGCATTTCAACGACTTTACGATCGGCACATATTTTCCAATCATGCTCTTCATATTTGATTAGTTTCAGTAATTTTTGCATTCTTTCGTAGGTTTCCTTCGTATTTACTGCATGCGCGATCGGGATAGACGACTTTTGGTTGCCAAACCTAGTTTATTGCCGTCTATAAACATTCTTCACTCTTTCGAATCATATGGTTAACCAAACCGTTTTAAAAAGCCAAAAATGTCTTTGCAGTAACAAACAATGTCCGCCTTCGTATAGAACCTGGAAAATGGTTCTATAATATGTTACCTCAACATCGGATGAAAGGAATTTAAATTGAGAGGCACCTTTATCTTGGACAATTCCAAATCTCTTATCCAATCATTGGCTCGCACTTGCGACAAAGCGTTTTTTTCGATTTCCGTGTGAAGTTCAGTACAAACTGATACCGCGTAATCAGATGATGCTGTTGACAATGAAACTGGACCCGGAACTAAAGCTGAATGTGGCAATGTCAATTAAGTTAGATGAGCAACTTCCGTTGATTTCTTACTGGCAATGACGCTGCAGATACGCTGGCATGCGTTACTTTTCTTGACTGTTCAACCCCAAATACTTCTGTAGTACAGATATAGCAGTCCGTCGAATGCAAAGTTTTATAAAGTGGGTTTCAATGGCGCCGGACATGGATCACCTAATAAATTCCAATTCCAGTGCAAGAATTATTTTTCTAAGAAGTCTCTAAACTCAAAAAACTAGTAAAGAGAACAGTTAGATAAATACCTATTGCACTGGAATTTTACGTAAATTGCCCGTAAATGATTGGCATTTTTTGATTGCCCCGCGAACTTCATGTGAAGTTGGAGAGGCAGACGATATTTTTTAAAATAGGGCCGCGTTTTTATTGCTACGTAAAAGATGTATTGCCAAATTCCAGAGAGTTACCTTATTTCATGTGTTGCGAGAGTAGATAATATCAGAAATTAGTCAGCTATGCATTAAAAAGTAGGATATTCCTAAATTTAACAACGCACATTTTACTTCCGAATTCCGAATGAATCAATTCGATTCGACATGTGGTGTACACGGTATTCGGTGTCCATGATTTTCCAGTGTTTCTCGGCTGAATGCCAAAATACTTATAATAAATATGTTACTTTCAAAGGATTTGAAAACACACGTCGCATTCTTTTAACAATATATTTACCGCAGATGAAACAGAGCATATCTGTATCACTCAAACTCTCCCCTTTATTCATACTAAAGTTCGCCTTTGGTTGAAACTCAACCATAAAACTGGTCGCACACTTAAGAGAGCCGCAGATACTGGCAATCGTAACCAGGGATCAATGCAATAACAACACTAAAGCTAAAATGCAAGACACTTTTACTCAAACAACAGTAGCGCTATAGTGCGTATACTTGGGTTTTTATTGGTCCACTACCAACTCTTACCCACAGTGAGAACCAATCACACGAGTCGTAACATGTATGACATGTCAGCCCACACAACAACGGCTATGTATGAAGGTGAAAAATGTCTGGCATCTGTGTTGGTGTATTTTTATACCTAGTAGTGCTTCGCACACAAGGTATATTAAATTCATTCGCCTAACGGTAGTATATAACGGCATAAAGGAATCGAGATAGATATTGACTTATATATACTAAAATGTTCAGAAGGAAAAGAGAAATTGATTGAGCCACGTCCGTCCGTCCGTCTGTGAACACGATAACTTGAGTAAATTTTAAGATATCTCAATGAAATTTGGTATGTAGGTTCCTTTTCACCGCTATTGAAAATAGGCAAAATCGGTTAAAATCCACGCCCCCTTTCTATACATATAATATTTTCGAAAATACAAAAAGTGATTATTCACTACATAATACACCTATAAGGATAATATTTGGTGTGCACTTTTTGAAGAAATGTTTAAAAAGGGGCGTGGAACCGCCCACTTTTGATTAAGTCAAATTTGGAAATATGTATGTATTATTAATCATAAATCAAAAACCGCTCAAAATATCAAAATCTAATTCAGCACACATATTTATATTATTACCGGCGATGCCGCCCACTTTTCAGCAAAAAAGGTCAGCTATATTCAAAAGCCATCGCTTGCAATTTCAAAAAGGTACTGCCTTTTTTAATTAATTTTTTTTATTTTCATACCTTTCATGGACATGAGAAAAAGCTATATATATGTTTGGCTATTTAGCGATATTTTTATTTACCACTCACAACAGAAGTGTTTTTAAACGAAAACAATCAGTTGCCTTTAGAACAACTTTTCCGGTATTAAAATAGACCTGAGTAAATTGGGATACCGAAACAGATCACTACTAGGTATTTAATGTTCGGTTACACCCGACCTTAGACTTTCTTACTAGTTTCAACTGATTTTCTTGAATTAAAACTACTTTCTTTTTAAATTTTTTTGTATGAAGGGTAGTCCTTGGCCATACTTATCCATACATGACTAACTGTTTATACCTTAGATGTATAGTTTGGCCATAATGTGGGACAATTCCTCTCAACTTATAAATAAATAATAAAATGCACTTTTAGACTGAACAGGATCCGGTGAGACTTGCAGATATTATGAAGGAACATTTCTTATTTATTCCTATTTATACTTAAATCAAGTGAAAATCGAAGCCCACCTAGACAAAAATGTTCCTAAGTTATACAAAGAATTGATTGTTCAGTATCTCAAACCGCCAGGGCCTAGGGAAAAGTTTTGTATGCATTGTGTGAAGCAAATTTAGATTTTACATTTTTCAAAGCGTTTTGGAATTGGCCAATTTGGTTTTGAGATATATATTTTTTAAAATAACAGTAAATCTTAAGTATTCAAAAAACGGTACCATAAAGTGAAAAATTACCTCGGTTTTCGGAATCAAGAGGTGGTTTCCTAATTTCTCGACCAGTGTTATCAGTACACTTCAATAATGGTACTGTAAATTCGCCCAATACCTACAAACCAGATACCGGTCAGCTATGTAGCTAAAAACTTGGTTTCATTGATTTTTCGAACGGTGAAAAAAGTAGCTAATTTTGTTCAGGCCGTGTGAAGATTTTAACCACAAGTGTTTTCCAAATTTCCAGCCTTCAAAAATTTTCCTTTCAAAAACTGGCTATTGTTTTGGCTATCAAGGAGTTTATAATATGCTATGCAATGGTTTATGTTTTGGATAAACTGTGGTAAAAAATATTGTTGGTTTTTGTTTTGGCTCACATGTGGTGAAAATTACTTGTTGAATTGGTTATCGAAGTGGCTAACATATGGTTAATTTAATATCTGAATTGGTTAGGGAAATACCAGTTATACTGGTTATTGTCAATTGGATGAAAGCTATAAATTTTTCTGAATAAATAGATTGGTTTTTTGGGCAATATCATATATTTAGACGTTAAATCTTGGTACAAAACGGCAAATACATTTGTAATAAACATAAGTAGCCACCAGAGCTGTTAAGGAACAACAGAATAACAATTTTGGATTGCAGCCTGAATTAAATTTTTTTAAAAAAAGAATGAAAATTTGCAGTCCTTACTCATTTTATTATTCTCGAATAATTATTCCTCTTTTTATTCTTTTATTTTTATGCATTTCTTTGTAATCAATGTATTAGCTATGCCTAGGTTATGTATGTCTCATTGTGCTTTCTGAATAAATAGATTGGTTTTTTGGGCAATATCATATATTTAGACGTTAAATCTTGGTACAAAACGGCAAATACATTTGTAATAAACATAAGTAGCCACCAGAGCTGTTAAGGCATCAACAGAATAACAATTTTGGATTGCAGCCTGAATTAAATTTTTTTAAAAAAAGAATGAAAATTTGCAGTCCTTACTCATTTTATTATTCTCGAATAATTATTCCTCTTTTTATTCTTTTATTTTTATGCATTTCTTTGTAATCAATGTATTAGCTATGCCTAGGTTATGTATGTCTCATTGTGCTTTTAGCAAGCCTGAAAAAATGGCTCCAAACGAAATGTCTGCAATTCAAAGAATAATTATTCCGAAAGGAATGCATTCCTTTCAATTTTGGTAACCGCAATGAAACAAAGAAAAATCTTAAAAAACACTACAAAATTCATGAATACATAATATAATATCGGTTCGTGGGCCTTCACCTTTTAGCAACCAGACTCCTCTAACAGCAAACCTGAGACGTCCGTTCATGAGATTTAAGTAAAGAACAAAGTTCTGCAACAAAAATAGCACAATCATAATTCGGGTATTATAATCATTAATTTTATATTTTTATACTAATTTTTATATTTAAAAAATGACACAATTTCTTTAATTTATTTGTTTATTTAAAAAAATTTGTTTTGACACTTATTTCACAAAAATCTATTCACAACACAAACTATCTTCCCCACGAATAGTCTGAAAGGACGTCTCAATTTTCCGGTTAGAGGAGTCTGGTTGCTGAAATTTGAGAACCCACGGGCCAGTGTTAAATTACGTACTAGTTCTTGAGATGTTTAGTTCTTTTTCACTGTGGCTACATGAGTTGTTAAGGAATGCATTCTTTTGGGAATAATTATTTCTGGAATAAGGAATGCAAATTTGCAGTCCCTTATCATTTTATTATTTCGGAATAATTATTCCTCTTTAAATTGCGTTGTTTTTTCGCTGTATTTCATGCCTCGGATTGCAAATATAACGGAATGCATTCCCCATTTCTTTGTAATTTATGTATTAACTATGCCTAGGTTTCATATGTCTGATTGTGCTTTTAGCAAACCTGTCCGGATTATGGATAAACTAAACATAAACCATTTCATAGCATGTTATAAACTACTTGGTAGCCAAAACAATAGAAAGTTTTTGAAAGGGAAATTTTTGAAGGCTGGAAATTTGGAAAACACTTGTGGTTAAAATCTGCACACGGCCTGAACAAAATTAGCAACTTTTTTCACCGTTCCAGAAATTAATGAATCCAAGTTGACTGCTAACCACATTTTCCAAAAATACCCACACACATCGTGAAGTAAGACAGGTGACAGCAATTGAACAGCTGTTTAATTTTTTCCTGCTTTTTATTGATTTTCAGGTGTCAAATTGTTGTCAAAGCCAACAGCCATTTTGATTGCAAACATTCAAATTCGTGCAAAAACTTAATTTGGATTTGTTTCTAAGGTTTTTTCGAAATTTTGTGTAAAATTGGCAAAAAGAAAAATAAGTTGAAAAAAGAAGTTGGACGCATACCAATTAAAAATAAAACTTTTTTCCTTTTGAAATTTTTTCCTCTTTAAATTTTTTTTCTCTTTTGCTTGTTTATTTGTAAACAAACCAAAGCGATTTGGCAGTCATTTGACAGCCGAAAAAATGTGAACAACAACAGCAAACACACCACGCTTCTGACGACGCAACCTGCATTTATAAACCTTGCCCATACATAGTTTAGTTAGTTTGACAAATTTCCCAAATATTGAAAATTGACAAATGCTTTCAAAAATTAAATTATGCTTGTCAAATTTATTGGAAGTCAAAAAGAAATTTTGTAAATTGTTAAAATCTTTGAATTTTTTTTTGTCAGGAGATTCGTGAAAAGAAGAAAGGTAAAAGTATATGTAGTGTTTTATAGTGCCCAGATTGTAGTTCTGCTGTTGTTTTCGTCGTTGCAGAACTTTGTCCATGACAGTTTTACTAAAATTACGTGAAGCCCATCGAAGTATATTGGAAGGTGTAAATCAAATGCAACGACCTGAAAGCGCCAAACCTCTGGGATACGCTTACCTTGACCCTTGCCTACCGTACAAAAATAGGCTGGCCAACATCGTCGTTTAATAATGTAGCTGGATCACAGCTACGTGTCTATCAAACTAAAGCCAATAATGCATTTTCAGCTGCTACAATCCAACAACAAGTCCAATATGGTCAACGAATCAGTTCAACATCACTAACAAGAACAAGCAGTACCACTGCAATTACAGCACAGGGTCGTACAAGAAACTACTATTAAACAACAGCCAAAGAGCCAATTACTAATGCGAAATTGTTATCTATCTCGTTTGATAAAAGCCGGGGAAGCTTTCAGCTTCAACTTTGTTACGGCACGTCAACACTATCATGATGCCGCTTTTAGTCTTAATGCTTGTAGAGCAGAAGTATGGAATATAATGGTAGGTAAGAGTTGACTTAGTATTTATGGTGTAAAAATACCAAACCAGAGAGATTTTTGCACGGAGCTTCGGTACCAATTTCTGGTGTGCCGGTTTAATTTTTTTTCTACAATTTGGCGGGATCTACAGTATTTTACCGACTCCGAACGGCATCTACAAAGGAGAAGAATTTTTGCTGAGGAGCCTTGCATAGAAATTCTTGGAGAATTTTCCAAACAACTGGCTTGAGGATACACGTCCAAGGCCTTGTTATCGTTTCAAGATCCTTATTGATCTTAAGAAGGACCTTATACTAAACAGTATGGCGGGTTCCTTCGTTGTTTCGAATGTTGTTGTTAGCAGTGCTTCGCCCTGCCCAAAGGGCCAGAACACTCCTAGTTGTCATCGGGCTCTTCTAACGGAAGTCCAAGGAAACGCGCTGTTTCAACAGGGTTGGACCAACGTGATAGGGGAGTTAGAAGAGTATGTTCCGAAGAACACGAAAAGAGGTGTTGCGTGTCATGGGGGGCCATACCGCATGCAGGGCATGTGTTCGGTATGGTGGGGTTCAGTCTGGACAAATAGGAGTTCAGCCTATTGCAATATCCAGACCGAAGTTGTGCCAGCATGACTCTAGTCTCCCTCGGAAGGACACGTTCTTCCTCAGCAAGAACGGGTGGTTGGGCACCAATAACGGGGTTCACAGGCCGGGACCTGAGGGAACTGTCCACCGACTCAGTGTGGAGGTCTTTTAGGGCCCGCCTATGGTCCCGCAGATCAAACGGCAACGAGATGTGATGCCGGATCTCATCATAATGCTTTCGGAGCAGTTTCCTTATGTCTCTAGGGGGCGGAGTTTCATCCAATAGCTGTCGATTTGGATGACTGGGTCGGTGACAGTTCAGAAGGAACTGCCTAGTTAAAAGTTCCGCATGCTCGCGAACGTTGAGCATTTTAGCCTCTTGGTGAAGGTGAGACTCAGGAGACATAAGCAAACAACCCGTCGCAGTTCTGATTGCGGTGTTTTGGCAGACCTGCAATTTCCTCCAGTTGGTGTCGTGGAACACCATCTACGTGGACATTCAACTCCTGACCCATCTGCGCATTCCACGTGGTAAATTGCGTCGCCGTAGATTTAGTCGGGGACAGAGTCAGGTTCCGCTCTGTGAAGAAGCTGGAAAGATCGCGCAGGTAGTCGTTTAGTCTAGTAGAGAGTTCGGCCGTGGAAGGTCCTTTGCCCGTGGCCATCACAGTGCAGTCGTCAGCGTACGAAACGATGGAGACCCCCTCTGGTGGGGGAGGGAGGCTCGAGATGTAGAAGTTAAACAGAAGGGGTGGAAGGACACCACCCTGCGGAACCCCCTGTCTAATTCTTCTAGGTCTACATCCCTCGTTTCGAAACTGCACTGACGCCAGCCGACCGTTTAGGTAGTTGGCGGTCCATCGTTTTAGGCCGGCAGGAAACGGTGTCCCCTCCAGATCTTTAAGGAGTGTGGCGTGGTTGACTGTGTCGAAGGCTTTCGACAGGTCAAGTGCCACGAGAACCGTCCTGTGGTTTGGTTGGTGTTGGTTCAAACCGAAGTTAATCTGCGTCGTGATGGCATTCAGTGCTGATGTTGTGCTGTGGTTTTTACGGAAGCCATGTTGATGATTGGCCAGCTGCAGGTTAGCAGTATAGTATGGGAGCAGAATAGCCTCTAACAACTTCACTACCGGCGAAAGGAGAGATATTGGACGATAAGAATCTCCTTGATTCGCCGGTTTCCCAGGTTTTAGGAGGGGGACCACAGTCGCGTGTTTCCAGATGTCTGGTATAACGAAGGTGGTCAGTGAGAGGTTGAATAGAGCCGCCAAGTACTTGTGCCCCTCGTGGCCGAGGTGTTTCAGCATCTTCATGGCAATTCCGTCGGGTCCGAGAGATCTTGAAGGTTTAGCCTTCCTTATAGCTTCCTTAACCTCTGCAGCGGAGACGACAATGGGCGCGGCTGTGTGTTTGTGTTTGTGCGCGCGTCGGATGGCTTTTCTCTTAGCCCTATCCGCAGGAGAATGCAGTATAAATTGCCGGCAGAATGCGCTCGCGCACTTCCTGGGGTCCGACTTGACGTTATCGCCGAAAGCAATGGCGACCTTGTCATTGTATTTGGTCGGGTTGGATAGGGCCTTGACTGTCGACCATAGTTTGCCGACACCGCCGGAGAGGTTGCATGACTCTAGGTGTTCTTTCCACTTTTTCAATTTATGATCATTGACAGTCCGACGGATTTCTGCGTTGAGATCCTTTATTCTTGGATCTGCGGGGTTCAAGAGTCTCACTTGGTCACGTTCTCTTGCCATTGCCGCTGCTTCCGCAGGGAAATTCGGCCGAATTTCCTGGATTCTGCCAGCAGAGATGAAGCGGCCAGAGACTGAATCGATGACTTTGCGAAACTATTTCTCACCTTTGCATACGTCCGTCGGTGTGGGTAGGTCAGCGAAGGAGTGCTCTGTAAAGTCCATGAAGCGGTCCCAGTCCGCTTTACTGAAGTTGATGTACGTTCGTTTTTCTGTCGTTATGAAGTCGGACGGTCGTTCGATGTTTAGTAGGATGGGTAGGTGGTCTGATGCCAGTGTAAGCATAGGTTGCCAGTTAACGTGGTTGATAAGGCCCGCACTTGATTGGAGATGTCTGGCGAACTGTGGCAGTTACCTGCCACCCTAGTGGGGGCATCTCCATTCAATGTACAGAATGCCGAATTATCTATTTGCTCTGCGAGTGCGTGCCCTCTGCTATCTGCTGACAAGTTGGAGTGCCAGAGATCGTGATGTGCGTTGAAATCACCTAGGATGAGGCAGTTATCGCCCCTTAGCAACGCACTAATATCAGGGCGATAATTACGGGGACAGCACGTAACAGGGGGAATATATATATATATACTCGCAGGTCGACGTCGCCTGTCCGGACTGCTATGCCCTGACATTCAAGGGTAGAGTCCCTGGGGTCAACGACAGGGGCAAATAGGCTATGCTGTACAGTATGGTGTGTAATGAATGCGAGGCCGCCCCCATGACCGCTGGGACGGTCTTTCCTATGCACATTGTACCCATCTCGAGTACGTAAGTCCGAGTTAGCATTCAGTTTGGTCTCCTGAATGGCGGCCAGTTTAATGTTGTTCGACTTCATAAAGTCTGTTATCTCCGCGATCTTTCCAGCTAACCCGTTGCAGTTCAGCTGTAGGATTTTGAAGTGTGTCGGGAGGGAGGGTGGAGGCATGCTGGGGGGTAAGGGACGGATGCGGTTGCCTAGATGGAGGTGGGCATAGTCCCAAGCTGTGACGCAGTCTAGGGTTCAGCGCGCCTTGGCCGATGTTGTGTGGCGTGTAGGGCGGCTGAGTACTGCAGCAAGGGGCAATGAATGCATCCGTCCAAAGGTTCCTGTTTGCGAGCCCAGAGCACATATGGATGTGGCACAGGCCAAGGCAGTTATTGCACTTAACCGATGCCGCAGGCGTATGTAGTCTTTGCCGACAAACAGTGCACGTGGTGAAAGGTACGAGGAGGTTATGTTCCTGACCCACGTGCATGCTGGAAGTAGGGGGGGACGAGAGTGGGGACTGAGGTGAGGCGGGAGCAGCAAGGCTGCAGGTCGTGAAGACCGGGCCACTGTTTTGGCCCTTTGATGATGGTAGGTGCGGTGTGTTGCGCCGGAGCGACGAGAACCGCGGGACGCGCTTGAGCGCGAACAACATGGTGCCTCAAAAGTACTAAAAAAAAGTACGGGTTCTGGGGATGGCAGGGTTAAGCCCTGAGCATCCAAATCTATGCAACCATCTCTTGCATTTACTGCATTGAACGGAATGTGAACGTCTTACATATATTTTCTTCCAGCAGACGCAGCAGATCCAGTCTCTTGGTCCGGGGTTGGATTCAATACCAGCCCGTGGCAAGAGACATTGGAGCAACCCTGCTGGAAGGGATTGCTCCGAGGATGACAATTTAGGAGTGGGACTGGACAAATTGGACAGGCTTACACTGAAATAACAGCCCTTGGCCGGGTAAAACCCGGGTCATTCCGGTACGTAGAACCGGCTGTTGTGGGAATGTTGTTTCGAATGTCGAATGTATCATATCGGAGAGCTTCATTAGGGTCTGAAAAACTCTTATTAAACCCTTAATCATTTTCCAAAATATAGTTCTCATAACTTGCCGGAACCACTACATCGTCCACTTGGGTGTAGTGTACATTACCACACCTAACAAATTTTAGCTCTTCAGAGCCATAAATATTTGCAATTTTATTATTCTTGAAATCTAATGTAGCATTTATCTGCGTTATCAGGTCAAGCCCTACTATTCCGTCGAAAATCAATCGAAAAAAGAAAATACTGTTTCTTGCATATTTCCTTAACCTCACTAAAGCCTTGAACTGTCTTTACTAATAACCTATTTTCTACTGGTATTACACGCCTCTTAACCTGTCACAGCCCTATATTCTTCATTCTCCATTCTGAGGATAAAGGGTTGACCCATTGCTGTTTTGGTTCCGTAAATCGGGTGAAGCCACTAGTCAGCCTTTTCGCAGCCTGCCCATGTCCTTTCTTCCGATTTTCGTTATGCTTTACTGAACTCCGACATGGTAGATCATTATTGGGTCGATGTTCTGTGGTCTGATTATAGCGAAGTGAAGGATCGATCTACACTGTCTGCACTTTTTCTTCCTTTTGGGTTGGCTTATTATCTAATCTTAACTTAAACGGGAGTTCTTTTTAAGATAAACATCATTGCAAGTTATGAGAACAATTTTTTTTTTGTAATATTATTTTATTTGCAATCTGTCATGTTAACATTCAGCAAATGTGATAAATTTTGAGAAGTAGCAGAATATAAAAGTAAATATAAAATATTAAGGCCCCTCATGCTCCATACAAAAAAATGGACACCCTGTTTCCATCGCAATTATAAACTTCAATGTATTCTAAGACCTTGCATAAAATATTTCGAGAAAATATTAAGATTTACTGGAGCTAAACCGCGTTAAAAAACGCTAAAAATATCATTTTTTATGTATAAAAGGAGTATGAAAAAATATATTTTAATAAAATACACCTTAGATGATGAACTAGCTGGAGTACAAAAGGTAAGCATACAAAAGTTTGAAAATTTTATCAACGCAATCCAAATATTGAGATGTGTGATGCTGTTTTTGGTCATATTTCGAGGGGTAGGTTTGTGGAAAACTTTAATAGCTCAGGCAATTATTGACGGATTTGGACGATTAGGGTATCATTTGAAAGGTATTTCCGAGACGTTGTGAGTTTCTGGACCCAATAATAATATTGATATAATTTTCAAACTTTTTTATGCTTACCTTTTGCACTCCATCATCTCAGATGTGTTTTATTAAAATATTTTTTCCTACTCCTTTTATACATAAAAAAGGAAATTTTTGGCGTTTTTTAACGCGGTTTAGATCCAGTAAATATTAATATTTTTTCGAAATATTTTGGGGGAGTCCTTAGAAAAGAGTGAGTTTTGAAATTCCGGTGGAAACAGTGCAACTTTTTTTTAGCGAGGCACCTTATAAAACATATGAAGGATTTAGAACCAAATGGATCTAAGTGACTCCGAAATTTATTTGAGATATTAAAGTTTAAAGTTTACTGCCTTTCGAAAATTCTATGTAAAATCTGGGTAGGGCGTTTATGTATGGGAAATAGATGGCACTACAATGTCCAAAATGACTCGGATCTCTTTGCCAACAAATAAACACGACATTTCACTATAAAAATATGGGTGTAACTCAATTTAAAAAAAATGTCACTTGGATCCTTTTGGTTCTCAGCCCTTCATATTTCATTGCAGTATGTACTTCAATTAAATTTTTGGTTTTCTTAACAATAACTAATGGCATATATATTTGGTGTACATGTGTACATATTCATGAGCATAAATACTTGTTTTGTTTCTTCACTGTCGTCTAATAAGCATATTGCAAGAGTATTGCTGTGATCGCTTAGTTTAAAGTTCAAGTATCTATTGGATAGCCTCCGCACTTCTTTCTTGACATAGGGAATTTCAAGGTCACTATGTATATTTTCGTTTGTATCTAATAAGCCATGGCGCGTTTAGTAGCATTCTAAGTGTCTTTGATTGATATCGCTGTAGAATTTCGATATTGAATTTGGCAGCCGTGCCCTCTAGACTGGTTTTAAAATAGCTTTGTATAATTTGTATAATCGGATTTTGTTGTTGTTGTTGTTGTTGTTGTTGTAGCACTACTTAGTCCTACCTAGGTAGTCAGTATCTTACCCAGTATTGTCATCAAACTCTTCTAACGGAAGTCCTAGAAGCCTAGCGGCTTCGACAGGGGTGGACCAGAGGGATATGGGTGTTAGAAGAGTAGGCTCGGTTGAGCAGACAAAAGGATGATTTGTATTATGAGGGGACAAGCCGCATGCCGGACAAACATTAGGCAAGTCGGGGTTCAGTCTGGATAGGTAAGAGTTTAACCTATTACAGTATCCAGACCGTAGTTGAGCCAGCCTCACCCTAGTCTCCCTAGGCAGCTCGCGCTCCTCTTCGGCAACGGGTAGCGTTGTTGCCTGAAGAACGGCGTTCGCCGGGAGAGAGCCGACAAATGAATTTACCGAATTCGTATGGATGAGGGTTAGGGCCAGTGCACCTTAGGATCAAACGGCGTGGAAATCAGGTGCCGGATCTCATCGAAGTGTTTGCGTAGATGCCTCCTTATGCTCCTGGGGGGCGGATTCTCGTTGACCAGGCGTCTGTTCGGATGCTGCGGTTTGCAACAGTTGAACAGGAATTGCCTGGTCAACATCTCGCTATGCTCTTTAATGGCGAGCATTTTCGCTTCATTATGAAGGTCATGCTCAGGAAACATAAGAAGACACCCAGTGGCGGTTCGAAGGGCGGTGTTCTGGCAGAGCTGAAGGTTCGTCCAGTGTGTGTCAGCTAGCCCCGGCGACCATATTGGCGTCGCGTAGCTTAGTACCGGCTGACCAATTGCTTTAAATGTAGCTAGTAACGTTTCTTTGTCCTTACCCCCAAGTTTCGATATATAATAGTTAAACAGAAACGGGGATAGGACACCACCCTTGTTTAACTATTCTGGGTTTTGATCTGGCGCCTCTGAATTCAACCGACGATTGACGCCCACTCAGGTAGTTGGCAGTCCAACGTTTAAGACAGGGGGGAAGGGACGAGTCTTCAAGGCCTTTCATTAGTTGTGCATGGTTGACCGTGTCAAAAGCTTTGGCCAGGTCAAGCGCAACTAGCACTGTCCTGTGGTTTGGACGCTTTTGGTTTAATTCGTCCCCTATCTGAGTGGCTATGGCGTTCAGCACGGTGGTGGTGCTGTGGTTTTTGCGAAATCCATGCTGATGTTCGGCGAGCCGCAGATTTGCGGTGAAATATGGTAACAATATAGATTCCAACACCTTCACTGCTGGCGAGAGGTGGCGGTAGTGGGACCACCTTTGCCTGTCTCCATCTTTCAGGAATGACAAAGGTGGAGAGGGAAAGGTTGAAAATGTGTGTGAGGTATCTTATGCCTTCGTCGCCGAGGTGTTTCAGCATCAGCATGGAAATGCCATCGGGGCTAATATACTTGGTGTTCTTAGATCTCCGACTTGCCTCATGAACTCCCTGGTGGCTCGGCGAATCTCTTTGTTCAACGGAGGATGCAATACAAATTGTCGGCAGAAAGCGCTCGCTCATCTTTTAGGCTTCGACTGCACCTTATCACCGAAGGCGATGGATATTTTGTCGTTAGGTTTAGTCGGGTTGGACAAAGATTTCACCGTCGACCATAATTTGCCAACTCCAACCGTGAGGTTGCAAGACCTTAGGTGCTCTTCCCACTTAACGCGTTTGTGTTTATCTACTAAGCGTCTGATTTCCGCATTAAGATCCTTTATTTGAGGATCCGTAGGGTCCAGGCGTCTAATATGGTCTTGATCATTTGCCAGGGCCGCTGCCTCTGCGGGGAAGAATGGACGCACTTCCTTTATTTTACCTGACGGAATGTGTTGATGGGAGGCTGAAATTAGGGCCGTACGTAATGCCTTATCCCCTTCGCGTACGTCAGACGGGGTGGGGAGAGCAGCGAAGGCGCCCTCTGTGGTGGTGAGAAAACCCTCCCAGTCGGCTTTATTGAAGTTGGTGTACGTGCTATTTTCCGCGGTGACAAAGTCGGTGGGGCGATCGATAGAGAGCACTATGGGTAGGTGGTCTGAATCAAGCGTCAGCATCGGTCGCCATTCAACTTATAAGGCCTGCGCTGACTATGGTGATGTCTGGCGAGCTAGAGCAGTTTACCGCCACTCTAGGGGGTGCATCCCCATTTACCGTGCAAACGTCGAATCATCTATTTGGTCAGCTAGCTCCTGCCCCCTACCATCGGCCTGTAAGCTGGAGTGCCACAGGTCATGGTGTGCGTTAATGTGTGAGTAACGCACGTATATGTTTTTGATTTCAAGGTCGACATCGCCTGACCGGACAACCATACCTTGACGTTCTAAGGTGGTGTCCCTCGGGTCGATGTCAGGCTCAAATAGACGATAATACACAGATTGATGCGTGATGAATGCCAGACCACCCCAAAGCCCTCTCGCACGGTCACAAGTATACATTGTACCCGTTGCAGGTCTGAAGAGACGACCTTCCACCGAGCTTTGTCTCCTGAATCGCCGCGATCTTGATGTTGTATCGCTTCATTAAGTTTATCACTTCAACAATTTTACCGGTTAGGCCGTTGCAATTAAGTTGCAGGATACCGAAATGCGAAGGGGGAGCAGAGTTGATGCTGGGGGTCAAGGACTGGTGCGTATGTCTAGGTGGTAATAGTCTGGGTCGAGCACTACGGCGCATTCGTGAAGTCGAAGGAATCGCGTTACCAGAAGGTAGAGGCGAGTCAGACGACGTTGAAGGTTGCGTAGCTCGACAGCATGGCGCAGCGTACGTATCAGTCCATAGATTCCTGTTTGCGAGTCCAGAGCATATAAGCAGGTGACACAGGCCAAGGCAGTTATTGCACTTGACTGATGCTAAAGGCGTATATAATCTTAACCGACAAACAGCACGTAGAGCTGGTGGTTGTGACTTATACTCGTGCTGATGCTGGAAGAGGGGCTGACCGAGGGGGTGGGAGAGAGCGGAAGCTCAGCATTGCTCAAATCCACTTGGGAAGTGCTACGTAGGGAGTAGCTGTGAGCTGCTGTGTGAGATGTTGACGCCGGGGGCGTGAGCGGCCGCTCGAAAGGCCTACTTGCTGATGTGCATTGGTAATGCTAGTCGAGGAGACTGATGTTACAGAGTCAGACATATGTGGCGGAGCGATAGTTGATCGACGACGGACACAGGACGTGAACAGCAGGGTGCCACAAAAGTTCAACAAGTTAGATGCAACCATCTATTACAATTAAAGCATTGTACTGCATGTAAACGTTTCACATAGATTTTCTTCCAGCATATACAGCAGATCCATTCTCTTGGTCCCGGGTTGGATTCAATACCAGCCCGGAGCAGGAGAGTCTTGAGCAGTCCAGCTGCAAGGAGCTGCTCGGAGGATGGCATTATTTTTATTTATTTATTTATAATGTGTAGTCTAGCATTAGAAATACTTACAGACTACGTAGATAAATATATACATATATGTATGTCAAATACAACAGGAAAATTATAAAAATAAATTAGCGAGAAAAGATTTAAACAAAGGTTTAGATACTGAGAGGTCGATTGCTAAAGAATTTGGGAGAAGATTAAACTCCGACATAGCTCTAAAGAGGGGAGCATTAGAAGCATAGAGAGTCCGAGCACATTTGGATAAGAAATATCATTATTTCGAAGCTGCCTATTCGGAACATGAAAGCGGATACACTCGAGGAGAGATGGCGCATCTAGGTTACTATTGATAATGTCGAAGACAAAAGTCATTGACAGAACGGTTCTTCTGCATTGAAGAGACTGAAGGCTAATGAGTGCACATCTAGCTTCATAGGACGGGATCGGCTCCGAAAAATTCAGTGAACACAGCGCAAAGCGAACAAAAGCTTTTTGAAGTCGTTCGATCCTCTTAATATGGCAATCATGATATGGCCTCCAAATGAAGCAAGCATATTCTAGCTTGGATCGGACGAGTGATGTGAACAAAAGCTTAAGCGTGTACGGATCCGAAAAGTCTGAGCTGAAACGGCGGATGAATCCAAGTACAGAGTATGACTTGGCAATGGTGGAGTTTAGTTGGGGGGGGGGGGGGATAACTGACGGTTTAGGCAGGGGGGTAGCGAAATAACAGCCCTTGGTCGGGGAAACCCGAGTCATTCCGGTACGTAGAACCGGCTGTCGTGGGAATGATCGGATTTTGTTCTCAAGGCTTAGTTCAGACTGCAAGGAGCTGCTCGGAGGATGACATTATTGGGGGGATGACTGACGGTTTAGGCAGGGGGGTAGCGAAATAACAGCCCTTAGTCGGGGAAATCCCCGAGTCATTCCGGTACGTGGAACCGGCTGTCATTATCATCGTCTTTGGGTGTTTCGAGTGAAAGATGCTGATTCGTCCGGATGCTGTTGGTTTCTTATACCACTTAAGTTTTAGGTGATTTCCACGTCGTATTACAATTGAGTCTAGGTAAGGCAGCTTTCCTTCTTCTTCCAGTTCTATAGTAAATCTAATCTGTCTGTTGAACGAATTGAGAGCGTCTAAAGTATTTTGTACCTCGTTTCCTTTAATAATGGCAAATATATCATCAATATATTTTGCGAGCACTCTCGGTTTGTGTCATAATTTTTCTATGGTTATGTTTAAAATTTCCTCCATTACAATATCCGCAATAACTGGAGATACCGGAGATAGCTTTAATGTCCTCTGGGAATTCAATCTCTGTGTTGTTTACAAACCAATCTTCGTGGTTGTTGTTGTTAAATATACCATTACGTTTGCTTCTGAGTCTCTCAAATTTCGACACATGCCTCTTTTTAACTTTTCTCTCCAATTGCATGCTTTCTTCTTTCATTTATGTTTAATAAATAGATTCAATATTTTTGTATGGTATTGGTATGTATGTTTGTCTAACAGCCTGTTTATATGTTGGTTTGTGTCTCGGTCGAATATAAATAACTTATAATAATTTGGGCAGTTTTTAATAAAATTAGGCCCAACAAAGTCTGACTGCTACAATAAAGAACTAAAAAAAATAGCCCACAAGCCAACGAATACCGTTGAAACCGTGTTTAATAAGACAAAAACCAAGATACCTACCATGAATAAAAGCCACGTGATCTACAAAATTCCGTGCAATGGCAATAAATATGAGTCTTGTCAAAAAGCATCTATATTACAGCAAGAATAACACTGCCATAAACGATTCACGTTAGAAATGCTACACATAAAAAACACTCCGCCTAACATTAGACTGAACTACAAAACGGACACTGATAACGTTGCTCACCTATATCGACATTTACTTAACATCAAACCGACAGTACGAAGCTCCGCGTCGAAGCATTAAGACGTGAAAAAAGAATGTATGTACACATGTTAAAATTGTTATACATAGTTTGTTTATGTTTGAATGTTAATTGTTTATTCCTACCTTTACTTATATATAGTTCCCTGAAGATGGTTACCGAAATATATTAGAAATAAAAGAAGGAAAAATTTGTGTTTTTCTTCAATAATATTGACCTCGAGCCAGCAAAAAATACAGTATTACAACAAAAAAGGTCGCTAAAAACTTTCAAGTTTCTTTTTATCGTTTGGTAGACGTCTTGTCTGCCAAATTTTACGTAATTTACGCCTTTGTCTAATCCCAGCTTACCAAAAGTGCAAAAAAAAAGAGTCCGAATGGAGTCTGATTCCGATGAATTTGTAGCGTTTTATGACTTGTTTTAAATGAACCCGAAGCCTTTTAAGACTCTTTTCGGAGCTTTTTATTGATGCTTTTCTGAACTTTTTTCGGAACCTTTTTTGATGCTTTTCTGAAGCTCATTTGGGGTAATTTTCTACTCCTTTTGGATCCTTTTGGAGGTTCCTATCGGAATTTTTATGAAGCTTTATAAATAATGAAAAGGAAAGACACCTTTTAAAGTTTTATGAAGATTTATTGACACAATTCTGAAAATATAAAAAATGCTATGTTAAAATGTTTGCCTACTGATAAGCGTCATAAAATATGTGTTCTTTACCCTCTGTTAGGTAAAGCAAAAAAAACCTCAGAAAATGCTCGCGTGGTTCTTCGGCGTTTACTCCGAAAAGGCTCCAGGAGGTGGAGAAAAAGTTTTGTGCTGGGCAGGAAACTGATTAAAACGCTGATTGATACAAAGTTTAATAAATAAGCTGAGGGAAGGACTCTATTGCAGTATCTAGATCGAATCCATGGGCATATCGGAATGGATACGAGCCTCCATATACCGATGAAAATAAAAAAAACAACAAACAACAAAGGGAATCAATTTAAGTGGAGATGAGTGCATTGTGAATTCACACGGCATCATAGCTTGGTGGTAGAATTTGATGAGCCTGGAAACTCTGAAACCTGTAATCCTATCCATCGCTGTTGATTAAACTTTGTAATTTTTCTCCAATTATCAATTTTTCCCAAAACCCTGACAATTAAAATTCACAATGAATTATTGTTAACTGGTCTCGAGCTTGCAAAACTTACAAATATGTAAAACAAGAAGTTGCATTTCCCTATGACCCATTTCTGTTATTGTTAGCTCAGCGTTTTAATATTGTGCAAGCATTGTGTGGATGTTTGTGCTATGTCACCATTTAGCGTAGCTGAGTGCCGCTTTGAAGTGGATATGCTTTAAGCGGCTGAATTATGATGAGTACTCATATTTCAGGCGACATACGAAATTTTTAGTTGCTTCTTACCAGTGTTGCCATTTTAGCCGTTTTCCGGCTAGATCTATCCGTTTTTTTTTTTCATTTAGCCGGGAAAATTTGAATCTAGCCGTTAGCCGTTTTTAAATTTTTTTTAGCCGTTTAGCCGTTTTTAGTTTTTTTTGCCAATGTAACAACAATTTTTTTAAATAAACTTAGTTCAACACCTCTAAGCTATGATGCCCTGTGACGTCACAATGCATTTATCTCCACTTCAACTTATTCCCTTTGTTGTTTGTTGTTTTGCCAACAGTGTTAGTGTGTTAGAGTTTTCTAACAGCGGCTTTGGTGCAGACACTGGTTCATATCCCAGTGTCCGAAAAGGGATCTGATGATGAGCTTGGAAACTCTGAAACATGTAATCCTATCCATCGCTGTGATTTAACAATGTAATTTTTCTTCAATTATCAATTTTTCCCAAAAAACTGACAATTAAATTCATTACGAATTATTGTTTCTCTGGTCTCGAGCTTGCAAAACTTACAAATATTTAAACAAGAAAGACCGCAAAAACCAACAACAAATATTAAGAACCGTAGCACGGGTTTACGTACATAAATATGTACAAACAAAAAAAAAAAGTCCAGCACACACATTCGTACGTATGACCGAAGGTCTAGCAACAATGTGTGCTCACTGTTGGCAAAACAACAAACAACAAAGCGAATAAGTTGAGGTGGAGATAAATGCATTGTGACGTCACAGGGCATCATAGCTTAGTGTGTTAGAGTTTTCTAACAGCGGCTTTGGTGCAGACACTGGTTCATATCCCAGTGTCCGAAAAGGGATCTGATGATGAGCTTGGAGACTCTGAAATATGTAATCCTATCCATCGCTGTGATTTAACAATGTAATTTTTATTTATTTATTCAAATGAGTCTACTGTACAAAGTACCTTACAGACTAGAGTACCCTTAATGACTAATTAAGTACAAGCACGTAATTACCTATTCAAAATAAATTAGTAATTATAGATTTAACAGTATCCCTAGAAAAGGAAAAATCAATGGCTAGAGAATTAGGGATACTATTGAATTCTAACATTGCTCTAACGATCGGAGCTTTAGATGCATAAGTGGTTCGAACAACATCCATATAAAAAATGTTGCTATTACGGAGATATCTGTTAGGAACATGGAAGCAAATGCTTTGAAGTAGAGATGGTGCATGAATTGCACCAGTTATAATGTCAAACACAAAAGTTAGGGAAATAATAGTTCTTCTACTAACAAGAGATTGAAGACTTATAAGAGCACATCTAGCCTCATAAAAGGGTATTGGATCTGAAAAATTAAGCGAATGTAGCGCAAACCGAACAAAAACTTTTTGAATTATTTCAAGCCTTTTAATGTGGCAGTCATAATATGGTCGCCAAATGAAGCAGGCATACTCCAGTTTAGACCGAACTAGCGAGGTAAACAATGTCTTTAGGGTATAAGGATCTGTGAATTCAGAACTAAAGCGCCGGATGAGAGACAGTACGGCGTATGATTTCGCAATAATTGAGTTTAAATGAGTAGCGAACGAAAATCTGGAGTCAAAGACTACACCAAGGTCAGTTACTTCGCTAAGAGATGTAAGGCGAGCTCCATCTATGGAATATGCAGTAGGGAAGGAGCAGCGCGATTTTGTAAACGTAACGTGGAAACACTTCCCAACATTCAGCGGCAGGTTATTTTTAGAACACCATTCAGCGATATTATTCAGATCAGACTGCAACCTATCTGAGTCAGAAGGATCAGATATGATAGAGTAAACTTTTAAATCAGCGGCGTATAGCAAAAAATTTGAATGTAGAAAACATTCCGAAATATCATTAATGAAAATTACGAATAACAACGGCCCCAAAATACTACCTTGTGGCACCCCCGAAGTGGCAACAAAAGGATACGAATGAGCATTATCAACCACTACCACGCAAGTCCGCTGATTTAAGTATGATTTGATCCAAGCCAAAAACGTAGAATGAAAGCCCAGATTGACTAATTTGGATATCATTATAGAGTGACTGACTTTATCAAAGGCTATCGAGAAGTCCGTGTACACGGTATCAACTTGTTGACGATTATAGAATTCAGAGAAAATTGATAAGTTAGTAACGGTAGATCTACCGGACATAAAACCGTGCTGATTGCCGGTGATAAAACGTCTAACAGTGAAATATATTTTATGTTTGACAATTGCCTCAAACAGTTTGGAGGAAGTTGATAACTTCGCAATGGGCCTGTAGTGGGCTACATTGTTTTTATTACCACTCTTAAAAATTGGATTAATAAAAGTTATTTTCCAAGCGTCAATGAAATCTCCTTTCTCGAGAGATTTATTGAAAATTAAGAGGAGCGGGACTGCCAACTCTACACAATTTTTAAAGAGATAAGACGATAAACCGTCAATATCGGTCTGAGTTGATACTTTAATGTTCTTAATTCCTTCGATAACGTCATCATGGGATAAAGTCAACGAACCAAAGTTAATAGGAAAATTATCATTTAAATGGATTTCAGAAGGAAGATCCGAGTGCGTAACCAAATTAGAGCGAAAGAAATCTGCGAAAAGATTAGCCACCTCAATAGGTCATGAGGCATGCTCGGAGTTATAAAATACAGAAGAAGGTACGCTCGCGCACATTTTCTTCGATTTTACGAAATTCCACAATGCCTTGGGATTATCTTTGATATCCGCTTCAACATTACGGACATAATTACTGTGGAGCCTTTTTTCCAATGCCTTAAACTTCCTGGAATAGCCCAGATACTTGGCCCTGTATAACTCAGATTTATAACGTTTAAATCTCTTAAAATACTTATTCCTCAAATTCTTTAGCCTCTTTAATCTTTTGGAATACCGTGGAATTTTATAACAGTACAGTTAATGTTGTCACTAATAAAAACAAGATCGAGCAATCGCGATAATTGATTGGTGAGGCTATTAATTTGGCAAAGATTTACACTTAATAGACTGTCAATAACATATAATTCAGAGGTGGTATTTACATTTTTAGGAGTCATAGTAAATCTATTATCAACATGCGACCATTCGACATAAGGTAGATTAAAATCCCCTAAAATACAGATATTGTGACCATCATTGTCTCTTCAATTATCAATTTTTCCAAAAAAACTGACAATTAAATTCAGTACGAATTATTGTTTCTCTGGTCTCGAGCTTGCAAAACTTACAAATATGTAAACAAGAAAGACCGCAAAAACCAACAACATAAAATATTTATATTATATGTTTTAATGAAAAAAATCGAATAAAACGTGTGAAAAGTTGATTCAAAATTTTTAGCCATTTTTCAGGCCAAAATTGTAATTTTTCTCGCCGAAATTATTTTTTTTAGCCGTTTTTTTCTCGATCTAGCCGAATTGCTCGAAAAAATTCTGGCAACACTGCTTCTTACAGAAAAATGTTTTGACTTGACTTGAATACATTGCATTGTAATTTATGGCGTGCGATCGGAGTAGGGTAGGTGATCATGTTAAAGAAATGCAATGCTTGGGAATTTATTTGAGTTGCCCGAATTATGAGTGATCATATTTCGGGTAGAATTCTTCAGAATGATTTTACTTTGTTGTACGCAATTATTAAGAAGTACATATTTATGGGCAATTACTATGAGCAATTTATGGGTGATTATTGGGGAATAATTTATGGGGGTTGGATCGGCTATTTTGTAATAGGCGATCATGTTTCACGCAATGTAGGTGGTCTTAACGTGTCACAAGTTAACTCTTCCCCTCTTAAGTCGATTGTCCTCAAGCGGCATTAGCGTAATAAGCAAAAAGGGTTTTATAAAAAATTACTATGAATGCAAGTGGTTTATGAGAAATTATCGAAAATTCCTACAAATTGGTTTTTATCTGCAAGGATGGTCCATTGGTTATATTTTCAATGTTTCGCGTTGGCAATTGCAGTTCAGGTTATACATAAAATTTTAGTTTATATTTATAAATGTATATGGAATTAAAAATTGATATAATGACAATGCATATAATTAGCAAATAAGAACTTAGACTAATTAAATGAGTATTACTATTTTTTTCAATTAACAATATATATATATGTTCTTCCTGCTTGATTTGTTTAGTGTAAAAGTTTTCCAATTGTAAATGTTTTTTGTAAAATTATAATTTCCCCTTTATTTTTGTAACGTTATTTGGTAAAATTAATGTATCATAAATCTTAATATTTACGCATATTGTCACTTGCGAAGCGAATACATTTGGCGAGTCGAACAGATTGGCGAACTCACCTAAAACTTGCATTGTGAGTGGCGAATGAACTTTTTCGACTGTCGTGTTATGTTGCCATTCAAACAAATTCAAAAAGTTCATCCGAATTTGACGTTTCTGTCATTTTTGTGTCATTTGCATATGTTTTTATACCCAGCGTACTAGTACTAGTACAAGGGTATATTAATTTTGTCCACATAACGGTACTATGTAACGGCGCAAAATAATCGAGTTAGATATGGGGTTCCATATATGAAAGTTCTTAGGTTGCAAAGAGGAATTGATTAAGGCATGTCCGTCCGTCCGTCCGTGTACACGATAACTTGAGTAAAAATTGAGATATTTGCATGAAATTTTGCATACAGGTTACTTTCTGGCCAAGGTAGGTTGCTATCGAAAATTTCGAAAAACGTATAAAACGGGTTAATTCCATATCAGAAGCAGCTACAATGATAAAATTTGCAATATGTATTGATTTATATGTTCTAAGGCGGATTTTATCAAATTTTTTGAAAAGGGGCGTGGCACCGCCCACATATATTTGAAGAAATTTTAAAATTTTGACTCTTAATTACTTGAGAACAGTTTATGCTAGTATAACGAAATTTTGTAGAGGGCATACTATTGTTGTGTTAAATTCAGATATAGAAAATAAACGAAATCGCTTGGCGACCACGCCTACTTTTTTATAAAAGTTATATTGAAAGGAGGTGGAAATATTGAAAAGTCCATATCTAATTAACTGATAACGCTATAATAATATAATTTGATACATCAATTTTCATATTCTTAACATTATTTTTGCAAAATTTTGGAGAGTGGGCGCGGCACCGCCCACTTATGAGTCAAGCAATTTTCGACTGCTAATAACTTCAGAACGGTGTGAGATAGGTTTACGAAACTAGGTACCAGGCATGTTATGTTTATGTAGAGTACTACCACAGAAAATAAGAAAAATCGGTGAACGACCACGCCCCTTTTTGGACTAAAGTTCTCTAAACGAGAGTTAGGAAACCGGAATATGCATTATCTGTTTAACTGATAAAGATATAATGCTAAAATTTAGTACACTCATTCACCTGATGATGTTATTAGTGATGTTTTAAGGTTTTTTGGTAATATTTCGGAAAATGGGCGTGGCACCGCCCCCAAGTGAATAAACAAAATATCAACATTTCACTATTAACAAGCCACTGTGAAAGTATCATAAAGATCTGCAATGAAAACTGATCTTCAAATAGGGACAAACAACATAATAAATCCGTGGGCGTGCCACCACCCACTTTTTTATTAAATTATGTAAATATTGATTAATGGACACATATATCCGTATATCAAAAAATTTCACAAAATACGTTAAAAGTTATAGGCATGGCACGCCTTCTTTTCCATAGTTATATATTGGACATGGTATAACCCTTGAAAAGATCGATTCAGTACTTTTGGCTCATGTAAGCGGTTAAAGCTTTATAAGCAAGGGGCGTGGCCGCGCCCACCAAATTCGCTATTGCTTAGGCTCGGAATAGATTGGTTTTTAAATGGGCGAAATCGGATGAAAACCACGCCCCCTTTTTCTGAAAACTAACGCTGGGTATTTAATGTTCGGTTCACCCGAACTTATACTTCCTTACTTGTTATTTATTTATTTGTGAAAAAGAGTGCGGTGTTTGTGTAACTGTAGTAGGTAGCGAGGATGATGTGCGTCAATTGGAAATGGCAGCTCATACCGAGATCAGACAAAGTGGTGCTAGTTCGGATACAGATGAGCTGGATGTGGGAAGTAGTGGTGCAAAGAAACGTAAAACCTACAGTGCCACCAATGGTGATTTAATGATAGTAGAAGACGTTTTGCAATCACATCCACTTGAAGTGCGTATAACGTCGAAGTGCGTTTTTAATCGAATGATTGTTTTTAATTAAAAACAAGTAAGGAAGTCTAAGTTCGGGTGAACCGAACATTAAATACCCAGCGTCAGTTTTCAGAACGAGATACAAATACCATGACTTGGCAATGATATATTTAGGCCCTAGAATCTTATTTGAAATTTTCTATATCAAAAAAGGGGGCGTGGTTATCATCCGATTTCGCCTATTTTAAACACCAACCTGCCTTGGCCAGAAAGTAACCTGTGTACCAAATTGCATGCGAATATCTCAAGTTTTACTCAACTTATGTTAATTTATGTGATTTTCGATATCGAAAAAGTGGGTGTGGGTATCATCCGATTTCGAAAATTTTTACTGCAGCTCACCTTGGCCAGAAAGTAGCCTGCATAACAAATTCCATGCAAATATCTCAGTTTTTACGCAAGTTATGTCAATTTATGTGATTTTCGAAATTTTCGATATCGAAAAAGGGGGCGTGGTTATCATCCGATTTCGCCCATTTTCAATAGTAACCTACCTTGGCCAGAAAGTAGCCTGCATAACAAATTCCATGCAAATATCTCAATTTTTACTCAAGTTATCGTGTACACGGACGGACAGACGGACGGACGGACATGCCTTAATCAATTCCTCTTTGCAACCTAAGAACTTTCATATATGGAACTCTATATCTAACTCGATTATTTTGCGCCGTTACATAGTACCGTTATGTGGACAAAATTAATATACCCTTGTACTAGTACTAGTACGCTGGGTATAAAAATGGACAATTTTTTCAATTTTTTTTTATTTTTTTCCAATGGCCATAAATCATGATTATTTTTTATTATTTTATTAATTAATTAATTAATACTTTCTAATTAATAATCACAGAATTAATTAATCATTAAAATTTAAAGAGCCAAAGTTATTATTAATATTAATGGGAATTTAACAGGTCTGTGTGTACGCCTATCAACAAAAAAAAACATGACTAAAAACATAGCACTGAGAGGTAGTTGTGGGTGCCCAATGCACCTTGCAGTAAATCGACTATAATGAATGTAAGTGAAGTGAACAAAATAGAATGACAGATTGTGACAACACGTGCCCAAGCAGTTAAAAGAAGTAATATCTCTTGTTGTTGTTGTTGATGTAGCTCTACTTAGCCCTACCTAGGTAGTCAGTATCTTACCCAGTAATATCATCAAACTCTTCTAACGGAAGTCCTAGAAACCTAGCGGCTTCGACAGGGGTGGACCAGAGGGTTATGGGTGTTAGAAGAGTAGGCTCGGTTGAGCAGACAAAAAGATGGTTAGTATTATGGGGGGACAAGCCGCATGCCGGACAAACATTAGGCAAATCGGGGTTCTGTCTGGATAAGTAAGATTTTAACCTATTACAATATCCAGACCGGAATTGGGCCATCACCACCCTAGTCTCCCTAGGCAGCACGCGCTCCTTTTTCTGCAACGGGTGGTGTTGTTGCCTGAAGAACGGCGTCCGCTGGGAGAGAGCCGTCAAACGAATTTACCGAATTTAGTAATCTCTTTTCACCTGAAGTGCTAAGAAAAAAATTTCAACAACAACAAAACGAAAGCGTAACTATGTCATCAAATACAAACAAGTCTGTTGTGTGCGCAGACGGGAACACCAACCAAGACGAAAATGAAAGTGAAGAAACAAGCTCTCAGAGTCATAAAACCACCACCTATATTTGAGCCTAACGTTATTGATATAAAAAAAAAATGAAATGTTTAACTCTGTTATTTCTCATACGGATTACAACTACAAAGCAGCACGGGGAGGGGAAGCAAGAATTATGAACGAAACGAACGAAAAAAAGCATTGAAGATGTCGCATCGACGAAACCGGTTTGCTACGAAACCAAAATTGACAAGGGACGACGGAAATTCGTTCCAATATGAATCTAATATCCACCCTGTCGGAAAACACAACAACCAAACAAACGCTATGGTAGTCGTTGAGCCGCCAAGAAAATCGAATGACATTGTGCCGATGTCAACAATTTGGGCACGCAAAAACTTACTGTACAAAGCCATTCAATTGTGTTAGATGCATACTTGACCATCCCAGCACTATATGTTCTAAAAGTAAAGATTTACCTGCAAAATGTGCTAACTGCCTTCAAAGCCATCCAGCTAACTACAAAGGTTGCAATATCTATAAAAAATTTGTTCAACAAAAAAATTTTAATCCAAAGAATAGTCAAAAAAGCCAAAGAAGAGCTGATAGATCACCTTATCAGTAGCATTTTACTAATTATAATGCAGGAAATGCAAATGTTACATTCGCGGAAGCGCTGAAAGGTAACTCCGAGCAAAGAAATGAGCCCAATACGTTCCAAAAATTTAAACACTTCTCAGTAAGCAATTAGAAATGAAAAACAACTTGATAAATATGATACAGCATGCATTCTGGAACGCCAATGGTTTACTAAATCACATCCGTGAAGTGGAAATATTTTTCTTTCCACTTACAATATCGACGCCATGCTTATTTCAGAAACTCATTTTACAAAGCGATCGTATTTTAGAATAAGAGGCTGTGATCTGTAACGACAGCCTTTGAAGATTTCTCTGACTACGAGCAAGCGGGTATATGAACGGATGTATAGGCAACCGCTAAACGAGCTCCCTTATTCGTTTTTACGATATTAGGATAGCGGATGGTTATTGGTGTGAGTGGGTTAAATGTTGCTTATACATAAGTACATATACTTGCCGCTTAAGGGTCGAACGCGGATTGGTTTGACCATATGCAGGCAGGCGATTCGAGCCTTACGGTTTCGGAAATGCCGCAAAGACTAATGGGTATAAAAGGAGATTTCGCTGATCGACGGATCAAAATTTGAAAAGTCGCGGTCTTATCAGTGCCAAAGTGTTTGTGAAAAATCAAAGTTGTTTTTAAAGTGCGTTGAATCCACCTTAAAGTGTAGGTGCGCTGGTGAAAAAAAGTATATTTGTATAAAGTGCGGTTTCACGCTTAAGTAAAAGCGAGCGTAAATTAAAGTGAAGTTCCTGAAATTTAGGAATCCTTTCGAGGATCCCGGCCAGCGCCAGGAGAGCCGCCACCCAAGGCGTGAAAAGTTCACTACAAGAATTCATCAGTCACCGCTCACGAAGCCTACCGAAGGCCGCGACATTTTTACAACAAACACACACATACGAATTTTACACAAAATCACAACAACAAAGCTACACCGAGCCACATTTAAAAATCCACAAAGTTTTTGGGAGCCAAAACCACAGTGAGACAACAACAAACATTTACGTTTCATCTATACATTTTTTGTTACCAATCGGAATATCAGAGGATTTCATATTTGGTCAAAAGGTAAACTTTGGCCCAAAATCAGCCACATAAAGATCGGCCAGAAATACACACACACACTCACACACGCACACAAGGCAAGGAAGTCTCCAAAGCCAGCCAACAAGAACATCAAACATTTTCATCAGACCGGCAAACAAGGGTAGAACACAACATTTTCACGATACAACATAAAAGCAACACTAGCAACATTATTCTTTGCCACAGCAACATCCGAAGTGTTGTGAAACATTAAGTGGCGCAACCAAAAACGTCTTAGCAACATCAGCACACTCAGCAACATCAGGCAACATTCCATATCAACAGCCTCAGCAACATCAAGACACAACACTAACACAATCACACAGAAGAGCGAGAAGAGCGGCTCACCAACTCTAGTTTTAATTTTTAGCACTACCACCATCACACATACCATTATTACATATTAGGGTGTAACACTCAACATTTTATCTCGGGACTTGTAAATTTATTTTTGAATTTTTGATTGTGAATTTCTTGATTTTTTTCCTTTTTTTAATTATTTATAATAGTAATTTAATATTTAGTTAGTATAAGTTTTATTGAATTGAAGCACATTTTTCTTACCTTTAGTTTTCTGTCGGATAAGAAAAGTGGAAACATTTTTAGTGAAGTATATTTATTATATTTTTTTTTTATTTGTGGTTTTTTAGATGAGATTTTTTTTTATGTTTCACTTACACTTTCTCTTTTCATTGTTTGGATTTTTTTTTTTTGCTTTGGATTTTTTTTGCTTTTTTTTCTCAATTGTTATTGCCAATTTAGATCATTCCAATTTTCTTATTGTTTTTGATCGGGGTTTCACTTTCAATCAAATTTTTTGTCCATCTTTTATTTTTTTTTTTTTTTTTATCTTCTGCCTTTTCCAAGTTTTTTATTTATAATTTCGTTTGCAATTGTATTTTTTTTCTTGATCAAACTTTTTTTTCTCACTACACTTTCACTCCACTTTCACAATTTCATACTTTTTACCCGGCGCCGCGATTTGCAATTTTTTTTATTTGTCGTCTTGACAAAAATAATTTTTTATTTATTCGACGCGAGGAATTTTTTTCGTTTACGAAAATTTTTTTTGCATATGCATAAAATAATGCACATGCACCGAGACGCGTAACAAAACTAAAAACCCAAAAGACAGTAGTTAGTCAAATTAACTTTGACCAAGATCGAGCGGTCAAAGACCTATAACTGCACCACTGTCTTTTGTATAGCATACATATGTTGTTTTTTTTTTTCGTTTCCCTTATTTTCAGCTCTCTGACTTTGGTACCAAATTCTGGCTGCTGTACGAGGTGAGTTTTTCTACGAAAACAACAATTCATATGCGCACACTGTACATATATATATAGTTAGAGATTAGTAGTGAGAGAAACACACTCTGACACACTTTTGTCCAGTTCATAATATAATTGAGATCTGTTGTTGAGAGGGAAAGATAATTCTGTTTTAAGAGTTGAATTAACTTCCATATATACATACATACATATTTTTTATCTACATTTGTTTTTATCTACATTTTTTTTTTTTCTCTTTCGTCATACATATATATATATTAGCTTTAGCACGTACATTAAATAAGATCACATTAGGCGGGTCCAGATTATAAATTTTTTTTCCGTAATTAAAAGTCTAATTTTTTTCATACTTTTTAGCTTTTAATAATAGAAGTTAATTAATTGTAAGTTTTCATGAATTTCCACCTAGTATAAGACGTTCTCATTTTTTTGTTTTATTTAGATGAATAAAAATTGTTAATTATTTTTCATTGAAAAAATTTTCGAAGAGAACTCTTTTGGTGTTATATGGGTTGAGGGTTTTTGTTTGCTTTAGGTAACTGATTGCAACATGTCTGGCTAAGGACATATAGTTGTTGGTGCAGGTGTTGCCCTTGCGGCAACTGAAGGTAAGTTGGGGTAGTTGAGAAAAGATGGAATAACGTATGTAAGTACTAAAAGACGGACATCAGTCAGGTTCAAGGGGACTCTACTCGGGAAGCGGAGCCACAGTAGAGTCCAAAGGCTGTTCACATCTCGCGAACAGGAGGGGTGGGAAGGCTCCACCTGACTCGGACAGGTTTTCTCCCGCTTTCCTATATTTTTGTCTTCGTTCGTTACTTTGGATCTTTCACAGGCATGAATCCCTAATTTTGCTATGCAACTGTTGGGAAGGGAGAAGTGGCAAGAACTGCGCCCCAAAGCCGACGAGCCTCAGCCGGGCTACCACCATGCCAACCCGCCACTCCTCCTCTCCCGTACCAGGCAGTTCCGTAACAATGGCGGCCAACGTTATAGCCCACTAGTTTAATGTTTAAATTTTTCTCATATTTTTCTATTTTTTTTTTTTCTAATTTCCATCTCCTCACTTACTCTCTCTTGCTTTACTTCAAACTATTTTCAGTGTCTTTTTTTCTTTCTGTTTCACTTTCTTAACGTTTCCTTCTCACGGACAGAGTTAGGGTCACGAAGGCAACATCGCTTGTTGCAAGCAACGAGCGATATGTGCCTAAGTGACAAGACAGTGGTTGAGTGCTGGCGGTGATTTCTGAGTTCCTTTTAAGAACTCCAACGTTTTTAAAAAGTGGTATCAGAGGTCATCGGCAGTACTTTAAGACGACATTTTTAGTTTTTGTTTTTTTTTCGCATGCAACATAAGCTGCCATGCGTATGGTCCAGCACCGTACGCATGTGAGGTTTTTGTTTGCTTGCAGGGGGGTAAAGTAGTTTTATAGGGTAAGGGGGAATTGTGGCAACCACGTCTTGAGCCAGCCTTAAGACGCTGTCGTGCCACATTCCATAATTAAGAGGGGGTTAGCTGACATTGACCTAGGACAGAATTCATATTTTACTCAACTGCCCACAGAGTCCATCAGGCGAGGACAACACCACATGCACCAACAGTACCACAATATAGTCTGAAAATTTTAGGTTTTTGTAAACACTGGGAGTAGAACGGTATTTTGAAATTCTAATTGAATAATTTTAAAAATTTTTTTAATTACATTTTCTTACACAAAATTTGCTTTTCATTTTACATACATTTTTATCTACCTTTTGGGATTTTTGGATTACGGTCATTATTTTATAATTTTTTTTTTAAATTTTTGAAATTAATATACTCTAACATTTAAAGTTGGAATTTTTTTTTATAACTTTTGTTTGGTTTAATTTTTTTTTGAAACAAGGAAGTGCTTTGAATTTTTAATTTTTTTTACTTAAAAATTTTTGTTATTACCAAAATTTTTTTTATTATTTTTATTTTTTTTTATATTTTTTATGTTCATAAGTTTACTCTATTTTTTTTAATTTTTATAATTTTTTTGAAGGGGGTAATTGTAAGAATTTTTGTACTGTATAAAAATTTTGTCAAGAAACTTACGACAGTTGAATTTTAGAATTTTTTTTACACTTACATTTTTTAAACTTTTATATCTTTATAAAATTTTTTATATTTTTTTATATTAGGTTAATTTAATATTTTTATATCTTTATAATCTTTTGTTTGTTTTTATTAGGTTAATTTTTTTTCTGTATTATCAGTATAAAACTTAAATTTTGGGGCTAAATAATTTTGAATCCTATTTGAATTTTTTTTTAACACTTTTGAACACATACACACATATATGTACACACACGTTTATCTTTCCGATACTCACACACACCTACAGTAAAAATTTGGAAAGCTGTTGAAGCTAGTTTTTGAGCTTTGCATTAGAGTTTTGCTTATTTGCATACATATAACCCCTTTGAAAATATTTTGATTTGAATATTTATTAAAGTCTGTATTTATTATACATATATATACACATACATACATTGATTTTACATACATATATATATATACATATTACTTCATATTTTCTTGAATTCAAATTGCTTGTATATTTTTCCCTATTGTTCATTTCACATCTTACTAAACCGGCAAATAAAGACATAGTTTGAATTTCACTCTTCAATCCTTTTCGGTTTTGGGTACCTAGGAACACTTTTTCGCCTTGAAGTTCTGAGTTTCTGTTGTTTCGGTTTTGGTACTCCGACTGCGGACTCCCTTTGTATACCTGTTTTTTTGTTGATGGATGAGACTGCGTACCAGGGAGCTATTCCGAAGAGGGTGCTTGATTTATTAAGGGGTAATAGGCCAATAACGCGCAGCGTCACGAGGGGTTTCGAAAACGAGGTGGTAGGATCCTTGTACAACCAAATCGATACAGGTATCGAATTACCAGTTGATTGTGTCCCGATAGACCTTTTGAACCTTTGCACCTCGACGGTATTTGGGCAAACGGAAACTTTGGTTGCGGATAAGATTGCTATAGGCGCGTCAGACCATTCCTTAGACTTTTCACGGAAACTAGATCGGCTACTTGCGATGTCAGATGCTGAGGATGGAGCAGTTGGCGGCGGGTTTCCAGACCCCAGGGCAGGAGCTACAGCGGCAAGCGCAAACCAGCGTCCGGCAACCGTGGACGAACGGATCGACCATCTGGCGCAAATGATGGAGGTGATGATGCAGCAGAATGCCGAAATGAACCGCCACATGGGCGAAGTGCAAAAGGTAAGGGCGGATATATCCACCCTTAGCAATCGCGTCGCTCATGTGGAGACCTCAATGCGCGCACCTGTTACATCAGCACCTCCACAAAATACGTCCACACCGGGGCAACGCGAGGATACCACAGCGAACCACTATAACACAGCAGGCAGGACATATACCAACAACAACAACTCCAGCTATACTGGAAGAAAGAAAGTAGACCTCGACAAGCACCTCAGGTAGACCTCAAGGCACCTCAAATTCGACGGGTCGGCGAAGGGGATGACGGTCGAAAGTTTTGTGTTTAGCGTAGAGAGGATGCGTGTCCAGTATCAGTTGTCCTATCAACAGCTCTTCTCCGACTTCCATTGCTTAGTGACAGGGCCAGCTCTCAAGTGGTATTGGCAGGTGCTGGAGGATCACGCCGGCGATGAGTCGTTTGATTACTCTGGGCTAAAGAGGGAGATTTTGACGCAGTTCAAGTCGGCAGAGTCGGATTACGAGGTAATCCGTGAGATTATGGAGCGAAAGCAGCAGCCCCAGGAGAGCTTTGACGAATTTTACGCCGAGGTCCACGATCTCACGTTTAGGCTCAGACAGCGAATCCCTGAAGTAGAACTAGTTAAAATAATCAAGGGTAATTTAAAGCCATATTTGGCAAATCTCACTTTTGCCACGAAGACAGAAACTTTAGCAGACCTAAAAGCCGAATGCAAGAGGGCAGAAAAGCTTATTAAGGAGAATAGGTCGAGGTCCAAGCCGGTTAGCGAGTTAGGTACAAACAGTGGGTTATGGTCAGAAGAGCAGGGAGAAGATTTTAGTGTTGAGGCGTTCAATAGGGACAATAAGAATGTTAGTGTGAGTAAGAATGTGTCTCGTGCCCCCGTCTCTCAAAATCCTCCTCCCAAAACCACTATCCCAACCAATTATCCTGGACCTGTTGCAAGTTCGTCCAATGTCCCTAGTCAAAATGTTAGTCCTGTCCAAAACCAAATGTTTTGTCCGTCCCCGTTCCATTTAATGTTGTGTTATGCTTGTGGCATGCCGGTGGATTTTTACATAAAGAACCCGGCAGAAGCAGCAAAAGACACAAGGTGTTTTTTCGACAACACTCCCCAAAACCTTCGGGGAGTGATTTTGTTGTTAAAACAACAACAACAACAACAAGGTGCAAGTCCAATTTCCATTTTATGAGGTGTTTTGCATGTGGTGGTGATTCGTCGTTTTGTGTGTTTAAGCCAGAGGCGGGAAACCGGGCACTGGCAGAGATGTATGTAGAAGGTAGGAAGATAGAAATTTTGAAGAGGGATAAAGAGATAGAGAAGAAAGAAAAAGTAGAAGAAAAGAAAGAAGTTGAGGCAAATAGAGATAGTTTGCATGTGAGAAAAATGAGATATGAGGAAGCAAGAAGGAGAATATTTTGTGAGGAGTTGAACGCTAAGAAGAAGAAGAGAAATTTTGAAAAGATAAGGAAAATCAGGGAAAAGCAGAAGTTGTTTAAAAGATTAAGAAAAAAGATAATTTCAACAATAGCCACGGTACAGGGTGATAACAGGTTGTTCGCTAAAACGGAGATCGGTGGACGAGAGGTGCTCGCGCTCTTAGATTCCGGGGCCGGGGCCAGCTGCTTAGGGAAAAATGCCCATAAACTTCTCGAGGGAAAAGAGAATCTGATTCTGCCGATTCAGGGACAAAATGTGAAAACTGCCAATGGGGGTGAAACCGCGGTTATCGGAGTAGTGACTCTTCCAGTACTTTGGGACGGTACCACTCGGGAGCTGGAATTCCTCATCGTACCTGGGTTGCAACAAGAGGTCTATCTGGGGATCGATTTCTGGAAAGCCTTCCAGCTTAGTGTAGTCAGTAGGGGCCCCAAATCCACTCAAAGGTCAACGTCGTGTCAGAGCTCGTGCCTGTCGAGGGTGACTTATCTTTCGACGCGGTGTAACACGAACTGAACCCCGAAGAAACTGCAGCTTTGGACCGCGTAAAAGCACAGTACCCGTCGTTTGCAGTACTTGGGTTGGGAAAAACTGACGTAGAAGAGCACATCATTGAGGTAACCGACGAACACCTCCCTGTAAAACAGCGCCACTACCCAATCTCGCCGGCAATTCAAAAATTGGTCTTCGCAGAATTAGACAGAATGTTGGAAATGGGCGTTATCGAGGAGAGCAACAGCTGCTGGAGTTCACCCGTGGCATTAGTCATCAAAGGAACGAAGAATCGGTTATGTTTGGACGCCCGCAAATTAAACGATCGCACCATCAAGGATGCCTACCCACTCCCACATATCGACGGTATTCTAAGTCGGCTTCAGAATACCAGGTACATATCTGCCATAGATTTAAAAGACGGAAACGAACGACCGATTGCCTATGTATCAACGAAATTAAATAAGGCACAACGGAACTACAGCATCACGGAATTAGAATGTTATGCAGCGGTCCTGAGTATAAAGAGGTTCCGGCCTTACATCGAGGGATTGCCCTTTACGGTGATAACTGACCATGCCAGCTTGAAGTGGTTGATGGGTCAAAAAGACCTATCTGGTCGGCTGGCAAGGTGGAGTTTAAAGTTGCAAGCCTATAATTTTGATATCCAGCACCGTAAAGGCACCCAAAATGTAGTGCCGGACACTTTATCCAGGGCTGACATGAACGAGCTGCTAGTAAGTGACAGAGTCCTTGATGTTGATGTCAACTCATCATGCTTCAAATCAACAGAGTACCAAGAACTTGTGGACACCGTGACTGCAAACAAAGACAAACTACCCGAACTGTGCGTATCAGACGGGTATGTTTATAGACGGACGCAATTCGACAAGGGGGAAGGGCTTCAAGGAGACCATGCCTGGAAGCTCTGGGTACCGACTGAACTTCGTTCAGGGTTGGTGGAAGCGTCGCATTGCTCGCCCTCTGCAGGTCATGGGGGTATTCATAAGACCCTAGCGCGCGTCCGTGAGAGATATCATTGGCCAGGACTCGTGGCAGACGTACAAAATTATGTCAAAAGCTGTGATATTTGCAAAGGTAATAAAACTCAAAATGCTTTCCATAAACCAATGATGGGAAAGCAACATATTACTGAACGCCCTTTTCAACGTTTATTTATCGATTTTATGGGTCCATACCCACGTACGTGTGATGGTAATGTCTATGTGTTTGTATGTTTAGATCATTTTTCGAAATTTGTGTTTTTGAAACCTATGCGTAAGGCAACCTCAGCAGAAGTGGTTAAATTTTTGGAAAAGGAAGTTTTTCATATATTTGGAGTGCCAGAGTACGTACACTCTGACAATGGCAAACAGTTCGTGTCAGAACTGTTTACCTCATTTTTAGCAAAATATGGTGCAACACACATAAGGACAGCCTTCTACTCGCCACAAGGCAATGCCGTTTAAAGAGTTAATAGATCAATTTTACAAATAGTTAGGTCCTACGTAGGAGAAAACCAAAAGAACTGGGACAAACACTTCAGGGACGCAGCGTTTGCCTTAAGAAGCGTAACACATTCAGCAATTAACACATCACCATATTACGCGCTGTTTGGCATGCCAATGGTGCAACATGGGGCATCATATGAATTATATCGAAGATTAGGTACAGTTAAGGATGTGGATTGTGAAGTAGAAGAGAACTCCGATAAACTACAGGCAATTAGGGACAAAATTATGCAAGAGTTGAGGTTGGCCCACGAACGCAGTAAAAAGGTTTATAATACCAGGAGTAGAGATGTGACGTTTAAAATTGGACAAATGGTATACCGCCGAAATTTCAAACAGAGTTCACAAATAGACAACTACAATCCCAAACTTGCCCCAAAGCAGGTAAAGTGCGTAGTATTAAAAGTAATTGTCAACTCTATGTCTGAACTCGGCGATGTTAATGGAAAGAAAATCGGGGTATACCATGCTAAGGACATATTTGTGGCATGAACGTATTATGTGTTGAATGTTGCATGTTGCATGTTATTTATTACTTACCTATGTACCTGAAAACTTGACCTTAGAAAATTGACATAGAAATTTTTGTTTTTGTAATTATTTATGCAATTATTTTAGGTTTTATTGACCTACTAATGTGATTATACAAATTGGACTTGACATTTTTTTTTAATTATACACTCCCGACTTGATTATACATTTAGATTTATACACTTGCAACTTGACTAATTTTTCTTCAATCTGTGATATAGTTTTAGGTTAACCTGTGATATAGGATTAAGAGGCTCATTTGTGATAACCTAGGTGAAGTTTTGCTTTAAACCCCAGTGATATTAGACTTAGATTTTGATGATTTATTTAAATTTTGTGTGGTAATGAATGTTAAGTGTAATAGATGTTGCAGAAAGAGGTTTGACAAGAAGCGAACTTGAAGCCCGGCATTAGATCGTGGGTCGAGGCCACACGTTAGCCCAGGACTTACAAACCAACCCAAGGCTGCGTTATGAATTCCTTTTACGCACACGCTCCATGATGCAGGCACCATCGGCGGATGCGAGCCTGTAACGACAGCCTTTGAAGATTTCTCTGACTACGCGCAAGCAGGTATATGAACGGATGTATAGGCAACCGCTAAACGAACTCCCTTTTTCGTTTTTACGATATTAGGATAGCGGATGGTTATTGGTGTGAGTGGGTTAAATGTTGCTTATACATAAGTACATATACTTGCCGCTTAAGGGTCGAACGCGGATTGGTTTGACCATATGCAGGCAGGCGATTCGAGCCTTACGGTTTCGGAAATGCCGCAAAGACTAATGGGTATAAAAGGAGATTCCGCTGATCGACGGATCAAAATTTGAAAAGTCGCGGTCTTATCAGTGCCAAAGTCTTTGTGAAAAATCAAAGTTGTTTTTAAAGTGCATTGAATCCACCTTAAAGTGTAGGTGCGCGGGTGAAAAAAAAGTATATTTGTATAAAGTGCGGTTTCACGCTTAAGTAAACGCGAGCGTAAATTAAAGTGAAGTTCCTGAAATCTAGGAATCCTTTCGAGGATCCCGGTCAGCGCCAGGAGAGCCGCCACCCAAGGCGTGAAAAGTTCACTACAAGAATTCATCAGTCACCGCTCACGAAGCCTACCGAAGGCCGCGACATTTTTACAACAAACACACACACACGAATTTTACACAAAATCACAACAACAAAGCTACACCGAACCACATTTAAAAATCCACAAAGTTTTTGGGCGCCAAAACCACAGTGAGACAACAACAAACATTTACGTTTCATCTATACATTTTTTGTTACCAATCGGAATAGCAGAGGATTTCATATTTGGTCAAAAGGCAAACTTTGGCAAAAAATCAGCCACATAAAGATCGGCCAGAAATACACACACACACTCACACACGCACACAAGGCAAGGAAGTCTCCAAAGCCAGCCAACAAGAACATCAAACATTTTCATCAGACCGGCAAACAAGGGTAGAACACAACATTTTCACGATACAACATAATAGCAACACTAGCAACATTATTCTTTGCCACAGCAACATCCGAAGTGTTGTGAAACATTAAGTGGCGCAACCAAGTACGTCTTAGCAACATCAGCACACTCAGCAACATCAGGCAACATTCCATATCAACAGCCTCAGCAACATCAAGACACAACACTAACACAATCACACAGAAGAGCGGCTCACCAACTCTAGTTTTAATTTTTAACACTACCACCATCACACATACCATTATTACATATAAGGGTGTAACACTCAACATTTTATCTCGGAACTTGTAAATTTATTTTTGAATTTTTATCTTTGAATTTTTGATTGTGAATTTCTTGATTTTTTTTCTATTTTTAATTATTTATAATAGTAATTTAATATTTAGTTAGTATAAATTTTATTGAATTGAAGCACATTTTTCTTACCTTTAGTTTTCTGTCGGATAAGAAAAGTGGAAACATTTTTAGTGAAGTATATTTATTATATTTTTTTTTATTTGTGGTTTTTTTGATGAGATTTTTTTTTATGTTTCACTTACACTTTCACTTTTCATTGTTTGCATTTTTTTTTTTTGCTTTGATTTTTTTAGCTTTTTTTTCTCAATCGTTATTGCCAATTTAGATCATTCCAATTTTCTTATTGTTTTTGATCGGGTTTTCACTTTCAATCACATTTTTTGTGCATTTTTTTTTTTTTTTTTTTTTTTTTATCTTTTGCCTTTTCCAAGTTTTTTATTTATAATTTCGTTTGCAATTGTAGTTTTTTCCTTGATCAAACTTTTTTTTTCTCACTACACTTTCACTCCACTTTCACAATTTCATACTTTTTTACCCGGCGCCGCGATTTTCAATTTTTTTTATTTGTCGTCTTGACAAAAATAATTTTTTATTTATTCGACGCGAGGAATTTTTTTCGTTTACGAAAATTCTTTTTGCATATGCATAAAATAATGCACATGCACCGAGACGCGTAACAAAACTAAAAACCCAAAAGACAGTAGTTAGTCAAATTAACTTTGACCAAGATCGAGCGGTCAAAGACCTATAACTGCACCACTGTCTTTTGTATAGCATACATATGTTGTTTGTTTTTTTTCGTTTCCCTTATTTTCAGCCCTCTAACTTTGGTACCAAATTCTGGCTGCTGTACGAGGTGAGTTTTTCTACGCAAACAACAATTCATATGCGCACACTGTACATATATATATAGTTAGAGATTAGTAGTGAGAGAAACACACTCTGACACACTTTTGTCCTGTTCATAATATAATTGAGATCAGTTGTTGAGAGGGAAAGATAATTCTGTTTTAAGAGTTGAATTAACTTCCATATATACATACATACATATTTTTTATCTACATTTTTTTTTTTCTCTTTCGTCATACATATATATATATTAGCTTTAGCACGTACATTAAATAAGATCACATTAGGCGGGTCCAGATTATAAATTTTTTTTCCGTAATTAAAAGTCAAATTTTTTTCATACTTTTTAGCTTTTAATAATAGAAGTTAATTAATTGTAAGTTTTCATGAATTTCCACCTAGTATAAGACGTTCTCATTTTTTTGTTTTATTTAGATGAATAAAAATTGTTAATTATTTTTCATTGAAAAAATTTTCGAAGAGAACTCTCTTGGTGTTATATGGGTTGAGGATTTTTGTTTGCTTTAGGTAACTGATTGCAACATGTCTGGCTAAGGACATATAGTTGTTGGTGCAGGTGTTGCCCTTGCGCCGTAACAGATCTCATTAACAGCAACCTCCCTGATGGCAAAGCGCATGGGGGAGCAGCTATTATAATTAAGTCAGCACTTAAATACACAATTGAAGAAGAAATAGTTAGTCCTCAACTTCAAGCAACCTGTGTTAAGGTTACATGCAATTCCTACAATATTTCTTTTTGTGCAATATACTTTCCTCCCCTCCTCCTTTCCTCTTCCTTTACTGAGACCACAAAGACGAAAAGATTAGTAACTTTGAAAACTGACATTGGCTATTTTCATATTTGTAAGTTTTGCAAGCTCGAGACCAGTTAACAATAATTCATAGTGAATTTTAATTGGCAGTTTTTTGGGAAAAATTGATAATTGGAGAAAAATTACAAAGTTAAATCAACAGAGATGGATAGGATTACATGTTTCAGAGTTTCCAGGCTCATCATCAGATCCCTTTTCGGACACTGCGATATGAACCAGTGTCTGCACCAAAGCCGCTGTTCCACTTCAATCTGTTCCCTTTGTTTTTTTTTGTTTTTTTTTTGCCAACAGTGAGCACACATTATTGTTATACCAGTTAACTTGTAACAAGTTAAGACCACCTACATTGCGTGAAACAGGATCGCCTATTACAAAATAGCCGATCCAACCCCCATAAATTCTTCCCCAATAATCACCCATAAATTGCTCATAGTAATTGCCCATAAATTCTTCTTAATAATTGCTTACAACAAAGTAAAATCATTCTAAAGAATTCTACCCGAAATATGATCACTCATAACAGTAATGGGTCATATGGGAAATGCAACTTAAGTAAACAAACTGTTTCCCAATTCGACAGTTACTCACCAATACAATCAATTATTTTCGAATATGATGAAATGCTTTCACAAGAAATACACACATAGAAATTAGGTCAACCGCAGTTGCAGGCATAATTCTAGTATAAATAGTGAAAATTTTATATCTAAGTTTGAGTTGATATTTGACTTCAAATAAAGCGGACACTCTGTCCAATAAAAAATTTGGTTTCTTTTAATTTAAAGAACCATAACTGGCGTCCGAGCATAAAATAATATCCTGAAAATACCAAGTAAGGATACGCGGAAAAAAGGCTCTCGCATAAAAGAATATCCTGAAAATACCAAGTAAGGATACGCGAAAAAAGTGCTCTCGCGTAAAAAAATCCTGAAAATTACAAAGTAAGGACTCGCGAGTGAAAATTTCTCGTTAATAAAGTGATAAAGTGTCGGGAAATATCCGCAAAACAAATCCTATAAGGATACGCGGTACAAAAAAAAAACTGCAAAAAGTCCTGAAAACAAAAAAGTAAGGATAACGTAGAAAAAAAAGTTAAATTCACCGCATGAACATTGGGAAGTGGTCCCTAGTAGCCACAAGCAAAAGAGACGGCATTACGTGCCATCCACCCCATGCTCCCAACCAAAAATAAAAACAAACTTTAAAAGAATAATATAGAAAATCAAACTTTAAAAGAAGAATATAAAAAAAAACTTTAAAAGAAGAATACAAAATAACAACAACAAAAATATAATCACAGTGAAAATAAATTGGGAACTGCCTTGCAATTAACTACAGACGTCGGCAACAAGGACAAAGAAGCAGCAGTGGCACCAACAACAACAAACAACGCACGCATACGAGCAGCAGCAGCACGCACAAGCAGACAACGCAAAGTATTACACCTAAGGCAGCAAAAACGAGTAAGACATAGAATTAAGTCATAAGTATTTTCATATTAATTATTCTCTGTGTACTTGGAAATTATATTTAACCAGTCGAATAATTTATTCGCTAAATTATTGCTAGATTTTTGCAAAAAGATATTTTAGTGGAGAATTCTGGATATATAGACAGAATAATAGAAAAATAGAATTTCAAACTAAAAAAAGGACAAAGACTCCTGACGTGGACAACGGAAATTTGGATAGGATTTTAGCTAATTTAGAAAAATAGGTTATATTCCTAAGAAACGAACAATAACGAAAGAAGAAAGAATAGGTGAAGTTAGGTGTATGCAAATGGTTTTTAATATGATACGCAAGAATAAAAGAGCTACTTTAGCAGATTATGAAAATAAAGATACAGTAGAGCAGGAAATAGCAGCCATGATTAGTGCCAATAAGCGCTGTAGCAAAGAAAAGTTGTAAAGGATTTTTTTTTTCTTTTTGCAAAATAAATTTAAGCACAAACTAATAGTTTTTTAGAAAAATAAGGACTCTAAAATGTCAAACCCTAATAATTAAGTCCGTCCTTGGCCAAAACCCCTCAGCCCCTCAGGCACCAAGTAACGGACAACTAAGTATGGACAACATAACGGAACTAATAACAAATGTTGCATAGAGCATTTTGCAACAACAAGAACCACAGGAAGTCCAAAGCATTTTAAACCCAAATTCTGGCTTGGCTACAGCGGTAGACCAAGACATTGCTGAAGAACAAAGGGGAAACCTAGGAGAATTAGACAAAATACCAGATGTGGTCAAATGTTTAAAAGACTTCTCAGTTCGCCCAGGAGAATTCAACTCCTGGAAGAAAAGTGTCGATTCTGAATTTATACGAACCACTAAGGGGTACACCAAAATACTGTGTCATCCTTAGTACGAGTATAATAAGAAATAAGATAATAGGAAACGCCGATGCGGCATTAGAATCCTATAATACCCCTCTGAGTTGGGGAGCAATTACGAAGTGTCTCGTTATGCACTACGCAGATAGACGAGACCTATCAACCTTGGAATATCAAATGACCACACTCCAGGGTTGTAAAAGAATGCACTCATATGCGAATGAAATCAGTTGAAGTCTTATTCAATGACTTTAAATTTCGAATGCATTCATTGACTCCACTTTTGAATAAAGAATAAAAAAATGAAGTCTGAAGTCTTTTTGAAGTCATGACTTTGAAGTCATTTTGTGAAGTCACTAATTATTTACAAGAAAAAATTATATAACCTACTTATAATGATCCGTAATAACCACTTTATTTTATTATTAAGTATTGAGGCAAACGAAAATAGTCTCTCTACGGTGGCTGAAATTGGCAGAGGTGCGTTGTGTTTAATGTACGCCCTTTTAATAATACTACAGCGGTGTAAGATGGTTATATTCGGAGACTTATCAACCATATAAGCTATAAACTCGTCTTCAATAAACGATTGCGATAGTTCAAGTTGTTGTGAAAACTCATCTTAAAAGAGATAAAAAATGTTTGTCTATTATTTTAATTAGATTTGCATATAGGCATTTCTCCCAAAAAGTCAACTTTTGTAGTTTGCAAACTTTTTCGTTTTTTGTAAATATCTTGAAAATTAACACTTGCCTAAAATCATCATTAACACAAATTATTGTGTTAAGCAAGATCTATAAGATTCACTATTTGTCAAAATAAAAAAGTGTTTTGGCATTTGCTTTTTTTACAAAAAACGAAAAAATTCGCACGCTACAAAAGTTGAGTTTTTGGGAGAAATGCCCATATGTATAACAAAATAGATTGCCATTACCTATAAAAGAGAAGTCGAAAAATTTACTATTGCTTTCTTCACTATTTTCGAGGCGCTCCGTATCGGTAAAACAAAATTCTCTCACCACTATGCTTATCACCAACTCATTGACCTCGCCAACTTTTTCGTTTGTGAATTCTGGATTTAGGGATCACACCCATTTCAGTTTTACCTCAGGACATAGCGCTGCGGCAACAATGGCGTCATTAACCTCCTCCAAAGAAAAATATTTATGGAATATTTTTTTCAAGCTCCCAAAAGATTCGCTACTAGCTGAAGATAATGCATGGCCTGGGATAGTTGCATTACCCTAATGTTCATTCATATAATAATCGAAGATATTCAGATATTGTGATTTCGTAATTTGGATATGCATATGACTCATGTTAACTTTTCATAAAGAGTACTAAGAAGATCCATAACTAATTACATAGGCCGACAAAATGAGACCAAAATTTTTGACCATAAACCAGACCATACTTTCCTGAAGGTTTTCGATGTGCTGAATTCAAATCTGGACGCAGAATTGCTCTATCACGTCAGGATTTTGAGATATCCTAACCTAAATGTGCAAAAAATACCGTTTTTGCCTATTTTTGAGGTTATATATATACGACAGATGTTTTTTTTTTAAAAGCAAACATTGCATCTTAAAGAAGAAGTCTTCCTCTTACGAATGGCGTTGAGTTTGCTCAAATATCTTTTTTTTTCGCTAAGATAGAGCAATTTAAAGTTTATAAATTTGCTAATTTTCCTACAGCTGAAAAACCACTGAGTTAACGTAGGTATGATACAGTAGAACACATACGATAAGTCTACAAATTTCAAGCTTACTTTAAATTACTCTATCTTAGAAAAAAAAGATATTCGAGCAAACTCAACGCCATTTGTGAGAGGAAGACTTCTTCTTTAAGAAGCAATGTTTGCTTTAAAAAAAAAAATCTGTCTTATATACATATATAACCTCAAAAATAGGCAAAAACTGTGTTTTTTGCACTTTTAGGTTAGGATATCTCAAAATCCTGTCGTGATAGAGCAATTCTGCGTCCAGATTTGAATTCAGCGCATCCAAGACCTTTAGGAAAGTATGGTCTGGTTTATGGTCAAGTTTCTTGTCGGCCTGTGTTATTTGTATGATATATTTTAGAGTTTAATACATATTGTTTGAGTAAAAATAGTTTGCGATCATGTCTTGTATGTCGCAGGTAAATTGACTTCAAATGACTCCATATGACTCCAACTGACTTCAATTGACTTCAGAAAGAATTTGGATTTAATGAATGCAATACATGAATAACCAAAAAATGAATGAAAAAAAGAATTTGAAGTCGCAAAATGAAGTCTGAATAATGACTTCATTTTTGAAGTCGAAGTCAAAGAATTCAAAAAATGGCTTCAATCATTTTATGATAAATCACAAAAGAATGCATTCGCAAAAGAATGCATTCTTTTACAACTCTGCCACACTCATTCAAGGTGATAAATCGATAGACGTATTCTAACAACAGGTGTATAAACACCTAAATATCTCTCATTCTAAACAAATTGGGGTGTGAATGTATGAGTAGTGAAACGCAACGAATGCTCACAGAGTCATATAGGAACAAAGCATTGAATACATTTATTCGAGAATTAAATGAAGACTAGCCAAGATTGCTAGGTATGAAGAAACCAGTCGATTTACCTCGGCCCTCCATTTATGTCAGAAATTAGACAACCAGAATTTTAGGACGAACCACGCCAATGACATGAAGCTGTCATACCAAGGATACCAAAAACCAACAAAAAATAACCCGTCACATCAAAGAGCACAGCATTTTTACTCACAATTAGCACATAACAAGCCATCGGGCATGGACCTGGATGTGAACCAGAGCATACATTCACGTAGAATAATCTATATGAATAAACCCACGCAGAGTCGGTACCAAGGAAAGAGACCTGCAGAAAATCCCACACCTCAAAGGGAAAAGTCACAAAGAATTTTTCACATATCGGAACAAGAAGAGAGGAGGTATGGAGAGGATGAACAATCAGACGTTAATTTTTTAGCCTAATGAGGCTTACTTTGAGGCTAGAGCCAGGACACAGGCTTCAGTAAAAATTATTTACAACCACAGTTAGCAAAGAAACGTATAAAAAACAAAGTCCCATTCCACGCCAAATCAGTCGTAGGGGATATAAAAATTAAAGAGCATACCCTATTGAAATTATTTAATATTGATAAGGAGCTCAAATTATTCCTGATGGCATCCTTAAAAACATTTGATGGAATTTTAGGAAACGATACATTAAGAGATATGTATGCTGGGATCCATACAAAGGACAATATATTTATATTAAATAACGAAAAAAGGATCAAACTTAAACAGCTCCCCTCAAAGGCGGTAAACGCCATACAAATAAAGGACGAACATTTATCGTCACATCAAAGAAGGGGCATGAACGAAATAATTCATGCACTCCCAAAATTATTGTCAGAACCAAATTAGAAATTAACATATACAACAAAAGTTGTTGGAGAAATAAGGACGTTAGATAAAACTCCTATTTACTCAAAATTATATCCATATCCAGCTTCTCTCAAGCCAGTATGGTAATAGACTATCGTAAGCTGCATTCGGTAACGACAGCAGACAGATACCCAATACCTGAAATTTCTGAGGTAATTTCTAATTTGGGAGAAAGTAAATTTTTCTCGGTATTGGATTTAAAAAGCGGATTTTATCAGATCCCGTAAAAAGAATCAGATTTTGAGAAGACTGCCTTTTCAATTAATAATGGTAAATTTGAATTCACTCGTTTGCCATTTGGATTGAGAAATGCACTTTCAATATTCCAAAGAGCGCTTGATGACATTTTGCATGAGCACATTGGAAAATATGCTTATGTTTATATAGATGACATTATAATCTTCAGTAAAACAGAAGAAGAGCATATTGAACATATGTATTAAAAAAATATTTAAAACGTTGCAAGAAGCAAATATGAAAGTGCAACTAGACAAATGTCATTTTTTTAAAAAAGGGGTTGAATTTTTGGGATTTGTTATATCAGCCAAAGGGTTTAAAAACCAACCCCGCAAAGGTGGAGGCGATTGCAAATTTCTCACAACCAAGAACTTTAAAGGAACTCCATAGTTTTCTTGGTATGTCCGGCAAAAATGGCAAAACCCCTAACAACTCTTTTAAGAGGGGAAGAAGGTAGGATATCAAAAAATAAATCCTCAAAAGTAAAAATCGACTTAAATAAGCAAGCAGTATATGCTTTTAACAGTTTAAAAAACTCACTCATTTCAAGGGATGTCACTCTTGCATACCCTGATTATAGTAAAAAAATTTGAATTGACGACAGACGCATCCAATTTAGCTATTGGAGCTGTGTCGCAAGAGTCAGAACAAGAACATTAAATAAAGCTGAAGAAAATTATGCAGCTAATGAGAAAGAAATGTGGGCTATAATATGGGCTTTGAACTCACTAACAAATTATCTTGATGGATCAGCTAGAATACAAATATTCACTGACCACCAACCGCTTACATACGCATTAAGCAATAAAAATAATAATGCAAAAATTAAATATGGAAAGCAGCTCTAGATGAATACTCATATGAGCTATGTTACAAACCACGTAAACAAAATGTAGTCTCTGACGCACTATCGGGAATACCCTTCATAGAGACACAGGTCAACAGTTTATCAGTAGCATCAAGGTCAGATGACAGTTCATCTCACAATTTAATTTACAGTATTGAAGGACCAATAAATGCATTCAAAAATCAATTTTTTTTGAATATTGGTAATACGCCATCCTACGAATTCAAAATAATATTTCCTACGTACCATCGCCACGTAGTAAGGCAGCAAGATTATTCGGAAAAAAACTTGTTGACTATATTAAAAAAGTATTTAAATCCGTCAGTCATAAACTGCATTGAAGCAGGAGAGTCTGTCACGGGAAAAATACAAATACTTTACCCACTACATTTTAGTAAGTGCAAAATAAGATTTACACAAAGAATGGTGGAGGACATAACCAATAACCATAGACAGCAGGAGATAATAATTAAGGAACGCAACAGAGCGCATAGAAATTGCAAAGAAAATAAAATTCAAATTTTGGAAAAATATTAAAAGTCATAAAAAATTGTGTGACGTATAAGGAAAATAAATATGATCGTCATCCAGCAAAGCCACAAATTCAGGCAACGCCAATACACACTTTCCGGGGTCAAAGTGTGCATATTGATATATTGCAAAGCTAATTCAGTCCAAGTCAGCGAAAGATATAAAACAATCATTAAGAGACATTCTCTTCTCTCTTGTACCAGAAACAATTGTGATGGACAACGAAAAATCATTTAAATCAGAAGAAATAAACTTTACGATGGAAAATGAGTTCGGCATAGAAATTTAATGAACGGCACCATATACAAGTTGCTCTAATGGACAGGTGGAACGATTTCATTCCACTCTCCAAGAAACAATGCGATGCCTACAACGCGAAAAAGCTCACCAATCTTTCAATAAACTTCTAGAAAGATCAATCAAGAGTATAATTACACAATACATTCTACACTAGGGAAAAAACCAATAAAAGTATATTTTGGTAGAACAGTTTGCAGTAACCCTTAGATTAGAAACAACGAATAAACTTAAGGAGAAGCAAATTGCAGATCTTGCTTACCATAATAGAAATAGAACAGCATTAAAACAATATAACTAAGGAGAACAAATTTACGTTAGGATAAATAGGAGATTAGGAAATAAATTAACGCCTAGATATAAAAAAGAGATAGTCGCTCAAAATTATACCACTACAGTTAAAACAGAATCAGGTAGAATAGTACATAAAAATAATATTAAACAAAGCTGAAATTGCTTTCCTTTTTCTTTCTCTACTAGGTAAAATTAAAAATTAAAGGGCAAAATGGCTACAATAACTATTATATTAACTACCATTGCAAATATACTAAAGGGCAACAAATTGATATACAGGATTTAACGAATAATAACGGATACATCCCAATCGAACAACATCGAACTATTAATCATTATGACAAAATTCTTCACTTTATTAACTTAACTACGTATGATCAAGCTAGTTCATTAATCGCGGACAATATTAAAGCATTAAATGCAACTACTTTTGAAGATGAACGACTAATAGACACTTTAGATAAAAGCTTTAACTTACTAAAAGCAAAAATAGACTATTTACAACCACGATTTAAGACAAAACGAGCTTTGATTACAACAGATGTAAACAAAATGATTTATAATAATCATTTTTTAACCGACCAAATTAATAATACTACGACTCCCATAAATAAACAACAGATATTAATTCAAACTTATATAAACGAATTTAGGGAAACAACGCAAAATAAAATCAAAACATTAGAAGTTGACTCACAATTTATGCAACATACTTACCAAATTAATAACGCCATAACCCTTTTAAAAAATCATATTAATGACATTGGACAAATAATTTTTTCTAGTAAAATAGGTATAATTCCTACGGACATTGTAACTCAATTGAACTATATCACATTCATGACTTTGACAGTAATAAGGAAATTAAAATTGCTGTAAAAACAATAATATTATAATAACAATATTGGCACCACAATTCTCTTCTAAAAATCTTTTCAAAATTAAATTCGAACCAATTCCAAACAAAAACAATATGGCAATTGTATTAGAAAACAACGAAATTTTGTTGGATGAAAACAATAATATCTATGATAAATATATAAAAGACAATTTGGAAAAAAACTTAAAAATAATAATAAAAAGTGGAATGAGTGACGAAAATGAACTTCTCGAATTGCCAGTAACGAAAAACTTAGATTCGCTTCGCCAAATGTGTCAAAATTTGACGAATGCTTACTTCTTCATTCGCATTTGAGAAAAAGAAGCGACAAGTTTTGTGTTTGTTCATATATTTTGAGAGAAAAAAGTATTTTAACCGAAAATAAAACTACATAGAAGTGAGTAAACAACTTTTGTGTGTTTTTTAATTAAATTAAATTATAGTTCCTCTAGTTCAATGTGGGTAAACGATGGCACGATAAAAAAGATGATTACTACTTACAAGCTCCGGGTCAAGGTTCGGTGCAGATGCAACAGATGTAAATCAATTTGTTTTTGAGCCAAAGCCCGTATTTGTTCCATTAAATTAAAGCGAGAGTTCCACATTTGTTAAATGGATTAAAAAGATCTGGTATGATTTTTTGTAATGTTGATGCAGTGGCAAAACCCAAACGTTTGAAGTAACGCAGGCGCACCAATATGTATTCATCCGCACCTTTTGTGCTATTGCCAATTGTTATACGCACTTCAAGTGGATGTGATTGCAAAACGTCTTCTACTATCATTAAATCACCATTGGTGTCACTGTTGGTTTTACGTTTATTTGCACCACTACTTCCCACATCCAGCTCATCTGTATCCGAACTAGCACCACTTTTTATGATCTCGGTATGAGCTGCGATTTCCAATTGACGCACATCATCCTCGCTACCTACTACAATTACACAAACACAGCACTCTTTTTCACAAATAAATAAATAACAAGTAAGGAAGTCTAAGTTCGGGTGAACCGAACATTAAATACCCAGCGTTAGTTTTCAGAAAAAGGGGGCGTGGTTTTCATCCGATTTCGCCCATTTAAAAACCAATCTATTCCGAGCCTAAACAATAGCGAATTTGGTGGGCGCGGCCACGCCCCTTGCTTATAAAGCTTTAACCGCTTACATGAGCCAAAAGTACTGAATCGATCTTTTCAAGGGTTATACCATGTCCAATATATAACTATGGAAAAGAAGGCGTGCCATGCCTATAACTTTTAACGTATTTTGTGAAATTTTTTGATATACGGATATATGTGTCCATTAATCAATATTTACATAATTTAATAAAAAAGTGGGTGGTGGCACGCCCACGGATTTTATTATGTTGTTTGTCCCTATTTGAAGATTAGTTTTCATTGCAGATCTTTATGATACTTTCACAGTGGCTTGTTAATAGTGAAATGTTGATATTTTGTTTATTCACTTGTGGGCGGTGCCACGCCCATTTTCCAAAATATTACCAAAAATAACCTTTAAACATCACTAATAACATCATCAGGTGTACTCAATTTTAGCATTATATCTTTATCAGCTAAACAGATATTGCATATTCCGGTTTCCTCACTCTCGTTCAGAGAACTTTAATCCAAAAAGGGGCGTGGTCGTTAACCGATTTTTCCTATTTTCTGTGGTAGTACTCCACATAAACATAACATGCCTGGTACCTTGTTTCGTAAACCTATCTCACACCGTTCTGAAGTTATTAGCAGTCGAATTTGAAAATTGCTTGACTCATTAGTGGGCGCCCACTTTCCAAAATTTTGCAAAAATAATGTAAAGAATATGAAAATTGATGTATGTACCAAATTATATTATTATAGCGGTATCAGTTAATTATATATGGACTTTTCAACTTTTCCATCTCCTTTCAATATAACTTTTATGAAAAAGTAGGCGTGGTCGGGAAGCGATTTCGTTTATTTTCTATATCTGAATTTAACACAACAAGAGTATGCCCTCTACAAAATTTCGTTATACTAGCATAAACTCTTCTGAAGTTATTAAGAGTCAAAATTTTACAATTTCTTCAAATATATGTGGGCGGTGCCACGCCCCTTTTCAAAAATCGGCCTTAGAACATCTAAATCAATACATATTGCTAATTTAATCATTGTAGCTGCTTCTGATATTGAATTAACCCGTTTTATACGTTTTTCGAAAATTTCCATACCGAAAAAGGGGCGTGGTTATGGTCCGATTTTACCCATTTTCAATACCAATCTATTGTGAACCCAAATAAGTACGCATGCCGAATTTGGTGAAGATATCTCATTATTTGCTCAAGTTATCGTGTTAACGGACAGACGGACGGACATGGCTCAATCAAATTTTTTTTTGATCCTGATCATATTAATATATGGAAGTCTATATCTATTTGGATTCCTTTATACCTGTACAACCAACCGTTATCCCAACAAAGTTATAATACCCTTGTACTAGTACTAGTACGCTGGGTATAAAAACATATGCAAATAACACAAAATTGACAGAAACGTCAAATTCGGATGAACTTTTTAAATTTTTTTGAATGACAACATAACATGACAGGCGAAAAAGTTCATTCGCCACTCACAATGCAAGTTTTAGGTGAGTTCGCCAATCTTTTCGACTCGTCAAATGTATTCGCTTAGCAAGTGACAATATGCGTAAATATTAAGATTTATGATACATTAATTTAACCAAATAAAATTACAAAAATAAAGGGAAATTATAATTATTTTTCTTTGCCGGCTTGAGGTCAGTTGAAATTCCAAAATTAAATTCAAATATTTCTGAAATTTTTTCGTCCGATATATTTCGGTCACTCAACGGTAACCGTCTTCAGGGTGACTATAAGACATAAAACATTTAAATTAAATTACAATTTACATTAAAATTATTGGTAAACAGTAAAACACATTAAAAATCATTTCCCTATATATGTCTGTGTAAAATCCAGATTCCAAATTAATCGTGGAAAAGTATTTTGACTTTCCCAAATTTGTAAGTATAATTTCTGGATTTGGCATCGGGTACCTATCCGATTTTGATTTTTTCATTAATTTTTTTGAAGTCAATTACCAATCTCCTTTTTTGACTTCCATCGTCATTTATCCCTTTCTTTGGAACTACCCATACTGGAGAGTTGTATGGGCTTTTACTTTCCCTAATTATCCCCTTTTGTAACAAATTCTGAATTTCATCATTAACAAAATTATTCACTGATATTGGATAAGGATATTGTTTAGACCAAATTGGTCTTTACTCCGTTGTTCTAATCTCTGCTTTAACATCAGTACGAAAAGGTAAATCTAAATTTACATCACCATGTACTGCTAAAATTTCATTACTTGCCTCTTTTTGCAACTTTTTTATTATTTCCTCTTCATTACTAGAACTTATCCCTCTTTCATTCCGATCTATTTTCTCTAATTTCCCGATATTTTCCTCCTCGTTATTATTAATATTTATCTTACTTTTTGTGTTGCCGGTATTTCCATCGGCAGGCGCCTTAGAATTTTCGAATCCCAAGGGGTTTACATTTTCATCTTTTTCACTTTCATTTCAACATTTTTTCTTTTTATTGCCGGTAATTTCATCGGCTGGCGCCATAGGATTTTCGAATCCCAAGGGGTTTAAACTTTCATCTTTTTCACATCTTTTCTTTTTATTGCCGGTAATTTCATCGGCTGGCGCCATAGGATTTTCGAATCCCAAGGGGTTTAAATTATTTAAATCACTTAAAAAATTTATTTTTTCTTTTTGATCATTTCCATAAATCAACACTCGATTTGGGATATTAATCTTGGCTCCGATCCTATTTAAGAAATTGATTCCTACTAAGACATCGCTCTCTAAATTATCGACCTCATAAAATCGTTCCTGAATTCCAAACAAACTGACCCTAGGGAAATACCCTATGATGGTCGACCCATTAATGGTCCTTACCCTCTTCTTAATAGTTAAAATATTTTTATTGTTATACGAGTATATCCCCGCCCGTATCACAGCGGTTCGATTGGAACAAGCTAGCGGGACAAAATTATTTTTTTACATTTTTGGTTTTATATGCAGTCACTTATTTCAATTATGCAATTTTTTTTGGGCAGAGGTTTTTTTCCCTCTTTTAGGGGGTCAAAGGCTTTGGACGGAAAACCCCGACCCCGTACAAAATGTTGGATTATCCTACATCCAATGATTAAATTTTATATTTAGATTAGAATTGACATTGATAATAAGAAAATTAAACAAAAATCGGAAAATGGGCGTGGCACCGCCTCTTTGTAAAAGCAGTTGGAGGCTGCAACTCGGGTAACAGGTAATTAGCATATGGCGAAAAAATAGTTATATAACTCATAGAATATTACCAGTTCCCGTTTCCAGCTTTCATAATTATGTCACTGATGCTCATAACTACTCCACAAGTGACTCATCGGATGAAAGTGATGATAATTAAGAAAACATTGTTACATAAGATAACTTATTTAAATGTCTTGTGTTTTCTAGTTTGTTGTTCTTGGTTAAGAATTTATTTTATTTAAATATATTGTTTCTTACATATTTGTAAGTTTTGCAAGCTCGAGAACCAGAGAAACAATAATTCGTAATGAATTTTAATTGCCAGTTTTTGGGAAAAATTGATAATTGGAGAAAAATTACGTTGTTAAATCACAGCGATGGATAGGATTACATGTTTCAGAGTTTCCAAGCTCATCATCAGATCCCTTTTCGGACACTGGGATATGAACCAGTGTCTGCACCAAAGCCGCTGTTAGAAAATTCTAACATCTAAGCTATGATGCCCTGTGGCGTCACAACGCATTTATCTCCACTTCAATTAATTCCCTTTTGTTTGTTTGTTCTTGCCAACAGTGAGTTTCTTCTACTTTTATCACACGGCTCGCAGGAAACACGTAATTAAGAAAGTTTTCGCATTTCAATTTCAAAACTTTACTATTCTATTACAAACACACAAAAGACCTTAGTCGAAGTCTATACTTTCAAGAATCAGGTGTACCCAAGAATTTCTTAAATAAGTGCTTCCCCTGCGGGTTGGGCTTAGAATATGCCCGCGGTAGGCATACCGGTCGTAAGAGGCGACCAATATGCACAAAGGTAATGACGTGCAACTCGATGGTTGATCTACGGACATGATGCCTCCCACCTCTCATTACCCATCTTCTCTTTCCTTTCCGAAGGAGGGATGACATGACCTAGAAGGTTGCACTGGTCATACCAAATCGCTCCCACGACAGTCGGGCAGTACCGCAAGGGAGTACCGGAGCGTACCGGATTCATATCTGGCCAAGGACTGCTATTTCGACAACACTCCCCAAAACCTTCGGGGAGTGATTTTGTTGTTAAAACAACAACAACAACAACAACAACAAAAAAAAAGGCAAATGTATTGTTAAATTAAATAATTGTAATAAATGAAACAGAAAATATTTTTGTCCAACTACCTTGTTCTAACATGTAGTGCGCCATATTCACTTCCCATAATTTATTGTTTTCTATTTAGGTCCATTGTGTTAGATTTATGTATAATCCGAAATCAGTTGCGTGGACGAACCAAGTTCCAGATATGGAGAATTTCACTCTCTAAATCGTTTGTACTTTTTAGGTTTTATTTGTAATAAGGTTCCCAGTATCCCAGCATATGCGAATTGTTGCACTCTGACTTCCGTTTTTTATCTAATTTGATTGTTTTAAATGTTTCATACTAAAACTTTTAATATCAAAAAAGAAAAAAAAGAAAAAAAGAGATGTGCAAAAAATTCGCAATGGTTTTTTGCTTTGATTATTAGAAGATACTTCAGACTATAACATTCATAAGATCTGGCCCGGGGACCCCCGGGGTACTCCGATTTTTTCTCTACTGAAGTTAAAAATATTAAAAAAAAAAATTATATTTCTCAGTACCAGCATTTTAAATATACTAAAAATAATGTAACCCCTAAACGATTACGACTAAAAAATTCAGTATACCTCCAAGCTTACGGAACATCAAAAATATTTTGCAAAAATGTTTACTTAAATGAGAAATGAAGCGTAATGTTTGTTATGGAAAACGCGTCAAAATGGGCAGTAAGGAAGGCGGTCGGCATGATCTAAGGTCGCACTGTGGCTAGTCATTGTCGGCTGGGGTGGGCTCTTGCCAACCTTACCGTCCTGCGCCATAAACAGAGAAAAGGTCATATCATGCCTTTTAAACGCGGGGAAAAACGCAAAAAAAATCGCGTCAAAACAACTTTTAAAACAACATCCGGTTCAACCCGGATGCCACGGACAGACCGTTGACATTTCAAATTCAAACTCAAAATTAAAAAAAAAACTCAAACAGAAAACGGGCAACAAAATTCAAAAATAAATTAAAAAAAAAAATAAACGGGGAGAACAAAATATTCAAAATTAACCGAAACTAACTGAAAAATCGAACAATTATTTAAACAAAACGAATGGCAACCAAAAAAAAACCAGTAAATTCAGATTAAAAAAAAACCCTGAAAATCAAACGAATCGGAAACGACCGATTACCACGCTGAAAAAGAAAAATAAACAAACATATAAATCAAAAAAATAAGGCCGAACACATAAGGGGGCGCCGCTGGTGTCGATGCGACGCCCGGTGCTTGGCCCACCCTCATCCATGGCCATCGACGCACCTGGGTTTCGATGGCCCCTTACCAACAAACCTTTTTGCCTTCTAAATAAAGCGGAAAGCCAGCATTCCCATTTTAATTACAATTTTTATTTACAATTCATTTTATAACCGTAGTCTTAGAAATATTTATTAAAAAAAAAAGCATTTTATTTAGCTAAATAACTTAAAAAAAAAAACTTTTTTCTTCTTCTTCTCTTTTCTACTTTCTCAAATTACATTTCTATCTAACTTTGTGTTCTTTTAATTAAATTTTCGTTAATGTATGTAAGGTAAATGCACCTATTTACGGGATAGTTCATATTGCCGTTCTATTTTGTTACAAAATTTTATAATTGAAAAAATAAGGAGATGGTTTGTTCTGCGAGCGCAATTTTAAGCATAAATTATTCTGAATAGATGAAAATATAAATTCTAAGAAAATCAGTTATATGCCTATCTCACCTTCAAAAATATTTGAATTTATCAGTCGGCATTTAGCATTCAGCGAAGGTGGCAGCGAAAAACAGCGATTTTCTTAGTAAAAGTGCTAAGGTTCAATCAGAAGTTGCATAAGCTTTTCCTAGCGATCTGGTAAGTAACATTATGCTATAAATAAGAAAAATTCAAAGCTGAGCTTATAAGCTTTCCTTTTCTGTATTGTAAACTTTGTTTTTGACATTGAAATATATAAAAATTAAGCTTTTAAGCTATAACGTAATTAGGTACGCTCTAATTTCGAAGTTCTCCCAATTGCGTTAGTAGAACGGAATTAAGAAATCGTATAATGTTTTTGTAACTAGCTTATTCTTTTTATAAAATAAAAAAAGATCTTTTGAATTCTATAGAGGTAAGATAAAACTTAACAAACTTACAAAAAACCCATTTCCGTTATAACATATATTGAAGGATTATCTTATTTTCTTCGTAAAAAGTTAACCAATCCAAGCTAAAATAAATCAGATAATAAAACAGGTTCGAACCTTAAAAATGTTTTTAAATGAAGTTTTAATAACTACTTTACCAATTTTTTAACGTCATCGTGAAAAAAATTAGTTCAAAACTTATTTAGTTCGAAAATCTATAGGTATATACAATATTTATTTTAAAATAACATATCACAAATATGGGGACATTGTTTTCAAATATTTTCCTATTTCCGTTCATATCACGGAATTGGGTAGTTATAGATTCTAATTGCGTGACACATTTTTTGCAGACGTATTTATTTGAAAACATGCCGAAATATTCTCAGGAATCCTTAAGATTAGCTCTTGACGCGGTCAATTCATCCCAAATGACTTGCTACAAAGCGTCAAAACTGTATAATATTCCATATCAAACACTCTTGGATAAAAAAAACAACAAGTATGCCAAGGCATCTTCTGGACCTCCTACAGTATTATCTAAGGAGGAAGAAGGTTTGATAGCGAAATGGGTGCATCATTTGGCCGAGATGGGATTTCCGGTCACAAAAGATCAGCTCCTTAATTGCGTAGCATGTCTTGTGAAAGAATTGAAAAGGCCTAATCACTTTAAGAATGGTATTCCGGGTAGGAACTGGTACGAGGGTTTCATGAAAAGAAATACGTCAATAAGTCAACGAGTTTCAGAATGTCTGACAGCCTGTCGAGCTTCAGTCACGGAGTCTTGCATAAGAGCTTGGTTCGACCGGATCAATAAGTATATGCAGGAGAATGACGGTATGGAAGTCCTACAGGATCCGGACAGAATTTTTAACTGCGACGAGTCCGCCTTTTTCCTTTGCCCTAAAAGTCAAGCTGTTTTGACAACACGTGGCTCTAAGAATGTTTATTTCAGGGCAGGCAATGATGAAAAAGAATGTCTCACACTTTCTATAGGGGCTTCTGCATCTGGTAAGATGATGCCACCATTTGCGATTTTTCCTTACAAACGCCTTCCAAAAAATATACTGCAAAATTATCCCACCGATTGGGCCATTGGAAAGTCAGAATCTGGTTGGATGACTAGCGAAACATTCTTTGAGTATATAGCGAATGTATTTTATCCCTATCTGGTAAAAGAAGGAACAAAGCTGCCAGTGGTTTTATTTCTCGACGGACATACATCCCATTTGTCTCTTCACGTTTGTGAGTTTTGTAAGAAGCATGAAATTATCCTTGTGGCACTCCTTCCCAACTCTACCCACTTGCTGCAACCAATGGATGTGGCAGTATTTCATTCTCTTAAAAGTCAATGGAGAAAGAGGAGGTTCAAAATTGGAGAATAAGCTACAATGGACAGCGAATTAAGCGTGATGACTTTGCTCCTATCGTTCAAAAATGTTTAGATATGGCAGTGACTCCAGAAACCGTAAAAAATGGGTTTAAAGCATGTGGCTTATATCCTTTTAATCCAGATGCAGTGCTTTATGACAAAATTTTAAAAGCTTCTGTCGAGACTCGGGAGGCACTCTCCCATCAAACCATCATTCATAACTTTGAAAATAATACCGATGAAGCACAAAAATTGCGAAGTGACGCACAAAACATGGTTAAGCTGTTTGAAGAAAGACTTACACCAGAAAAATTGGCATCATTTAGTGAGTGTCAAGGAGAGTGGAATGGAGATGTCAAGGATGAAAACTTATATAATTTTTGGAAAGTGTCAAAAGAGATCAAGACGATGCGCGTAGCTTACAGATAACCGAACTCAATATTTCGAATCTATTAGGTGACAACGATTTAACTTCATTTGATATTGAGAGCATGAGCATAGATTTTTTAGAAGAGTGTAACGGAACAATTGTAGATCTAGAAACTCTTAAATTAGGCGGCTTAAAAACCTCGACTCCAACTTCCAATAAAACACTTAATCATAAGAATGTCTCGCATGCTGAAGATTTTATCACTTGCCAAACTATGGATGAAATTCCGTGTAGTTCTAAAGCCTCTATTTTGGCTTCAGCTGAAATATTAAACGAGAAAGATAAGCTAGAAAACCCCCAGTTTCCTACACCCTTTAAAAACACGTTATTTTGGCCCGAAGTCGCATCCAACGATTCAAAGAAAAAAATCGTTAAAAGAAAACTGACCCCAACTGTAGCGGTAGCGTCGGAGTATATTGAATACCAACGTCGATTAGATGAAGAGAAAAAGGCAAAAATTGAAAAACAGACTTTAAAAAAGAAAAAAAAAAAACAAGAAGAAACTCAAAAAAATCAAAAACCAGTTATTAAACAAGAAGACTATGTGATAATCCAATATGAAGGAGAAAAGTTTCCGGGACAAGTTTTGAAGATTATTAATGGCGATCCTGTTAAGTTCCAGATTAAAACAATGACAATGAGTGGCCCAAATTGGCGTTGGCCAGAACGAGACGATATATTGGATTATGAACCTGAAGAAATAATTAAAAAGATTAATCCACCACAACTCATGAACAAAAGAGGAGTATATTTTATAAATGACTTTAATTAATATGTTTATTTAAGAAATATGTTAAATGTAAATATGTATGTTGAAATAAAAACACAAGTGAAAGTTTCGATTTTTATTTAATTTTTAAGGAAAAGTTGTTAAATGGTGCAATATAGTACTTGGCACGGAGTTAGGGACGGCTTACCACAGAATTAGGACGAGCACAAATTTTTAAACCGGAAATAGGAAAAATTTATGTTTCTGAAAAACTTATAAATTATAAGAAAGTTTAATAAAATTCCATTGTTTATTAACCGTATTTTATCAATTAATGAAATGGGCATACATATAATGCAATTTTGAAGTAAGATATAGCGGGATTTGAGTACAGAGACTATTTTATTCCAGGAGGCTCTTAACATGCCGTAAATAGGTACATTTACCTTATTTTACCCTTTTATTTTGCAAATTACATTTATATTAATTTTGTGTTACCCTATCTAACTTTCTTTGCTTATTTGTGTATTTTTGTTTTGTTTTGCTTTTTGCTTATTAATTCATTGTTACATTATTATTGTTATGTTATCTTATTTATTATTTATTTATTATTATGTTATTTTATTGGCGGCCTTTAATTTGTTATAGCTGTAGTTTGTTTATTTATGTATTTGATTAGTTGTATGTAAATATATTTTTAGGTATTTAGTTTATGTATTTAATTAAATTTATTTTGTTTTATGTATTTAGCTTTGAAAATTTGTAAACGAGCTCTAGGCCAGATATTTGTATATTTTAAATAAAACACAAAACGTGAATATTAATATACATTTATATTTATATATTATGTCGTGTCGATATTTCGACTTCACTCTGAAGTCATCATCATGTATGAAAAGACAAACATGGTAATTAAAATATAAAAACATACAAATTATTATAATATTTATAATATACAAATATCTGGCCTAGAGCTCGTTTACAAATTTTCAAAGTTACAATAAAAAGGCCGTAAACAACAAAAATATTTATGTATTTAGTTTTATTTACTTTATTTCATTTTATTTCAGTTTAGGGTATTTATTCTATTTTGTTTTATGTATTTTGGTTCTATTTTATTTTATCTATTTTTAATTATATTTTATGTTATGTATTTTAAATAAATTGTATCATGTTTTAGCTTCATATGATTTAATTTTATTTTATTCCATTTAATTGATTGTATTTATTGAGGGTACGTTTTATTTATTTGTTATATATATATATATACAAGGTGGCGCAAAAGTAATCTTCCTATCAGAAAATGCTATAAATTTTGCGATTGCGCCCTAAAATCAATTCTGTTTTGACATTTGTGTAGTAAACACATGCAAAATACACGTTAATAAACAATGTTCCGCTACACTGCTCCAGAACGTGGAATATTGCTGACTATTTATTTGACCAATAATCGGTCGGTGACTTTGGCACAACGTGAATTTCGTCGCAGATTTCCTGGCCGTCCAACGCCTACTGGTCAACGAGTTCTTTTTGCAGCAACTTGATGAATTGGGATTGGAAAACATGTGGTTCCAACAAGACGGTGCAACAGCACACACTGCACGTGCCACAACCGATATGCTGAAGGATGCATTTCCCGGGCGCCTAATCTCCCGTTTTGGCGATTTGCCTACTGATCAACGAGTTATTTTTGCCGCAACTTGACGAATTGGGATTGGAAAACATGTGGTTCCAACAAGACGGTGCAACAGCACACAATGCACGTGCCCCAACCGATATGCTGAAGGATGCATTTCCCGGGTGCCTAATCTCCCGTTTTGGCGATTTGCACTGGCCAACAAGATCGCCTGATTTGACAGCTCCAGACTTCTTTTTGTGGGGCTTTTTGAAGTCGCGGGTTTATGTCAACAAGCCTCAGACTCTTGCAACTCTTAAAGACAATATCCGTCAAGAATTTGAGGACCTATCGCCGGAAGTTTTGGCCAAAGTGATGGAAAATGCCATAAAAAGGGCTCAAATGACAATCAACTGTGGCGGGGCCATTTACATGACATCATATTCTCGACTTGATGTAAAAAAAATTAAAAGACCAAATAAAAATAATCCACAAGAAGAATCAAAGTTTTTCATTTTGTTTTTTAATTACAGCCAAAAAACATCGGAAGATTACTTTTGCACCACCCTGTATATTCTTCCTATCGTTTCATATTAGTTTTCCTTTCCCTACTCTATTCTATAATTATAAAATATAAGTTCCTTTTAAACTTTTTTTTTTCTAATTCTTATTTCTTTATAAATACATAATTATAAACTACCTATATAAACTACACATGTAGGTCTAAATTAGAAAGGTCTCACCCGGTTGCTGCAGTAGGCCGTTGGTGGGGTTGTTGTTGGTATTTGTACTGCTGGTGTTGTTGTTGTTGTCAATGCTGGTTGGTATGGCTGGTTGTTGCCGGTGTTGTTACCGGTTGATGGTTTTGTGGTTGTTGTCGTTGCCGGTGTATATATGCAGCGGGCCTACATTAGGGCGGTCCCTGCTGTTGTCACGCTGGTGTTGGTTTTGTTGCCGGTGTTACAACCGGTTGCTGTTGTTGTTACAGGTTAGGCGGCGGGCCTATAATAGGTCGGCCCCCGCTGTTGTTATTGCTGGTGAGGTTGTTGTTGTGGTTTCTGGTTGGACGGCGGCCCTATATGAGGGCGGCCCCCGTTATCGTTGTTGTTGTTGTTGTTGTAACACTACTTTGCCCTGCCCAGGTAGTCAGTATCAACCTTACCCAATATTGTCATCGAACTCTTCTAACGGAAGTCCTAGAAACCTAGCGGCTTCAACAGGGGAGGACCAGAGGGATATGGGTGTTAAAAGAGTAGGCTCGGATGAGCAGACAAAAAGATGGTTGGTAGTATGGGGGGACAAGCCGCATGCCGGACAAACATTAGGCAAGTCGGGGTTCAGTCTGGATAGGTAAGAGTTTAACCTATTACAATATCCAGACCGGAGTTGGGCCAGCATCACCCTATTCTCCCTAGGCAGCTCGCGCTCCTCTTCGGCAACGGGTGGTGTTGTTGCCTGAAGAACGGCGTTCACCGGGAGAGAGCCAACATAGGAATTTACCGAATTCGTGTGGATGAGGGTGAGGGCCTGCCGGTGCACCTTAGGATCAAACGGCGTGGAAATCAGGTGCCGGATCTCATCGTAGTGTTTGCGTAGATGGCTCCTTATGCTCCTGGGGGGCGGATCCTTGTTGATCAGGCGTCCGTTCGGATGCTGCGGTTTGCAACAGTTGAACAGGAATTGTCTGGTCAACATCTCGCTATGCTCTTTAACGGCGAGCATTTTCGCTTCATTATGTAAGTGATGCTCAGGATACATAAGAAGACACCCAGTGGCGGTACGAAGGGCGGTGTTTTGGCAGACCTGTAGCCTCGTCCAGTGTGTGTCAGCTAGCCCCGGCGACCATATAGGCGACGCGTAGCTCAGTACCGGCTGGCCAATTGCTTTATATGTAGCTAGTAACGTTTCTTTGTCTTTACCCCAAGTGCTGCCAGCTAGGGACTTGAGGATTTTGTTACGGCTTTGGACTTTATTGGCAATTGCGGTTACATGAGCGCCGTATTTGAACATGTTATCAAACGTCACCCCTAAGATTTTGGGGTGTGAGACAGTTGGTAGCTTGACACTATCAACGTAGACGTCTAATTCCATGTTCACTTGCGTTGTCCACGTCGTAAATAGGGTAAGTAGGTGTCAAAAGCTTTGGCCAAGTCAAGCGCAACTAGCACTGTCCTGTGGTTTGGACGCTTTTGGTTTAGTCCGTCCCCTATCTGAGTGGTTATGGCGTTCAGCGCGGTGGTGGTGCTGTGGTTTTTGCGAAATCCATGCTGATGTTCGGCGAGCCGCAGGTTTGCGGTGAAGTACGGCAACAAGGTGGATTCCAACACTTTCACTACTGGCGAGAGGAGAGATATCGGGCGATATGACTCCCCTACGGCAGCTGGCTTGCCTGGCTTTAGTAGTGGGACCACCTTTGCTTGTTTCCATCTTTCAGGAATAACAAAGGTGGAAAGGGAAAGGTTGAAAATTTGTGTGAGGTATCTTATGCCTTCGTCGCCGAGGTGTTTCAGCATCAGCATGGAAATGCCATCGGGGCCGATATATTTGGTGTTCTTGGATCTACGAATAGCCTCATGAACTTCTGTTGTGGAGATGGTAATGGGCGCATCGCTGTTTTTGTGTTTGTGCGCTTCCCTGGTGGCTCGGCGAATATCTTTGTTCAACGTAGGATGCATTACAAATTGTCGGCAGAAGGCGCTCGCGCATCTTTTTGGCTTCGACTGAACCTTATCACCGAAGGCGATGGATATATATTTTGTCGTTAGGTTAAGTCGGGTTGGACAAAGATTTCACCGTCGACCATAATTTGCCAACTCCAGCCGAGAGGTTGCAAGACCTTAGGTGCTCTTCCCACTTAGCGCGTTTGTGTTGGTCTACTAAGCGTCTGATTTCCGCATTGAGATCCCTTATTTGAGGATCCGTAGGGTCAAGGCGTCTAATATGGCCACGTTCATTTGCCAGGGCCGCTGCCTCTGCGCGGAAGAATGGACGCACTTCCTTTATTCTACCTGACGGAATGTGTTGATGGGAGGCTGAAATTAGGGCCATACGAAACGCCTTTTCCCCTTCTCGTACGTCAGACGGGGTAGGAAGAGCAGCGAAGGCGCTCTCTGTGGTGTTGAGAAAACCCTCCCAGTCGGCTTTATTGAAGTTAGTGTAGGTGCGTTTCTCAGCGGTGACAAAGTCGGTGGGGCGATCGATAGAGAGCACTATAGGTAGGTGGTCTGAAGCAAGCGTCAGCATCGGTCGCCAATCAACGCAGTTTATTAGACCAGCGCTGACTATGGTGATGTCTGGCGAGCTAGAGCAGTTTACCGCCACTCTAGTGGGGGCATCCCCATTTACCGTGCAGAACGTCGAATCATCTATTTGGTCAGCCAGCTCCTGTGCCCTACCATCGGCCTGCAGGCTGGAGTGCCACAGGTCGTGGTGTGCGTTGAAGTCACCAAGGATGACGCGGTTCTCGCCCCTGAGTAACGCACGGATGTCAGGGTGGTAATCCCTGGGACAACAGGTGACAGGAGGTACGTAAATGTTTATGATTTCAAGGTCGACATCGCCTGACCGGACAACCGTACCTTGACGTTCTAAGGTGGTGTCCCTCGGGTCGATGTCCGGCTCAAATAGACGATACTGCACAGATTGATGTGTGATGAATGCCAGACCACCCCCAAGCTCTCTCGCACGGTCACAACGGTGTACATTGTACCCGTTGCAGGTCAAAAGATACGACCTTCCACCTAACTTTGTCTCCTGGATCGCCGCGATCTTGATGTTCAGTCGCTTCATTAAATTTGTCACTTCAACAATTTTGCCGGTAAGGCCGTTGCAATTAAATTGCAGGATACCGAAATGTGTAGGGGGAGCAGAGTTGATGCTGGGGGTCAAGGACTGGTGCGTATGCCTAGGTGGTAATAGGCTGGGTCGCGCACTACGGCGCAATCTTGAAGTCGAAGGAATCGCGTTACCAGAAGGTAGAGGCGAGTCGGACGACGTTGAAGGTTGCGTAGCTCGACAGCATGGCGCAACGTACGTATCAGTCCATAGGTTCCTGTTCGCGAGTCCAGAGCATATGAGCAGGTGACACAGGCCAAGGCAGTTATTGCACTTGACTGATGCCAACGGCGTATATAATCTTAACCGACAAACAGTGCACGGAGTATAAGGAACCAGGAGCTGATGGTAGTGGCTTATACTCGTGCTAATGCTGGAAGAAGAGGGGCTGACCGAGGGGGTGGGAGAGAGCGGACGCTCAGCATTGCTCAAATCCACTTGGGAAGTGCTACGTAGGGAGTACCTGTGAGCTGCTGTGTGAGATGTTGACGCCTGTGGGCGTGAGCGGCCGCTCGGAATGTCTACTTGCTGATGTGCATTGTTAGTGCTGGTCGTGGAGACCGATGTGACAGAGTCAGACATATGTGGCGGAGCGATGCTTGATCGACGACGGCCACTGGACGTCATAGGACGTGCACAGCAAGGGGCCACAAAAGTTTTATAAAAACTAGCGGGTGGTTACGGCTGGTTGTTGTTAATGCTGGTTGGAAGGTGGGCCTATAAGTGGGTGGCCCTCGTTGTTGTTGTGGTGGCGCGCGATGGTGGTGTTGCAATGGTGGCGCGTTGTGATAGCAGCGCGCGATGTGGTGCGGGTTTGATGATTATGCGCTTTTACAATGGCGCGCGCGCAATGACGGCGCGCAATTAAGGTGGCGCGTCAAAGGGTAGCGCGTGCGGCGCGCGCAATGGTACGCTGTTACAATGGCAGCGCGCGATGGTGGGCGCGTGCGAGGTTGGTTATTCGCTATTGTAGTGGCTTGCGCGATGACGTTGCAAGGGTGGCGCTGAACGGTCGCGCTGTTGTAGTGGCGCGTGCGATGGTGGAGCGGTGGTGGCGCGCAATGATGGTGCGCTGTTGTGAGCGTTGCGCGGTCTGGTGGCACGCTACGTTTAGGCACTGGTTTAGTATTTTTTTTGTTGCTTGTTGCTTCGCCAAATATGCAAGTATGCGTGGGTGTGCGTAGAGTGAATTTAAGAGTGAAACTAATGCTTCCCAATCAGCATTCCACACTTATTTTATTTTGATGGATACTTCTCTTCACTCCCTTCTTTCGCGTTCTCTGCTTTTTTTTTTTGTTATGCCAATTTTACAATAATCTTATTACGATGCACTCACTAGAAAACGCCGAGCAAGGTGGACTTTAATGAAGTTGGTTTTATTATTTATTATAACTTTTGTTTAGATATTTTTTTTCCCCACAACACTTACTTCTATTCAGAAAGTTTTAAAGTTTGATTTTATAGTTATAGGGCTTATGTTGTTTCGTAATTACATAATTCTTTTCTTATTGCGTTTTGTACTTTGAAACTTTATTTTCAGTTGTTTTTGTTTGCTGGTTGTGTCGCTCTTGTTTTTATAGCGCCGCGACACAGCACCACGACCGTTTTCAACGAGAAACTTCCACCTGTTTTTCCGACCAGGGAATGGTACGCCCCCCTACGCCCAACTGCAGATTTTAAATTACATATGTACATATGTAGTCGTCTACGCGCATTACTTTGCAATCACAAACTATTTATGCATGTATAATTGAATCGTAAGTCCAGTCGAAACCGGTATTTAAATTGTTATATAAATATTTTCCATTTACATTCTACATGTATTATATTACTAGTAATTTTATTGCAACTATGTTCGCTTAAAAATGGATTATCACACGAATATATGTACGAACAAGTTTTTTTTTTCTTTTCAAGACGGGTCGTCTGCTTGACGCTGCCCGTACACACCAATTCGAAAAGCCTTTAAACAACTTTAAAATTAATTTGCGTGTTCTTAAATTAAGTTGCACTCATACCACATTATGTTTACAACTGCTTACAGAACAATTGGCAATTCTTTGATATATTTTGTATTTTTAAAAAAATTTCACCACTAATTACGTACCCGCGACACAGCACCACGACCGTTTTCACCGAGAAACTTCCACCTTTTGAATGGTCGAATGCCAACGCCGTCGCGGTAAAAAAATGTGTCGGTTAACTGCGACTGCGCGATGGAATTATTCCGTTACCCAGTCTGACATGGCGTGATCGTTGCCAGGTGGGACACTACGATTGGTGGTTGCCATCAGGGTTCGGACTTTTGTTTGTATTTTAGGGACCCTATTGTACTACTAAATTTGGTAAGAGTACAGTACTCACTCGAAACAAAAAAACCAGGCCTTATGCTATTGAAATTAAAGTCGAAGATATGATTTTACAACTGTTTAGTAGATTTTATGATAGTTAATCTGTAGACATTACTTGAAACTGGAAGAACTTTATTTTAATGATTAAAGAAATAGGAATTTAGCACTTTTAGTCTCCCTACTATTTTACTCTTTAGTTAGTTTTAGTAAAGGTGAATTTTCACGTATGGAACAAAAGTAGAAATTAGAGAATATTAACAATGATTAATTATTTTACGTGAAAGTTTGAAGTCAGAAAAAAATTTACTTAATCAAAGGAAAAATCGAACTATGGTGCTATTAAATGGGAGCATAAAGCGTAGTAGATTTGTGTAAAGTGCATTTAGTATTGAAATTACTACAATTTTTATTAAGTCCGAACCCTAAGGGCACGCTTTCGTTGGCGCGCGAAAAAAGGAAGGTTCTAGAACTTGTGTTTGGTGTGTTCCCTTGGTGGTCCGCGGAACCCGACGTTACTGGGTTTTAGGATAGGAGACACATGAAACTCCTTATCCGACCCTGCAATGGATAATACTATAATACATGAATATTTCCGCCGTTAAAATGGTTAAACTCCCACCTTACAAATGCTTTTTACCAATTACTAATACACCTTGTTTTGGCGATATGATGAGTTATTCATCGAGTCAAGGTCAGGAATGAGGACGGGATTCCATGTGTCTCCCACCCTACTAATTGATGAATTACATATGTACTTTAATTGCCATCGTAAAAATTAAACACCATATGCTTGACGTCAATTGCCCATTTAATTCAGTGTCATTTTTCGGGCAATCTGGTTTACCCTATTATTTATTTCTGGCCACACCGAGAACACACCAACCACTTGTTTGTCTGGAAATTAAAAGTTCCGTTATTGGTGCCTTTTTCCATTTTATGGAACATTTGGTGCTGCCACGCCACTTCCCCGAATCTATCGATTTATGTCAAACCGCAGGGTGAACCTAAACTGTCACCTATTCAACCGTAGTGAGTCATACCAATCAAACTCAATAAAAGAAAATGACTATAAGTTGGAAGTAGACCATAACAGACCTGCTTCGCTTCGAAGACCGGTCAATGAAGCGAACAGGAAAAAGGTATACTTGCAAGAAAGCCATTTCGAAATAAAAAAAAAGAAACGTGGGGCACGACTCACCCCTAGATAAGAGTCTCTAGTTCTACCACAAGCTAGCCGGGCACAGAAGATCCGCCAGTAAGGAGATAAATTTGAAGTATTTTGTTTCATAGTTCAAAACGCATTGCGGCGAAGGGAAGTTTTTATAGTGGTTTGGCCCCCACAGAAGTTAGGCTTGAGAAAAACCGAGGATTTAATTTTGTTTCTTAGTTAACATGCTTCGCGGCGGTAGACATTTGTTATTGGAGAACTCGTCAAAACTCCGAAAGAGATAGTTCCAGTGGTTTCACCCCCACGGAAGGTTGAAGAAAAAGAACCGGAGAAGCGGGTTTCATATTCGATAAATATTCATCCGGTAGACATTTTGATTATGGAGAACTCGTCAAAACTCCGAAAGACAATCCGGTTAACAGGATTGCCAGGTTGTCCACTGCTCCCTGTGGAAGCACATGTGGACTCCCTTCTGGGTCAATGCTCGGGGAGAATACAGGGCGAGTTGTCCCCGACTGCCAAAACGCCCAGATGGAAATGCAAGGTAGAAAAAAAAATAAAAAAATGTCAAAATTTTGGTTATTGTGGACGAATATCCGAAGCATGGAAACGCCCTATCAATTTTCCCGTCAGATCTTCCAAGTCATACAACGCAGTGCCTATTTTTCAACGGACTCGACACTTAAGATATTTCGGCAGGAATTTGGCGTTTATGCCTTGTTTAAAGTTACTCAAAGCAAAATGTTTCCTAAAAACCTCCTGACCGTCCCTATAGTTCACTAGTCTAGAGCGTTTGTTATATACTCTTACTGCCCTACCTTTTGCCGTATCTAAATTCCTACAATTTATCAGCCCTAGCTACTATTGGGATTTCATCTTGCGCCAGAGCGCCGAGTTTATCTAATATGTTGTATTCCGATGCGTGCTGAATCATGTTCTGACCGTATGATGCAAAGTATGGAGAGCACTGAATTGAGGTATGAAAGTCACTTCTTAAAACTGAAAGTATTTCGGGTATATGCCTATCCCAGTCAGTATGATCCTGTTTATCCTTCAGAAAAACTCTTATTTTTTAAACAATCTCCCTATTAAGCCCTGTCTTAATATGGGTTACCCCGTAATTCTCCAAAAACTGCTTCATATCCTTTGAGATAAACTATTTACCGTTGTCGCTGTGGATATACTGAGGGACCCCTACAGTTGGAAAAATTTCATAAGTGAAGTAATTTATAACGTTTACCGTCGTCGCTCCCTGCATGGGCTTCAACCAAACATACTTTGAAAAATGGTCTAATAAAATAAAAATAAATTGATTTCGACGCTTCGATCTCGGATATGGCCCCAGGAAATGGCAGTAGAACCGCTGAAATGGTCTTTCCGAAGTAAAGGTATTCGGTATGGGTTTGTTGCTTTTACCGCTTTGCAAGTGTCGCACTTGCGTACATACTCCCGGACGTCCTTAGCTTGGCTTGGCCAGAAGTATTTCTGCCGAACGCGCTCCAAAGTTTTCTGCCATCCTCCGTGGTAGCTCCTGTTCGCATCATGCGCAAGTCGTATTGCCTCCTTCATCAACCCAGTCGGTAACCATAACCGTCATAGCGAATGCTCCTCATCCTCCACACTCTTACGAAATTTAACCCTCTTGAAAACTACGCCCTCGTTTACACGTAAATCCGGTAGTGCCTCTTTGTGATCTAAAATGGTTCGGGCTAGATCCGAGTATGCGGCACTTGCAAATTCTGGCGACTCTAAATCTATTTCGTGAGGTGTGTTCGGATAGGTCAGCGCGTCTACATCGAAGCGCGATAGAGCATCCGGTACAATATTCAGGGTTCCCTTGCGATGTTCCATTTTAAAGTCATATCTTTGAAGCAGAAGCGACCACCGCCAACCTACCACTCAAATCCTTTTGAGTCATCAACCACTTGAGGCTCGAATGGTCTGTAATGATACGAAATGGCAGACCCTCAATGTATGGACGAAAGCGTTTGACACTGACTATGGCTGCTAGGCATTCCAGTTCGGTCACGGTATAATTGCGCTGAGCATTGTTAAGCTTTTTTGATACGAACGCTATTGGATGCTCAGCGCCCTCGTCGTCGACCTGGAGCAGCACACCACCCACACCCATTTTGGACGAATCGCACTGAATAACAAATTCCTTCGAGAAATCGGGTTGGGCCAGGACAGGAGCGGAGCTCAAAGCTAACTTCAGCTTTTCGAAAGCCTCTATTGCCTCAGGGGTAAGTTTGAATGAACCTAGCTTTTTTCGAAGGCAATCGGTCAAAGGGCCTGCTGAATCAGCAAAATTTGTAATAAACGCCCTATACCAATTCGCCATACCTACAAACCTACGCACCTGCCGCGGAGACTTCGGGATCGGAAAAGTTTTAACTGCTTCGATCTTCCCTGGGTCTACCTTCAAGCATCCGCTACCTATCAAGTACCCTAAATATCGAATTTCCTTCTGACAAAATTTGCTCTTCTTTACGTTAATGGTGAGGCCCGCGTCCCTCAAACACTTTGCTACCTCTGCCAATAAGCTCAAGTGGTCCTCAAAGTTGGTGCTGCATACCATCAGGCCATCCAAGTAAACAAAGACGTTCTCACGCAACCGCGAAGGAATGCCTTGTCCATCAGCCTGCTCATCGTCTGCGGTCCGTTACATAACCCGAATGGCATCACTTTAAAGTGGTAGAGAGGCTTCCCCGGAACTGCGAACGCTGTCTTTTCTTTCGATGATTCCGTCAACTTGATTTGAAAGAACGCTTCCTTCAGGTCGATACCACTGATGAAGTGGGTATCCTTCAACCTACTCAATAGCCCATTAATATGCGGCAACGGGTATGAGTCATTAGCACTCGAGTCCAGCAAGCCTACTATAAAACTGTTTTCTATTTTTATCCGCACCAGAGGCCTTTCCTCCTCTGTGAGAACTGAAGTGGTGCTTTGCAAAAGTTTACGCTCCTGTACTCGACTGTTATATCTCTTCCTAGAGTTCAAAATATTATCTGACACAAATGACTCTGGATTCTTTTTGAAAATTCTTGACCTAACTAGCTCGTAACTGGTAACCCTCTGTTCCAAACTAGGTGGAAAATGCGCTTGACAAGCAACATCTCTGCTATGACTTTTCAAAATGTGAACTGGCTTTGTAATATGAGAGGACGGCCCTGGATTATCTGAATCTGAACTATTGGAGCTATCTGAACTATCAGGAAAAGTTACTATAACGTTGGGTTGTTCCGTCGCAAGAGTGCCACTACTCCTCGGAAGTTCACCACTTCCATGGAACTTACTGCTCGCGAAGGTTTCAGCACTCGAGGCGATTCCTCGGGCACTGGCTGATATGGGGGCTATGGCACCGAACGAGTTTCCCCATATTCTCGCTCGAATATTGGTTTCCCTGCCCGCGATGGTCCTTTGGACACTTTGGGGTATAATCGCCTCTATGCCCACACTTAAAGCAAAAAGGATTCCTAATGGGTTCCTCACAATATATATACGAATGCCCCATGGCCTGACAATTCCGCCGATACTCCAACGCCTCGATCTGCGGGTCAGCTTCGCAATCCTCGCCTTCCATCCTCCTATCAGGTGTTACCGCTCGAGCCTCATTAACATGTCTTCCGGTATAAGTTGTTCCCAGAATCTTGCTCTCCCTCAGCACTTGTTCTCCTTTTCGTGCTATATCGCGTAGATCATGCAATGTCCTCGCCTCTGCGTTGAAAAGCATCAGCTTCAAGCTACTGTTAACGTTTCGTTTTATTATGTCAATCAGTAGGGCTTCTGACATTGGCTCTCGAAGACGCGCGTTGAGTGCTACTATGTCAGTGTGGAACACATCGTATGACTCACTTAGCTTTTGCTTTCGCATTGAGATCTCCATCATGATCTCGTGGTCACTTTTCAATGTTCCAAACTCACGCTTCAAAGAATAACACAAAAAGGGATAATTCGCATTTGGGTTCTGCTTGGTGAACAGCCAGTACCATTCCTCGGCCCGCCCTGACAGAAATAGATGAAAACTTGCCATAAGCTGGTCATCAGAACACTGCGTCCGCTCACATAAGGTGTCTAATTTAAACAAAAAGTCTGCTACGCTCCCAGTTCCATCGAAGGAGACCTTCCACTCCTGTGGTTTCGCCGCCATGTTGTTCGAAACGATGTTGGCTTGGTTACTAACAAAGGTCTGGGCCCGGTTCCTTTCTTGGCCATTAGTGTTCCTCGAATAGGTCGCACCGACCTGCGACGATGTTACTGCAGCGTTAAGTAGGTCCATGTTCTCCCTGATCGTCCTCATTTCGTTACGCATCTCCTCCTGAGAAGTCCTGAACAGCTGATGTAGCACGTTCACCCACGAGTCTTCAGGAGGGGCCTCGACAATATTCCGCGGGGTATTCCTATCACCTAAAGTATTAAGAGGTATAGAGTTTTGTAGCCAGGGTCAAAAATATTCTGCATGGGGTCTGCCGCCATGGACGAATCAAGGATATTGGTACTAGCTGGTCTATCCATCAATACTGTCCCGGTCGGATCTCCTCTACCCGGACTACCTGCTGGAGAATGCATCACTAAAGGCCGATTTGTGGGCTGTTTCGGAAATGCCCCCCTACCCTGGCCTCTAGGTTTACCCCCACTTCCTCGCGTAGAATTTCTAGTAGTCATGCGTTCAGCTGACTGTTCCATGTCCACTAGGAATAGGTCAATCTAAGAAAAATCGGTCAATGAAAAAAGTGTTTAAGTATTGCTTTCGGTTACAAGGGGCGGTTGGAAGGCACAAGGTAAAAATTCACACACTCCCTACCCTATAATACCGACGATTCGCGTAAAAAAAATGTATGGTTGATTACGTCAACGTTAATCAAGTCGCTAATCGTAACGACTTTTCCGTAAAAAAAATATAATAAAGTTTTCAAAAAAAAATATATATATACGTGTACAATATACGCTGAAAGAAAGTCTGATTAGTAAATATACGTTTAAAAATCAAAAAGCAATGAAATACGATATGTTGTTTGGAAAAAGATAGGTATATGTATTTAAATATTCAATGGGAATGCTGACATCCCATCATTAGAAGGCATAGGTATAAATAAAAAAAATAAACATAAAACAATTGACAAGGACATATCCAGGTACACCTACCGCAATGCAGGGATGGTCTTAAGGACACCTTGCCCTGAGACATGTGGGTGTACCAAGGCGAAAATTTTGAAAAAGTTAAACTTATTTGGACTACAGTACTCCCGACCGCCATGCAGGGGCTGCTAAAGGCTGCCACCTGAGACTTGCCGAGGCACTGTAGACCGAAAATGACAAAAAAAACTGAAAATTTATTTTACTTCGGTTAGGTACCGCATTTCCCCAGACTTGCGCAGTTGAAAAGTTTAAACTTGTTTGGACTCCAGCACTCCCGACCGCAATGCAGGGGCTGCTAAAGGCTGCCGCCTGAGACTTGCCGGGGTGCTGTAGACCGAAAATGACAAAAAAAATAACTGAAAATGTAAGTTCTACCCCTCCTCAGCTGCGCCGTAATGAAAGGATGCAGCTAGGTGCCGCATTTCCCCAGACTTGCGCATTTGGGAAGGGGGTTATTCGGTTCCCAACTCCTCCTTCCGCAATGCAGGGGCTGCTGAAGGCTGCCACCTGAGACTGGTTAGAGGAGTGGAGATACCTACAAAGGAAAAAAAATGCTTACAAAAAAACAAAGACAAAACAAAACACACGTTCGGCAAAACGAAAAGTAAACAAAAAAAAAGTTCCCTAAAAACTAAACCCCACTTAGCGGACATATATATTTTCCCGAAGGCGACATCGGACAACAGGCCCGGGACAATAAAAATATGTATATTACAAAAAAAATTAAGTCCGTATAGCACTACCTCACCGGGTGAAATGCAAAACTTCCGGTGGACATGACGTGAAGTCTCGTGGAGCCCTCAGCTACTGAACCCGAAGACCCATCCGGACAACTTGATCAGTCCCACCATCCCATCGCAACGCAGGTGGCGGCTCCAGGGCTTGCCTACCTCGGACATACGAGATGGTGAAACCTCACAACCTGACCAGAAAAGTCATCGAGGCCAGCGCCTCGGGTACCACGTTGGCCGCCATCTGTTATGGAAAACGCGTCAAAATGGGCAGTAAGGAAGGCGGTCGGCATGAGCTAAGGTCGCACTGTGGCTAGTCATTGTAGGCTGGGGTGGGCTCATGCCAACCTTACCGTCCTTCGCCATAAACAGAGAAAAGGTCATATCATGCCTTTTAAACGCGGGGAAAAACGCAAAAAAACCGCGTCAAAACAACTTTTAAAACAACATCCGGTTCAACCCGGATGCCACGGACAGACCGTTGACATTTCAAATTCAAACTCAAAATTCAAAAAAAAAACTCAAAAAGAAAACGGGCAACAAAATTCAAAAATAAATTCAAAAAAAAATAAACGGGGAGAACAAAATATTCAAAATTAACCGAAACTAACTGAAAAATCGAACCAAAAAAAAACCAGTAAATTCAGATTAAAAAAAAACCCTGAAAATCAAACGAATCGGAAACGACCGATTACCACGCTGAAAAAGAAAAATAAACAAACATATAAATCAAAAAATTAGGCCGAACACATAAGGGGGCGCCGCTGGTGTCGATGCGACGCCCGGTGCTTGGCCCACCCTCATCCATGGCCATCGACGCACCTGGCTTTCGATGGCCCCATACCAACAAACCTTTTTGCCTTCTAAATAAAGCGGAAAGCCAGCATTACCATTTTAATTACAATTTTTATTTACAATTCATTTTATAACCGTAGTCTTAGAAATATTTATTAAAAAAAAGCATTTTATTTAGTTAAATAACTTTAAAAAAAAACTTTTTTTCTTCTTCTTCTCTTTTCTACTTTCCCAAATTACATTTCTATCTAACTTTGTGTTCTTTTAATTAAATTTTCGTTAATGTATGTATTTTACCATTTTCTTTTGCAAATTACATTTATATTAATTTTGTGTTACCCTATCTAACTTTCTTTGCTTATTTGTGTATTTTTATTTTCTTTTGCTTTTTGCTTATTAATTCATTGTTACATTATTGTTATGTTATCTTATTTATTATTTATTTATTATTATTTTATTTTATTGGCGGCCTTTAATTTGTTATAGTTGTAGTTTGTTTATTTATTTATTTATGTATTTGATTAGTTGTATTAAAATATATTTTTAGGTATTTAGTTTATGTATTTAATTAAATTTATTTTGTTTTATGTATTTAGTTTTATTTACTTTATTTCATTTTATTTCAGTTTAGGGTATTTATTTTATTTTGTTTTATGTATTTTGGTTCTATTTTATTTTATCTATTTTTAATTATATTTTATGTTATGTATTTTAAATAAATTTTATCATATTTTAGCTTCATGTGATTTAATTTTATTTTATTTCATTTAATTGATTGTATTTATTGAGGGTACGTTTTATTTATTTGTTATATATATATATATATTCTTCCTATCGTTTCATATTAGTTTTCCTTTTCCTACTCTATTCTATAATTATAAAATATAAGTTCCTTTTAAACTTTTTTTTTCTAATTCTTATTTCTTTATAAATACATAATTATAAACTACCTATATAAACTACACATGTAGGTCTAAATTAGAAAGGTCTCACCCGGTTGCTGCAGTAGGCCGTTGGTGGGGCGCTACTGTTGTTGTTGTTGGTATTTGTGCGGCGGGCCTATAACAGGTCGGTTACTGCTGGTGTTGTTGTTGTTGTCAATGCTGGTTGGTATGGCTGGTTGTTGCCGGTGTTGTTACCGGTTGATGGCTTTGTGGTTGTTGTCGTTGCCAGTGTATATATGCAGCGGGCCTACATTAGGGCGGCCCTTCTGCTGTTGTTGGTTTTGTTGCCGGTGTTACAACCGGTTGCTGTTGTTGTTACAGGTTAGGCGGCGGGCCTATAATAGGTCGGCCCCCGCTGTTGTTATTCCTGGTGATGTTGTTGTTGTGGTTGCTGGTTGGACGGCGGGCCTATATGAGGGCGGCCCCCGTTATCGTCACTGCTGGTGGTTACGGCTGGTTGTTGTTAATGCTGATGATGTTGTTGATGCTGGTTGGACGGTGGGCCTATAAGTAGGCGGCCCCGTTGTTGTTGTGGTGGCGCGCGATGGTGGTGCTGCAATGGTGGCGCGTTGTGATAGCAGCGCGCGATGTGGTGCGGCTTTGATGATTATGCGCTGTTACAATGGCGCGCGCGCAATGATGGCGCGCAATTAAGGTAGCGCGTCAAAGGGTAGCGCGTGCGGCGCGCGAAATGGTACGCTGTTACAATGGCGGCGCGCGATGGTGGGCGCGTGCGAGGTTGGTTATGCGCTATTGTAGTGGCGTGCGCGATGATGTTGCAAGGGTGGCGCTGAATGGTCGCGCTGTTGTAAAGGCGCGCGCTAGGTTGGTGGTGTTGCACTGGGACGCGAGATAGTGGCGCGCAATGATGGTGCGCTGTTGTGAGCGTTGCGCGGTCTGGTGGCACGCTACGTTTAGACGCTGGTTTAGTATTTTTTTTGTTGCTTGTTGCTTCGCCAAATATGCAAGTATGCGTGGGTGTGCGTAGAGTGAATTTAAGAGTGAAACTAATGCTTCCCAATCAGCATTCCACACTTATTTTATTTTGATGGATACTTCTCTTCACTCACTTCTTTCGCGTTCTCTTTTTTTTTATGCCAATTTTACAATCTAATTACGATGCACTCACTAGAAAACGCCGAGCAAGGTGGACTTTAATGAAGTTGGTTTTATTATTTATTATAACTTTTGTTTAGATTTTTTTTTCCCACAACACTTACATCTATTCAGAAAGTTTTAAAGTTTGATTTTATAGTTATAGGGCTTATGTTGTTTCGTAATTACATAATTCTTTTCTTATTGCGTTTTGTACTTTGAAACTTTATTTTCAGTTGTTTTTGTTTGCTGGTTGGGTCGCTCTTGTTTTTATAGCGCCGCGACACAGCACCGCGACCGTTTTCACCGAGAAACTTCCACCTTTTTTTCCGACCAGGGAATGGTACGCCCCCCTACGCCCAACTGCAGATTTTAAATTACATATGTATATATGTAGTCGTCTACGCGCATTACTTTGCAATCACAAACTTTTTATGCATGTATAATTGAATCGTAAGTCCAGTCGAAACCGGTATTTAAATTGTTATATAAATATTTTCCATTTACATTCTACATGTATTATATTACTAGTAATTTTATTGCAACTATGTTCGCTTAAAAATGGATTATCACACGAATATATGTACGAACAAGTTTTTTTTTTCTTTTCAAGACGGGTCGTCTGCTTGACGCTGCCCGTACACACCAATTCGAAAAGCCTTTAAACAACTTTAAAATTAATTTGCGTGTTCTTAAATTAAGTTGAACTCATACCACATTATGTTTGCAACTGCTTACAGAGCAATTGGCAATTCTTTGATATATTTTGTATTTTTAAAAAATTTTCACCACTAATTACGTACCCGCGACACAGCACCACGACCGTTTTCACCGAGAAACTTCCACCTTTTGAATTCTCGAATCCCAACGCCGTCGCGGTAAAAAAATTTGTCGGTTAACTGCGACTGCGCGATGGAATTATTCCGTTACCCAGTCTGACATGGCGTGATCGTTGCCAGGTGGGACACTACGATTGGTGGTTGCCATCAGGGTTCGGACTTTTGTTTGTATTTTAGGGACCCTATTGTACTACTAAATTTGGTAAGAGTACAGTACTCATTCCGAAACAAAAAAACCAGGCCTTATGCTATTGAAATTAAAGTCGAAGATATTATTTTACAACTGTTTAGTAGATTTTATGATAGTTAATCTGTAGACATTACTTGAAACTGGAAGAACTTTATTTTAATGATTAAAGAAATAGGAATTTAGTACTTTTAGTCTCCCTACTATTTTACTCTTTAGTTAGTTTTAGTAAAGGTGAACAAAAGTAGAAATTAGAGAATATTAACAATGATTAATTATTTTACGTGAAAGTTTGAAGTCAGAAAAAAATTTACTTAATCAAAGGAAAAATCGAACTATGGTGCTATTAAATGGGAGCATAAAGCGTAGTAGATTTGTGTAAAGTGCATTTAGTATTGAAATTACTACAATTTTTCTTAATTCCGAACCCTAAGGGCACGCTTTCGTTGGCGCGCGAAAAAAGGAAGGTTCTAGAACTTGTGTTTGGCGTGTTCCCTTGGTGGTCCGCGGAACCCGACGTTACTGGGTTTTAGGATAGGAGACACATGAAACTCCTTATCCGACCCTGCCATGGATAATACTATAATACATGAATATTGCCGCCGTTAAAATGGTTAAACTCCCACCTTACAAATGCTTTTTACCAATTACTAATACACCTTGTTTTGGCGATATGATGAGTTATTCATCGAGTCAAAGTCAGGAATCATGACAGGATTCCACGCGTCTCCCACCCTGATCAATGGATTAATAACATATGTCCTTTAATTGCCGTCGTAAAAATTAAACACCATTTGCTTGACGTCAATTGCCCATTTAATTCAATGTCATTTTTCGGGCAATCTGGTGTACCCTATTATTTATTTCTGGCCACACCGAGAACACACCAACCACTTGTTTGTCTGGAAATTAAAAGTTCCGTTATTGGTGCCTTTTTCCATTTTATGGAACATTTGGTGCTGCCACGCCACTTCCTTGAATCTATCGATTTATGTCAAACCGCAGGGTGAACCTAAACTGTCACCTATCCAACCGCAGTGAGTCATACCAATCAAACTCAATAAAAGAAAATGACTATAAGTTGGAAGTAGACCATAACATGTTGAACAGTAATTTTCGAAAAAAATCAGAGCAAATTGCAGGATTTCCTATGTTCTTAATTCAGTTACTCTAGAGTTAAGAAGAGAAAACAATAAAAGTGTGACAATATCTCTTAATTAAGGTATTCTCTTTCATGTAGCCACATAAAAATGTTAAAATCAAAAATTGGTTTTTGTCCGCTTGTACTAGTCGAATCACTGTGCGTATGTAAGAACTAGTTGCCCCCGTATCTATTAAAATTCTTAAGATTAGCCCCGTTTTTCTATCTGACTTAACGATATATGGCAAATCAGAATTTAATCTAAAAAATGGTTTTCATTAATATTATTTATTCTTTGTATCTACCTTTTGAGTGCTGAGTGCTGACATGAGCACTATCGTTGCACCTTTTGGTTACGCTATTTTGTTGGTAATTAGTCTGATAATTACCCCTATTCATTACATGTGGTTGGTTTGATTGCCCAACCCTTGGCCTATTTAAAATTTGTGTTGATTCATCCACGTACATTGGTTCTGGACGATTTTGATTTGCTTCATTTTTTGGGGCTATCCTGGTTGGATACCTCAAATTATTCTGAAAGTTTGAATTATTCTGAAAATTTGTAGTCCTGCGACTTTCCTGTGGAGGACCTCGTGTACCAACCACCTGATTATTTCTGGTAAATTGAAGAGCAAATTGTGCTCTCATTTGATTAGAATACAGCTCTTGTGCTTTTGCGAGAGCATTTGACAAATCTTTGCCAATGTAAACAGAATCTGGTCGAACGGGAGATTAAGTCCCGTTATAAACGTTCTTAGGACTGTATCCCTATTTTTATTGTTAATTCTTTAGTTATGGCTGAATTAGTGCCATGGGTCATTATTGTTTTATTTATTAGATTGACGTCACCATAAAATTCTACCAGTGTGCTAGAACCTTGCCTGTGAACACTCATATCCTGCTCTATGATGTGACAAGGGCGTTTATCTGCATAAGCAAAGTCCAGTTGACTCAGAATGCCGTCGAAGTTCAGGACTGTGCCATGACTCGTCAGGATGTCATTTGCATCCAGTGTAATTTTATTTCGAAAATTGTTAGGGCAGCAAAATATTTTTTACTACCTCTTGTATATAGTGACATTGAGTTATTAGCGGCCTCGCGCCAGCTAACATCATTATTTATTTTTCCTTTAAATTCTGGTAGGGATTTTTCCTCACACTGATTGGTTGAGTCAACACTCTCAATCGTATATTCTGTTACCTCATTATTAGTAGACAAGGTTTGGAGCTGACGCCTTACTTGCTCTAACTCGCTTTTCAATGAAGCGGTGTTGGCCGCTATTAACCTGGACACCACATCCATATTAACTGAATTATTACCCCCCGACAATGACATCACGGACAATCTATTAATTAAACTATCCAGCTTTATTTATAGTCTACAATTTTCCTATGTCACTTTTTCCCTTTGTGATTATCCCCACACTTTTTACTATATTATAATCTAGTATATTTGATTTTTTTCCTCTTAATAATTACACCCTATTCTATTGTTTGTTTTTTTTTTTAATTTTGTTATTTTAACCTATCTAAATTTCATTATTGTTTGAGCTGTTAGCAGCCGGAACCCAGTGGATAAAGATCTTCGCACCGTCAGTATTTACGAGCAACAAAATTTCCGCACCGAACGCCTAACCCCGATGTGTCCGGTGGTATTATATTAATCACTTACTTGGCTGCTGTTGGTTATATTCAATTATGCTGCCTGGTATTAGAGATGATTTTAAATTTTATTTGTTATTTTTTTTCATTTATACATTTCAGCTCATGTAGTTAATTTCAGTAGGTTAATAATTTTCCCACTCTTCACACATTTGTGCGCTAATTTTTTCGTAATTTTTTTTTTGTCACAATAGAGATTTTTGTCTCGTTTGATAATCACATCGAGATCTATGTCTCTTTTGATAGTTACTAAGGAGACAAACTTCTCCTGGTATTTTGGTTTCACTTTTCACGCATTTCGTTACTTTTTCTTTAAACAATTTTAGTTACCATCGAGATGCATGTCTCTTTTGATGGTCAGTAAGGAGATAAACACCTCCTGGCAGGATCGCCACTTATAATTAGGCCTAGCCTCGATAAGTTTTTAAAAAATAAAAACTTATTCAGCTCTTGGCTTCAAATATGAGTATTGAGCCGAGCAGAGTTACTGCTTGCGAATCAAAAACTAACTCTTTATTCATTAATTTCTTGTCTTTTATACAAAGATTTACTTAAGGTTAGATACAATATTCAAGCTTAAATTCTAGGAATTTAAGACTAGCTAAAACTGGCTTAGCTTATTCTAAGTTCTTAATTCTATGGAAACCGGACCATAGGTGTTAGTTGATGGCCGCTGTCTAATTGCGAATGTGTCAACGACATGCTTGGCACATTTGCATGGTATTTGAGTTGAGCTGTTTTTGTTTACAGAATGGCTAAGTGCCCTGTGTAAGCGGTGCCGTTAACTTGTACACTTTATAGTTCTTGTATTAGACCTTAACACATATTTTTATATAGGCTTTGGTTAAATATTTATGTTGATTACAAATTTTGTGAAAGTCGTATAAAATCCTTGTATGTACACTTACACAACTTTATTCTCTGAACTCAAACGAATTCTTCACAATATTTAGACGTAGGCCCGGTTACTCAATGCCTGATTATAATAAACTTTATCATATGATTGGAATGACATATTCGTTTTCACCAAATTCTGATTAAGTCCTGATGATATAATTCGTCATTGTGAACGTTTTTGGGTAGAAATTCACAAAATTCGCTTTGTTCCTGCAACGGTTCACTCATTTGGCCCTTTAAGAAATTCGCGCAAAACTATCAGACTTGCTCTGCATAAGATCAACTTAGCATCTCAACAAAGATGACTTGATACGAAACTCTCTCCCGCTTATCTGACATTAGATACATACATAAACAATAAGGAGCCAGAAAGCAAAAAACGGACCAAAACAATTTGGGAAAATCATTGAATCATAAGTGAACATTTCGATAAACTTAAAATATCGCGCGATTGGGAAAGAATACGTATAGTATGCAGGAAATATACATATGTAGAAGATGATATTTTTTTACGCATTTGAGTGGTTTACAGGGATTAAAAAACGCTTACAAGACACACACAAAACGCTTTTTCTCTTTGTATTATTTTCAAATATTTATTTTAATTTATAACCATTTTTATTTAAAACTAGTAAGGCCCGCTTGCTTCGCTGCGTATCAGAACTTATAACAGACTGAGTCCGATTTTAATCATTATAGCCTATACGCACTTGATTGAATAGTTCACAACAACAATTAAAAAATACATTTGGGCCAGTTTTTCGAAATTTGAAATACATACATATCTCTACATATAATAAAATTGTAACAGGTCGATGTCTGTACATGGCATCTACCCACCCTTCTCTCTTTCCGTCCGAAATTTTTGAAGATATATAATTGAATCCATTTGAGATATTTAAATTAAGCGCATCGCATATAACAGTACCCATTGGCACCATTCGTTTGATACCCATATTGTACTAACAGATTTTTTTGCAAATACATATTCGTCGATAACTTCAAGATATCTCCGAAACCATTTGGGATATTTCAATTGGTCGCATCGCATATTACAGCACTCATTGACACCCTTCGTTTGACATCCATATTGTACTAAGACATTTTTGGTCACCCCTGGTCCACATATTGGGCGATAACTCCAAAACCGGTTGAGATATCGCAAAAGCTAATATCTTACAACCTTAGGTTGAGCGTCTGACAATCCAACGGAGAAGTTTCATTCAATTCCATTCAGTACTTTTATTGATACGACCACAAACATACAGACAGACATGGGCCACATATTGGGCGATAACTCCAAAACCGGTTGAGATATCGAAAAAAGTAATATCCTAAATTTTAAGTTGAGTATCTAGCAATCCAACGAAAAAAGTTTCATTCATTTCCATTCAGTACTTTCAGAGTGATACGGCCACAAACATACGGACAGACAGACAGACAGACACACAAAAATTAAAAAAATGGTTGATTTGGATTCTACTCGTTTAATAATGCTTCCCCCAATCAATTTTTTGTTGATATCTGCCATGTACAGACATCGACCTGTTACAATTTTATTATACATACTAGCAGGGTACCCGGCGTTTCTCGGGATGTAAGTAGTCAGGGGGCCTTTCAAAATCAATAATATACTTTAAGATTTCATATATATAATATAGCTGACCCGGCAAACTTCGTTCTTCCCAAAATTGATTTTTTTATTAATTTTTCACTACTTCATTGTGCATACAACTTCAAAAATATAAAGTTTTAGTATCCCGTTTAAGGCTACACGATACACAAAATTTTAATTTTCTGTCCCGGAGCGAAGTAAATAGCAAAAAAATATTTCCTACACGGGAACTATTGATATCATTAATCTCCTGATCAATTTTCAGGTCCTAACTTTAAACGCTTTTACGATAACCCCACTTTTATGCGCAAAAATTGTTTTGATATCATTTAGCTCTATACCAATTTCCAGGTTCCTGCCTTAAATACTTTTAGAGATATTTAGCTTGAAAAATTAAATTAATTAATCGTATAACCCCTCACCAAATTTCAGTGGTGTAACCCGAATACTTAGATAGATACGGACAATGAAAAATTCCATTTGTATGGGAGGTGCCACGCATACTTTTTCGTTACACCCAGTTGTTTTGGAGGTGGTAGGGATCGATTCCATATAACCCCTTACCGAGTTTCAATGATCTAACAAAAATACTTCAAGAGATATCGACTAAGAAATATTTCATTCGTATGGGAGGTGCCACGCCCCTTTTTCGTTATCCCCATTTTTTTTTTTGGAGGTGGTAGGGATCAATCTCATATAATCTCTCACCAAATTTCAGTGGTCTATCCTAAATACTTCCAGAGATATCGACTTAGAAGTATTTCATTCGTATGGGAGGTACCACGCCCACTTTGTCGTTATCCCCAGTTGTTTTGGAGGTGGTAGGGATCGATCCCATATAACCCCTTACCGAGTTTCAATGGTCTAACATAAATACTTCCAGAGATACGGACAATGGAATATTTCATTCGTATGGGAGGTGCCACTCCCCTTTTTCGTTATCCCCAGTTTTTGTTTGGAGGTGGTAGGGATCAATCTCATATAATCTCTCACCAAATTTCAGTGGTCTAACCTAAATACTTCCAGAGATATCGACTAAGAAGTATTTCATTCGTATGGGAGGTGCCCCGACTTCTTTTTCGTTATCCCCAGTTTTTTTTGGAGGTGGTAGGGATCGATCTCATATAATCTCTCACCAAATTTCAGTGGTCTAACCTAAATGCTTCCAGAGATATCGACTAAGAAGTATTTCATTCGTATGGGAGGTGCCATGCCCCATTTTTCGTTATCACCAGTTTTTTTTGGAGGTGGTAGGGATCGATCTCATATAATCTCTCACCAAATTTCAGTGGTCTAACCTAAATAGTTCCAGAGATATCGACTAAGAAGTATTTCATTCGTATGGGAGGTGCCACGCCCACTTTGTCGTTATCCCCAGTTTTTTTTGGAGGTGGTAGGGATCGATTCCATATAACCCCTAACCAAGTTTCAATGATCTAACCTAAATGCTTCCAGAGATATCGACTAAGAAGTATTTCATTCGTATGGGAGGTGCCACGCCCACTTTTTCGTTATACCCAGTTGTTTTGTAGGTGGTAGGGATCGATCCCATATAACCCCTTACCGAGTTTCAATGGTCTAACATAAATACTTCCAGAGATACGGACAATGGAAAATTCCATTTGTATGGGAGGTGCCACGCCCCCTATATATATCAAAATATTTTTTAGCCTGTGACCATCCCTGGAAGATGTACAGTGGGTGTGTAAGATTTGGTTACGATCGGTTTATAAGTTTAGGACGCAAGTCGATCTATACCTACATATATATTTACATAATTTGAATTTTATATAAATATATAGATGTAGAGATCATATTATTTCAATTTCCATGTTTTATTTCATTACGAAATGCACATCATTAAGGATTTTACCTTATTTTAAGATATCTTGGAAATTTTAACTTTATATTATGAATTATTTCCATAATACCATATCAAGAAAAATTCAAAAATTAATTCGGTAGCACCTTTTTGCATACCTCTTGGTATATGGAAATTGCAAAATTCCTAAAAATCTACTCAAAATGCCCATATTTTGTTTTCACCATGCTGGCATCATTGGAAAATGTTATAAAAAATTACTACTTTTTGAGCGCTCTCAGAGAGCGCGAAGTTTCGTATCTAGTCATCTTTGATCTCAACTACATAGCATGTTAACAACAGCAAGAGAGAGATGATTCGAACCGAAGTCTGTTGAAATTAAAATTAACTGCTTTTCGAGTTTTTATATGAATTTGAATGTTATTTTACTATATTTTTTTTTTGTTTTTCCGAAACTTCAGTTTTCCTTCAAGAAATAAAGCGACAACCATGGCTTAATTAGAAAGGTTGTGTCATTAGAACATCTTCATGTTCATGTTTTTTTGTTTCGGTGGAAGGTTTAGTGTCAAATTTAAAACGAATTGAAGTCATTGCTTTGAAGTGAAATAAAAGTTAATAAATTTCAAAGCGTTATTTTTGAAAAATATAAAAAAAACAAAATTGTTATGCTGTAAACATGTTTGTATAACGAATTGATTATTATAATAAAAAAGCTGTTATAATAAGTATGTTCATATGCATGGTGTCATACTACATGCTTTCTCATTATACATTCCTACGCAAAAAGGTGTTCTGCACATGAATACATTGCATCACGCCCGCTTTAAGAATCTGTTTTAGCACTCGCACTCGCAAAATAACCCTCAGCTTTGATTTCAAATATCTCGCAATCTAATAAAAATATTGGTGCAGCGGAGTTATGTTCATGCTCCTGGGACCAAAACGCGTCTCCTGATACCTGTTCCGACATTTTTGGTTGTGTTTTAGCGCTCGGTAGCCCACGTTAACGATTACCATCTTATTACAACTTGCCCACACCAATTCATATTGCACTTGAAGTTTTATTGCCAACTTTATTTTGCTCCTATGATAATGCGGTCATCCAGCAACTTGCACTTAGGATTATTGGCATTAACTCCACAGTACGCTTCCATGGGTGGATTTTTCCTGGGCGCGATAGCCAACCATACCCTGGATATGCCGGAATGAAAAAATTATCGCACGTATCTATTTATATCACTAATGTAGATATATTCCTGGCCTATAATTTTTGGGCTAAAACACTTTTCACGGTAATTAAAACCTTTTGGAGTACATTTTTCTTTATTTGTGTAAATTTAAACGATATTTCAACAAAAAGCAAATTCACATTTTGACATTGAACATCATGGCGAATTCTAATTTTGACATTACACCTCACGAAAGTGCAACAACAAAATACATAGATTTTTTTTTATTTTTCGCCGTTCTATATACGCCATGGCGACAACTATTTATTTCTTGCTAAAGCCAGAAATGCGCAGATCGCTTTTTTGTAAACATTTTCCAGAAATTAGCAGTAGAAAAGTAGAAGAGATTCTGACACAAGAAATTTTTCTTAAGCGTTTCATAAGTGTCTTTTTATATAGAGCTTTTGAATTTCTTTTGAACAGCGTAAAGCCCTAAAAAGAAAAAAATTTCCAATCCCAAGCACGTTCGTTGATGCATTAAATAATTGTTCCGTGTCCTTTTTCCCTATGATACATCGATATATAACAATTGCTGCTACGCTTCCAGTTTCCGTTGCTCCTAGCGAACGGTATTTCTCTTCCCTTCGAAGGTTAAAAAATTATCTGAGAAGAACAATGGGGCAGGAGAGGCTGGCTCTACTCAACATCCACTCTACTTTTGAAGTAACTCCTGAAGAAATCCTAAACAAACAAGAAAAATAAATATTGTTTTGTACACGGCTAAAAGTTTTAGCCTAGATATAAACTTTTTGGGGCTACATATAGTATGACCAAAACAAATTTGGTTTAAATTTACGTTGGTAGAATTAAATTTACGCCGTTTGTTATAGAAATATGCGTAATAAAAATTATTTAAATCTTAAACCGAAAATGTTAACAATTTTTTATTTTTTTAAAAAATGTTAGGACTCCACGTGGCCCAAATCAGTGCGCAATGCTCTACCTACTGAGTTACGGCGCACTCATGAATTTTGTGCGAAAAGTACACATATTCGCTGTGTATACGGCTTTTGTTGTATTTTTGTTTATCCTAGTAAAGTTTTAAATCTTAACCGCAAAAAATTGAGAATTTTTGTAGGTTTGGAATTTATTACCAAAAAGTTTTAAAAATTGTCTCAAGTCTCAAAAAAAGAGTCACTAATTTGTCAGCTAGTTGTAGGCAGGTCACAAACAAGAATATATAGGGAGAAAAATTAAATAAATAAAACATTTTTTTTTTAAGTTTGAAATCATTTATAAATATTAAAAATAATTTTGTTGTTGGTTATTTTTGCGGTCTTTCTTGTTATACATATTTGTAAGTTTTTGCAAGCTCGAGACCAGTTAACAATAATTCATAGTTGAATTTTTATTGTCAGTTTTTGGGAAAAATTGATAATTGGAGAAAAATTACAAAGTTAAATCAACAGCGATGGATAGGATTACGTGTTTCAGAGATCATCAGATCCCTTTTCGGACACTGGGATATGAACCAGTGTCTGCACCAAAGCCGCTGTCAGAAAATTCATAGAAAATTAATTTTTGTAATGTTGATGTAGTGGCAAAACCCAATCTTTTGAAGTATTCATGTATTGCCAATTGTTATACGCACTTCAAGTGGATGTGATTGCAAAACGTCTTCTACTATCATTAAATCACCGTTGGTGGCACTGTAGGTTTTACGTTTCTTTGCACCACTACTTCCCACATCCAGCTCATCTGTATCCGAACTAGCACCACTTTGTATGATCTCGGTATGAGCTGCCATTTCCAATTGACGCACATCATCCTCGCTACCTACTACAGTTACACAAACACCGCACTCTTTTTCACAAATAAATAAATAAAAACATATGCAAATGACACAAAAATTACAGAAACGTCAAATTCGGATAAACTTTTTGAATTTGTTTGAATGGCAACATAACATGACAGGCGAAAAAGTTCATTCGCCACTCACAATGCAAGTTTTAGGGACTTTTGGCAGTTTTTTTTTTGTACCGTGTATCCTTATAGGATTTGTTTTGCGGGTATTTCCCGACACTTTATCACTTTATTAACGAGAAATTTTCACTCGCGAGTCCTTACTTTGTAATTTTCAGGATTTTTTTACGCGAGAGCACTTTTTTCCGCGTATCCTTACTTGGTATTGGTGAAAGATTAGAAGAATATCAGATTTCCGATCACGAAACCATACAGTTTAAAATCAACTTAAATATATCATCTAGAATGAGAGCTACAAGAGATATAACTTCTTGGGAATATTACACCCCAGATAACCTTGTAAACCAGCTAAGACTCTTTGACTTTAGCGACTTTGAAAACCTTAGTACAGAAAGCAAGGCAACATTGTTAAATAACGCTTTATCAAACGCAATGACTACTTTGACTTACTCAAAAGAGGTCAATGTAAAACTGATAAACAAGTGGTATGATTCCGAGCTATAGAATATGAATAAACTGAAATACATTCATAAACAAGCTGCAATTAGATCTGGGGAGTGGAATGAATACAATGCCTTAAAACGTAAATATAAACGATTAATAAAAACTAAAAAGGCAAAGTATATGGAGCAAAAAATTGCATACAATATGGGGGACAACAAGGCTTTGTGGAAGCATTTAAAAAATTAGGTCCATAAAGCTAGTAGAGCAAAGTTAGCAGAACAAAAAACTAACTTATGGACAATGATGTGCTCCAAATGTGCTAATTAAGTGCCCTAATCCCAAAAAATGTGCTCCTCTATTTTTGTCAAAAAATGATGTTCTGCTAGCTTTAGGCTAAACCTAGCAGAGCAATATGCGTAAACAGTGAAACAAGACAGTTAGCGCAAATGTTATTATGCAGAAATTATGTGCTCCAAATGTGCTCTTGAAATAACCTACCGTCAAAAAAATTACTCCCCTTGTTTTAAAAAAAATTTCATGTTCTGCTAGCTTTAGGCTAAACCTAGCAGAGCAATATGCGTAAACAGTGAAACAAGACGGTTAGCGCAAATGTAATTATGCAGAAATTATGTGCTCCAAATGTGCTCTTGAAATAACCTACCCTCAAAAAAGATGCTCCCCTTGTTTTCAAAAAAATTTCATGTTCTGCTAGCTTTAGGCTAAACCTAGCAGAGCAATATGCGTAAACAGTGAAACAAGACGGTTAGCGCAAATGTTATTATGCAGAAATTATGTGCTCCAAATGTGCTCTTGAAATAACCTACCCCCAAAAAAATTGCTCCCCTTTTTTTAAAAAAAATTTCATGTTCTGCTAGCTTTAGGCTAAACCTTAATGTACCTAGCAGAGCAATATGCGTAAACAGTGAAACAAGACGGTTAGCGCAAATGTTATTATGCAGAAATTATGTGCTCATTAAGTGCCCATCCCCGCAAACAGAAAACGAATATATGTGTATAGCAATAGAAATTAGATTATTCAGTATTTAGTGACTTTTTTGAAAATTAACATGCTTGGACAACATAGCATTGTGTCTCCTCTAGTTTTTTCATTGTCTTGCAAATCGTCGAATTCTGTCCATTTTCCGTCAGGACGGGGGCAAATGGCAGTGTAGTGCCCGACTCCCATTTTTCGTGGCTTGACGTTCAACTAAGCGCCACAACTTTGTTTTGGGATTATAGGTACTGCACACATGTATGTACATTAAGGCGCCTCACGATCCATACAAAAAAAATGGACACCCTGTTTCCATCGGAATTATAAACTTCAATGTATTCTAAGACCTTGGTCAAAATATTTCGAAAAAATATTAAGATTTACCGGAGCTAAACCGCGTTAAAAAAACGCTAAAATAATCGTTTTTTATGTATAAAAGGAGTATGAAAAACAATTTTTTAATAAAAAGCACCTGAGATGATGAATTAGCTGGAGTACAAAAGGTAAGAATAAAAAAGTTTGAAAATTTTGAAATTCCGGTGGAAACAGTGCAACTTTTTTTGGCGAGGCACCTTAATGTACATATGTATGTAAGTATACTTTCCTATTACTAGTTTTGCGATCGAATTGCGCAGTCCGCGAAACATTGCAGCAGAGACAAATAATGCGTAAAGGATACAAGATTTCAGTCGCGGGGGTTGAATTTTGCCAGACAACCACTCATACATTTGTACAAAACCATTAAGCCAGGGTGATGACAATATTTGTTTTTTTGCCCCTCGCACTTGTCATTCAAGCTGACCAGCTATGATCGCTACTGCGCTAGTTTTTTTCTTTCTTAATGTCCACAAATGCATAAGTGTATATGTATGTATGTACAAAACAATACATAGAAAGCCAGATATGGTTATTATAGGGTGAGCAGGTCGTCTTTTTTGGGGGTAGGTTATTTCAAAAGCACATTTGGAGCACATAATTTCTGCATAATTACTTTTGCGCTAACTGTCTTGTTTCCCTGTTTACGCATATTGCTCTGCTAGGTTTAGCCTAAAGCTAGCAGAACATGAAATTTTTTTTAAAAAAAGGGGAGCAATTTTTTTGGGGGTAGGTTATTTCAAGAGCACATTTGGAGCACATAATTTGTGCATAATTACATTTGCGCTAACTGTCTTGTTTCACTGTTTACGCATATTGCTCTGCTAGGTACATTAAGGTTTAGCCTAAAGCTAGCAGAACATGAAATTTTTTTTAAAAAAAGGGGAGCATCTTTTTTGGGGGTAGGTTATTTCAAGAGCACATTTGAAGCACATAATTTCTGCATAATAACATTTGCGCTAACTGTCTTGTTTCACTGTTTACGCGTATTGCTCTGCTAGCTTTAGCCTAAAGCTAGCAGAACATCATTTTTTGACAAAAATAGAGGAGCACATTTTTTGGGATTAGGGCACTTAATTAGCACATTTGGAGCACATCATTGTCCATAAGTTAGTTTTTTGTTCTGCTAACTTTGCTCTGCTAGTTTTATGGACCTTAAAAAATTGCATATGTATGTCCAAAGAAACCAATGTTCTTAACAAAATAATAATAAATGACAGACTGTATGTTCATGAAAAGGAAATAGCGCAGTCACTAAACAAATATTTTATAGATAGCATTACAAATTAGTTCAAATATTCCCCCCAGTAATGTTGGTCTTACTACTATGGGAGGTAGCACCCATACCTTCAAATTTCAAGGAGTATCCACAAATGAAATACTTGAAATAGTTAATAGATTCAAAAATAAAATTAGAGGGAAAAAACTACTATCTGAAGGTGTTATAAAGGACTCTGTTGCTTACACAGGATATTTCTATGCTCAAATTGTCAATGAAAGTCTAGAGAAAGGAGTAGTTCCTATGTTATGGAAAACTTCCCTGGTGGTGCCAATAGAGAAAGTTAAGAATACAAAGAGAGCAGATGAGATCAGACCTATAAACACGTTACCTTGTGACGAAAAAATACTGGAAACAGTGGTTAAAAATCAACTGTTGAAGTATTTAGAAGAAAATAATATTATTATACCTCAACAATCCGGTTTCCGGAAGAAACATTCATGTGAAAGCGCTCTGAATGTGGTTATAGCAATTGGAAAGAAGATTTGAGCAGGAGTAAACACGTGATCGCTATATTCCTGGATTTAAAACGTGCATTTGAGACAATTGACCAGGATCTTCTGTTAAAAAAGTTGTGCAATATAGGAGTTAAGGAGACGGAACTAAAATGGTTCCAAGACTTCACCACGAATAGATCTCAAAGAACAGTAATTGGTACATCCTTGTCAGATAGCAGAGGGGTGCCTATTGGACTCCCACAAGGCTCAGTATTAGCGCCCATATTGTTCAACATTTATGTTAACGATATTACGAAATCTCTCAAGCACTGTGATATCAAACTTTTTGCTGACGATACATTGCTGATGCTCAGTGGGGATAATGTCAATGAAGTATAGTGAAGCTACAAGAGGATTTAAATAGAGTTTATGATTGGCTATGCTTGAATAAACTTAAATTAAATATTAGCAAAACCAAATGTATGGTTATATCAAGGCGAAATTTTCATAGCAATGCGGTACAAGATCTTAATATAAACGGCGAAATAATCGAAAGAGTTGATAGTTTCAAGTACTTGGGAGTTAAAATAGATAATAAATTGAACTTCAGTGAACATATTGATTACACGGTTGGTAAAATAGCCAAAAAAGTATGTGTTATGCAAAGAACATGCAAGAATTTAAGCACACGGTACAAAGTAATGGTTTACAGATCCATAGTCGAGCCTCATTTCATATACTGTCCCCCAATATTTTTTATTTTGAGAGATAGTCAAATTTATAAACTACACAAGCAACAAAACCAAGCAATGAGATTTATCCTTAAAAAACGCTATGACACACCCATCAGAGATATGCTCGCCGCTCTTAACTGGCTGAGTGTTAAACAACAGATTGTTTACTATACCATGAAGTTTGTTAAAAATATAATAGAGGGCAACTTACCCGATTATCTCAAAAGTAACATTAAGTATGTTAGAAATATGCATTCGGTAAATACTAGAAGAAGAAATGATTTTAACCTTCCGGCCTATAAAACTGAGGCAGACAAATGTAATCTATACTATAAAGGATTGAAATGTTATAATGAGCTACCTAACGAGGTTAAATCCAGTAAAACTGTCAATGAGTTCAAACATAAATTGTACAATTATTGTAGAAGTTTACCAATATAGTGCTGAGGGAGCAGTCCTCCAAAATTCGCTCACAATGCATTATAGCCAGCCAAACGCTCACGCATACGAAAAGTTGCCGAAGCACATACTGAAACGCATCACTCTTCCAGTCAGTGCATCGCCGTTCAGATGTTTTCTTCGTGCTTTACATGCGTAGACGGCCAACATCCCGCTTCCATCAGGGTCGGCCAAACATCCCGCTTCCATCAGGGATAAGCATTGTGTTGCTATGTTGGAGGACTGCCCCACAGATTAGCACTAATACTTGGTAACAAATTAACAAATTAGTAAATAAGTAAACTTAAATTTATAATTAAGAACATTATAAATTTATTACTGTAAATAGGTTTAAGCTAGGCTAAGTAAAGCTGTAAGTAATATATAAATAATAATATTCTTTTATGCGAGAGCCCTTTTTTCGCGTATCCTTGGTATTTTCAGGATATTATTTTATGCTCGGGCGCCAGTTATGGTTCTTAAATTAAAAGAAACCAAATTTTTTATTGGAAGTCAAATATCAACTCAAACTTAGATATAAAATTTTCACTATTTATACTAGAATTATGCCTGCAACTGCGGTTGACCTAATTTCTATGTGTGTATTTCTTGTGAAAGCATTTGATCATATTCGAAAAGAAATGATTGTATTGGTGAGTAACTGTCGAATTGGGAAACAGTTTGTTTACTTAAGTTGCATTTCCCATATGACCCATTTCTGTTATGAGTGATCATATTTCGGGTAGAATTCTTTAGAATGATTTTACTTTGTTGTAAGCAATTATTAAGAAGAATTTATGGGCATTCCCACGACAGCCGGTTCTACGGTTCTACGGTTTCCCCGACCAAGGGCTGTTATTTCACTACCCCCCTGCCTAAACCGTCACTTACTTACACTAACGTCAAGATCGCGGCGATTCAGGAGACAAAGTTAGGTGGAAGGTCGTCTCTTCTGACCTGCAACGGATACAATGTACACGTTTGTGAAAGTGCGAGAGGGCTTGGGGGTGGTCTGGCATTCATTACGCATCAATCTGTGCAGTATCGTCTATTTGAGCCTGACATCGACCCGAGGGACACCACCTTAGAACGTCAAGGTATGGTTGTCCGGTCAGGCGATGTCGACCTTGAAATCATAAACATTTACGTACCTCCTGTCACCTGTTGTCCCAGGGATTACCACCCTGACAGTCGTGCGTTACTCAGGGGCGAGAACCGCGTCATCCTTGGTGACTTCAACGCACACCACGACCTGTGGCACTCCAGCCTGCAGGCCGATGGTAGGGGACAGGAGCTGGCTGACCAAATAGATGATTCGACGTTCTGCACGGTAAATGGGGATGCCCCCACTAGAGTGGCGGTAAACTGCTCTAGCTCGCCAGACATCACCATAGTCAGCGCTGGCCTAATAAACTGCGTTGAAGGGCCACCGATGCTGACGCTTGCTTCAGACCACCTACCTATAGTGCTCTCTATCGATCGCCCCACCGACTTTGTCACCGCTGAGAAACGCACTTACACTAACTTCAATAAAGCCGACTGGGAGGGTCAGAGAACGCCTTCGCTGCTCTTCCTACCCCGTCTGACGTACGAGAAGGGGAAAAGGCGTTTCGTATGGCCCTAATTTCAGCCTCCCATCAACACATTCCGTCAGGTAGAATAAAGGAAGTGCGTCCATTCTTCCCCGCAGAGGCAGCGGCCCTGGCTAATGAACGTGACCATATTAGACGCCTTGACCCTACGGATCCTCAAATAAGGGATCTTAATGCGGAAATCAGACGCTTAGTAGATCAACACAAACGCGCTAAGTGGGAAGAGCACCTAAGGTCTTGCAACCTCTCGGCTGAAGTGGGCAAATTATGGTCGACGGTGAAATCTTTGTCCAACCCGACTAAACCTAACGACAAAATATCCACCGCCTTCGGTGATAAGGTTCAGTCGAAGCCAAAAACATGCGCGAGCGCCTTCTGCCGACAATTTGTAATGCATCCTCCGTTGAACAAAGATATTCGCCGAGCCACTAGGGAAGCGCACAAACACAAAAACAGCGATGCGCCCATTGCCATCTCCACAACAGAAGTTCATGAGGCTATTCGGAGATCTAAGAACACCAAATATATCGGCCCCGATGGCGTTTCCATGCTGATGCTGAAACACCTCGGCGACGAAGGCATAAGATACCTTACACAAATTTTCAACCTTTCCCTTTCCACCTTTGTTATTCCTGAAAGATGGAGACAACCAAAGGTGGTCCCACTACTAAAGCCTGGCAAGCCAGCTGCCGTAGGGGAGTCATATAGACCGATATCTCTCCTCTCGCCAGAAGTGAAGGTGTTGGAATCCATCTTGTTGCCGTACTTCACCGCAAACCTGCGGCTCGCCGAACATCAGCATGGATTTCGCAAAAATCACAGCACCACCACCGCGCTGAACGCCATAACCACTCAGATAGGGGACGGACTAAACCAAAAGCGTCCAAACCACAGGACAGTGCTAGTTGCGCTTGACTTGGCCAAAGCTTTTGACACGGTCAACCATGCGCAGCTAATGAAAGACCTTGAAGATTCGTCCCTTCCTCCCTGTCTTAAACGTTGGACTGCCAACTATCTGAGTGGTCGTCAATCGTCGGTTGAGTTCAGAGGCGCAAGATCAAAACCCAGAATAGTTAAACAAGGGGTGCCACAGGGTGGTGTCCTATCCCCGTTCCTGTTTAACTATTATGTATCGAAACTTCCCCCCCCCACCAGAGGGTGTCTCGATCGTCTCTTACGCCGACGATTGTACGATTTTGGCAACAGGCCCCTCCGTTGAAGAACTCTGCTCTCGAATTAACTCATACCTCCCAGCCGTGTCCGAATTCTTCGCCGGGAGAAACCTGGCATTGTCACCGAATAAGTCCTCGGCCACCCTATTCACGACGTGGACAACGCAAGTGAACATGGAATTACGTTGATAGTGTCAAGCTACCAACTGTCTCACACCCAAAAATCTTACGGGTGACGTTTGATAACATGTTCAAATACGGCGCTCATGTAACCGCAATTGCCAATAAAGTCCAAAGCCGTAACAAAATCCTCAAGTCCCTAGCTGGCAGCACTTGCGGTAAAGACAAAGACACGTTACTAGCTACATATAAAGCAATTGGCCAGCCGGTGCTGAGCTACGCGACGCCTATATGGTCGCCGGGGCTAGCTGACACACACTGGACGAGGCTACAGGTCTGCCAAAACACCGCCCTTCGTACCGCCACTGGGTGTCTTCTTATGTCTCCTGAGCATCACTTACATAATGAAGCGAAAATGCTCGCCGTTAAAGAGCATAGCGAGATGTTGACCAGGCAATTCCTGTTCAACTGTTGCAAACCGCAGCATCCGAACGGACGCCTGATCAACGAAGATCCGCCCCCCAGGAGCTTAAGGAGCCATCTACGCAAACACTACGATGAGATCCGGCACCTGATTTCCACGCCGTTTGATCCTAAGGGCACCGGCAGGCCCTCACCCTCATCCACACGAATTCGGTAAATTCCTATGTTGGCTCTCTCCCGGTGAACGCCGTTCAGGCAACAACAGCACCCGTTGCCGAAGAGGAGCGCGAGCTGCCTAGGGAGACTAGGGTGATGCTGGCCCAACTCCGGTCTGGAGATTGTAATAGGTTAAACTCTTACCTATTCAGACTGAACCCCGACTTGCCTAATGTTTGTCCGGCATGCGGCTTGTCCCCCCATACTACTAACCATCTTTTTGTCTGCTCATTCGAGCCTACTCTTCTAACACCCATATCCCTCTGGTCCTCCCCTGTTGAAGCCGCTAGGTTTCTAAGACTTCCGTTAGAAGAGTTCGATGACAATATTGGGTAAGGTTGATACTGACTACCTAGGCAGGGCAACGTAGTGTTAAAACAACAACAACAACAACAAGAATTTATGGGCAATTACTATGAGCAATTTATGGGTGATTATTGGGGAACAATTTATGGGGGTTGGATCGGCTATTTTGTAATAGGCGATCCTGTTTCACGCAATGTAGGTGGTCTTAACTTGTTACAAGTTAACTGGTATAACAATAATGTGTGCTCACTGTTGGCAAAAAAAAAAACAACAAACAACAAACGGAATAAATTAAAGTGGAGATGAGTGCATTGTGACGTCGCAGGGCATCATAGCTTAGTGTTAGAGTTTTCTAACAGCGGCTTTGGTGCAGACACTGGTTCATATCGCAGTGTCCGAAAAGGGATCTGATGATGAGCCTGGAAACTCTGATACATGTAATCCTATCCATCTCTGTTGATTTAACTTTGTAACATTTCTCCAATTATCAATTTTTCCCAAAAAACTGCCAATTAAAATTCACTATGAATTATTGTTAACTGGTCTCGAGCTTGCAAAACTTACAAATATGAAAATAGCCAATGTCAGTTTTCAAAGTTACTAATCTTTTCGTCTTTGTGGTCTCAGTAAAGGAAGAGGAAAGGAGGAGGGGAGAAAAGTATATTGCACAAAAAGAAATATTGTAGGAATTGCATGTAACCTTAACACAGGTTGCTTGAAGTTGAGGACTAACTATTTCTTCCTCAATTGTGTATTTAAGTGCTGACTTAATTATAATAGCTGCTCCCCCATGCGCTTTGCCATCAGGGAGGTTGCTGTTAATGAGATCACAGCCTCTTATTCTGAAATACGATCGCTTTGTAAAATGAGTTTCTGAAATAAGCATGGCGTCGATATTGTAAGTGGAAAGAAAAATATTTCCACTTCACGGATGTGATTTAGTAAACCATTGGCGTTCCAGACTGCATGCTGTATCATATTTATCAAGTTGTTTTTCATTTCTAATTGCTTACTGAGAAGTGTTTAAATTTTTTGCAACGTATTGGGCTCATTTCGTTGCTCGGAGTTACCTTTCAGCGCTTCCGCGAATGTAACATTTGCATTTCCTGCATTATAATTAGTAAAATGCTACTGATAAGGTGATCTATCAGCTCTTCTTTGGCTTTTTTGACTATTCTTTGGATTAAAACTTTTTTGTTGAACAAATTTTTGATAGATATTGCAACCTTTGTAGTTAGCTGGATGGCTTTGAAGGCAGTTAGCACATTTTGCAGGTAAATCTTTACTTTTAGAACATAGAGTGCTGGGATGGTCAAGTATGCATCTAACACAATTGAATGGCTTTGTACAGTAAGTTTTTGCGTGCCCAAATTGTTGACATCGGCACAATGTCATTCGATTTTCTTGGCGGCTCAACGACTACCATAGCATTATTCAATTCATAAATTGTTTTGTTCGGTTGAGTGGTGTAAATTTTTAATAACAACTCTATAAGCTCTTTCTTGTTTGGGCTAATACGTGTGAAAGATGATATTATTAGTTACCATATGTTTAACTAGAGTTGTATAGGAATCCACATTTTTTTATCATAATTCTTGCTTCCCCTCCCCGTGCTGCTTTGTAGTTGTAATCCGTATGAGAAATAACAGAGTTAAACATTTCATTTTTTTTTTTTTACATTACTAACGTTAGGCTCAAATATAGGTGGTGGTTTTATGAGTCTGAGAGCTTGTTTCTTCAATTTCATTTTCGTCTTGGTTGGTGTTCCCGTCTGCGAACACAGCAGACTTGTTTGTATTTGATGACATAGTTACGCTTTCGTTTTGTTGTTGTTGAAATTTTTTTCTTAGCACTTCAGGTGAAAAGAGATTACTAAATTCGGTAAATTCGTTTGTCGGCCCTCTCCCAGCGAACGCCGTTCTTCAGGCAACAACACCACCCGTTGCCGAAAAAGGAGCGCGCGCTGCCTAGGGTGATGATGGCCCAGCTCCGGTCTGGATATTGTAATAGGTTAAAATCTTACTTATCCAGACAGAACCCCGATTTGCTTAATATTTGTCCGGCATGCGGCTTGTCCACCCATAATACTAACCATCTTTTTGTCTGCTCAACCGAGCCTACTCTTCTAACACCCATAACCGTCTGGTCCACCCCTGTCGAAGCCGCTAGGTTTCTAGGACTTCCGTTAGAAGAGTTTGATGATATTACTGGGTAAGATACTGACTACCTAGGTAGGGCTAAGTAGAGCTACAACAACAACAAGAGATATTAATTCTTTTAACTGTTTGGGCACGTGTTGTCACAATCTGTCATTCTATTTTGTTCACTTCACTTACATTCATTATAGTCGATTTACTGCAAGGTGCATTGGGCACGCACAACTACCTCTCAGTGCTATGTTTTTACTCATGTTTTTTTTTTGTAGATAGGCGTACACACAGACCTGTTAAATTCCCATTAATATTAATAATAACTTTGGCTCTTTAAATTTTAATGGGCTCGCAAACAGGAACCTTTGGACGGATGCATTTATTGCCCCTTGCTGCAGTACTCAGCCGCCCTCCACGCCACACAACATCGGCCAAGGCACGCTGAATCCTAGACTGCGTCACAGCTTGGGACTAAGCCTACCTCCATCCAGGCAACCACATCCGTCCCTTACCCCCAGCATGCCTTCAGCCTCCCTCCCGACACACTTCAAAATCCTACAGCTGAACTGCAACGGATTAGCTGGAAGATCGCGGAGATAACAGACTTTATGAAGTCGAACAACATTAAACTGGCCGCCATTCAGGAGACCAAACTGAACGCTAACTCGGACTTACGTACTCGACGTGCATAGGAAAGACCGTCCCAGCGGTCATGGGGGCGGTCTTGCTTTCATCACACACCATACTGTACAGTATAACCTATTTGCACCGGACGTTGACCCCAGGGACTCTACCCTTGAATGCCAGGGCATAGCAGTCCGGACAGGCGACGTCGACCTACGAGTGATAAATATATACATTCCCCCTGTTACGTGCTGTCCCCGCGACTATCGCCCTGATATTAGTGCGTTGCTAAGGGGCGATAACTGCCTCATCCGAGGTGATTTCAACGCACATCACGATCTCTGGCACTCCAACTTGCCAGCAGATAAAAGAGGGCACGCACTCGCAGAGCAAATAGACAACTCGGCATTCTGTACATTGAATGGAGATGCCCCCACTAGGGTGGCAGGCAACTGCCACAGCTCGCCAGACATCTCCATTTCAAGTGCGGGCCTTATCAACCACGTTAACTGGCAACCTATGCTTACACTGGCATCAGACCACCTAGACCGTCCGATTTCATAACGACAGAAAAACGAACGTACATTAACTTTAGTAAAGCGGACTGGGACCGCTTCACGGACTTTACAGAGCACTCCTTCGCTGACCTACCCACACCGACGGACGTATGCAAAGGTGAGAAAGAGTTTCGCAAAGTCATCGATTCAGCCTCCGGCCGCTTCATTCCTGCTGGCAGAATCCCGGATATGCGACCGAATTTCCCTGCGGAAGCAGCGGCAATGGCAAGAGAACGTGACCAAGTGAGACTCTTGAACCCCGCAGATCCAAGAATAAAGGATCTCAACGCAGAAATCCGTCGGACTGTCAATGACCATAAATTGAAAAAGTGGAAAGAACACCTAGAGTCATGCAACCCCTCCGGCGGTGTCGGCAAACTACGGTCAACAGTCAAGGCCCTATCAAACCCGACCAAATACAATGACAAGGTCGCCATTGCTTTCGGCGATTGCGTCAAATCGGACCCCAGGAAATGCGCGAGCGCATTCTGCCGGCAATTTACACTGCATTCTCCTGCGGATAGGGCTAAGAGGAAAGCCATTCGACGTGCGCACAAACACAAACACACAGCCGCGCCCATTGTCGTCTCCGCTGCAGAGGTTAAGGAAGCTATAAGGAAGGCTAAAACTTCAAGATCACTCGGACCCGACGGAATTGCCATGAAGATGCTGAAACACCTCGGCCACGAGGGGCACAAGTACTTGGCGGCCCTATTCAACCTCCCACTGACCACTTTCGTCATACCAGATATCTGGAAACACGCGACTGTGGTCCCCATCCTAAAACCTGGGAAGCCGGCGAACCAAGGAGATTCTTATCGTCCGATATCTCTCCTCTCGCCGGCAGTGAAGTTGTTAGAGGCTATCTTGCTCCCATACTATACTGCAAACCTGCAGCTGGCCAATCATCAACATGGCTTCCGTAAAAATCACAGCACAACATCGGCTTTGAACGCCATCACGACGCAGATTAACGTCGGTTTGAACCAACACCAACCAAAGCACAGGACGGTTCTCGTGGCGCTCGACCTGTCGAAAGCCTTCGACACAGTCAACCACGCCACACTCCTTAAAGACCTGGAGGAGACGCCGCTCCCTGCCGGCCTAAAACGATGCACTGCCAACTATCTAAACGGTCGGCTGGCGTCAGTGCAGTTTCGAAACGAGAGATGTAGACCTAGAAGAATTAGACAAGGGGTACCGCAGGGTGGTGTCCTTTCACCCCTTCTGTTTAACTTCTACATCTCGAGCCTCCCTGCCCCACCAGAGGGGGTCTCCATCGTTTCGTACGCTGACGACTGCACCGTGATGGCCACGGGCAAAGGACCTTCCACGGACGAACTGTGTACGCGACTGAACGACTACCTGCACGATCTTTCCAGCTTCTTCACAGAGCGCAACCTGACCCTGTCCCCGACTAAATCTACGACGACCCTGTTCACTACGTGGAACGCACAGATGGGGCAGGAGTTGAATGTCCACGTAGATGGTGTTCCACTACCTACCGTCAACCACCCCAAAATTCTAGGGGTCACATTCGACAATAGCCTCACCTGTTTGCTTATGTCTCCTGAGTCTCACCTTCACCAAGAGGCTAAAATGCTCAACGTTCGCGAGCATGCGGAACTTTTAAGTAGGCAGTTCCTTTTGAACTGTCATAGACCCAGTCATCCAAATCGACAGCTATTGGATGAAACTCCGCCCCCCAGAGACATAAGGAAACATCTCGGAAAGCATTATGATGAGATCCGGCATCACATCTCGTTCCCGTTTGATCTGCGGGACCATAGGCGGGCCCTAAAGGACCTCCACACTGAGTCGGTGGACAGATCCCTCAGATCCCGGCCTGTGAACCCCGTTACTGGTGCTAACCACCCGTTCTTGCTGAGGAAGAACGTGTCCTTCCGAGGGAGACTAGAGTCATGCTGGCTCAACTTCGGTCTGGATATTGCAATAGGCTGCACTCCTATTTGTCCAGACTGAACCCCACCATACCGAATACATGAGCTGCATGCGGTATGGCCCCCCATGACACGCAACATCTCTTTTCGTGTTCTTCGGAACATACTCTTCTAACCCCCCTATCACTTTGGTCCAACCCTGTTGCAACAGCGCGTTTCCTTGGACTTCCGTTAGAAGAGCCCGATGACAACTAGGAGTGTAATGGCCCTTTGGGCAGGGCGAAGCACTGCTAACAACAACAACAACAACAACATAACGGTACTATGTAACGGCGCAAAATAATCGAGTTAGATATAGAGTTCCATATATGAAAGTTCTTAGGTTGAAAAGAGGAATTCATTAAGGCATGTCCGTCCATCCGTCTGTCCGTCCGTGTACACGATAACTTGAGTAAAAATTGAGATATTTGCATGAAATTTGGCATACGGGTTACTTTCTGGCCAAGGTAGGTTGCTATTGAAAATGGGCGAAATCGGATGATAACCACGCCCCCTTTTTCGATATCGAAAATTTCGAAAATCACATAAATTGACATAACTTGCGTAAAAACTGAGATATTTGCATAGAATTTGTTATGCAGGCTACTTTCTGGCCAAGCTAGGTTGCTATTGAAGATGGGCGAAATCGGATGATAACCACGCCCCCTTTTTCGATATCGAAAATTTCGAAAATCACATAAATTGACATAACTTGCGTAAAAACTGAGATATTTGCATGGAATTTGTTATGCAGGCTACTTTCTGGCCAAGGTAGGTTGCTATTGAAAATGGGCAAAATCGGATGATAACCTCGCCCCCTTTTTCGATATCGATAATTTCGAAAATCACATAAATTGACATAAACAATAATTGCCTAGTCAACATTTCTGGCAAAAAGTTTCAGATACCTAAATCTGGCTTGGGACAAAAAATGGGCGTGATCGGTTCTCTTTTTCTTGTTCAGATAAGACGATTTTCGAAATATCTCCCACGTTTTGATAGCTACAAAAATGAAACTTTGTGAGGTATTTGCTAATAGACCGTAAAAGATTCTCTGAAAAAATTTTCAGGATCGGAGCTATATATAATATATATCCCATACAACCGATTGTTCAGATTAGTCGATTTTTGCAGTATCATAGAGACTTTAAGATGGTGATTACGAACAAAATCGCAAATTTTCGCAAACGGTTTTTTTTATCTGAATCTAAATGAAATTCCCTTTAATGTGTATGTATTCGTTCAATAAAATTGGGCGAAATCATACAAGTTTTATTCTATTGAAACAAAAAATTATCAAAGCTTACCTAAATTTTAGTGGCTGTCTAGAACAAAAAAAATAAAATATTTAAAAATGCTTTCATGGCTGAAACTTACCAATGCTGTTATAAACTACCTAAGTACGGTAAATAAAATAGTTTGAAGTCAAAACAGTTACCCAAAAATCGCCCAAGTGGCCGCAAAGTTGGTCAAAAATTTTTGACTGTGTAATGATTTATACAGTTGCTTCAGTTATCCATGTTTCATAATGCTTATCGTGGTGATCGTCGTTTTTCTACTTTGCTTTTTATAAATTTTTTAATAGTTGGTTAATGATTTGTTGGATGTAAAAAGATTTTTGCGATTGGAGAAAATTGTTTTTGGGACTTTTGGCATCCTAAAAGTGAAAAAAAAAGAAAGTGTGTGCGGTGCGCACCCAGGGGAAGTTTGTTTCTATAATTTAGCATTTCGCCGTCTATCACGAGCCCCGTTGTTATCTTTCGCATATCGGTCCCTAAACGTAACCAACAAAATTATGAAAATTCATTTGTTTACAGATATCGGTAATTCTATTTCTCACAAAATATCACAACCGTAATAAATTCCATTACAAAGAAAAATCAAATGGAATTATGATGTAAAAAAAACACAATAAAAAAAAAAACAACTTGGAAAAAAGTAGCCTCGAACCCGCGACCTTTTGCATGCTCATTCGCACGCTTACCACATATGCCATATCAACATCTTCGTTTTTATGTCAAATGCCGTCTATGGTGCTTTTGCTATATGAGTTTTGTGTGGTTTATGCGGAATTCAACTATTATTTTGTTACAAAATATGTATATTCACAATATTTAGAAGAAGATTTAACAAGGTGATTTTGTGCTCTTGACAAATTTGTCAATCTTGATAAATATTCAGGAAAAAAATATTTTAATCAAGTGTTTTTGAATTTTGCGTCAAAGCCAAATTTTATTTTATTCAAATTAATTTTTAATAATTTTTTTTGACGCAGAATTCAAAACACTTAATAAAAAAAATTTTTCATGAATATTTATCAAGATTGACAAATTTGTCATGAGCACAGAATCTCATTAATTGAATTTCTCGTACCAAATTTTATTTAAAGCTTTACAGCAGTCGCGCTGAATCTACAACGCGATCAAAAACAGCAATTGACGCCGTGTTTCAACATACCTTTATGCTTGGTTTTCATTAGGTCGAAATGACTGACCACAAAAACTGACTTAACTGACACTATGGCGATTTGGTGTCAAATGTGTTTTCATTACGACTTAAAAACTGACATGATGCCCAGTCAGTTGTTTGACAAGCTACTCCACTATCAATTGTAGGGAAGGGAGTTCCCACCCCAACTTTTGTTAGATGTTTTTTTAACTTTTTATTAACTATTCTTTGTTTGTTAATTGCAAGTATTTTTTTTTTCCCGACACAAAAACATACAAATTTGGGACATGAATATAACGTAGCCGACCACAAGAGGGTAATATTACAGAATTAAAAAAGAAAACAATAATATAAAATGGAAAAAATATAAAAAAATAATATAAAAAGGAAAAAAAAAAATTTGACAAAATTTGGGGTGCGAACCCGACTCCACAAACGAATTGAGTCAAATGAAATAGACTGGCATGAAGTCGATAAAGCAGAGCGTGTCAAAGACTGACGTCAAATTGTGATGTCAGTCGATTGACGTCCCGTTTTCACTACTGATGCCCAGTCAGTTGTTTGACAAGCTATTCCACTAACTATCAATTGTAGGGTAGGGAGTTCCCACCCCAACTTATGTTAAATGTTTTTTAACTTTTTATTAACTTTTCTTTGTTTTTTAATTGCAAGCATTATTTTTTCCATATATTTTCACTCTTTTGTTTTGTCCCTGACACAAAAACATACAAATTTGAGACATGAATATAACGTAGCCGACCACAAAAGGGTAATATTACAGAATTAAAAAAAAAAAACAATAATATAAAATGGAAAAAATATAAAAAAGGAAAACAAAATTTTGACAAAATTTGGGGTGCGAACCCGACTCCACAAACGAATTGAGTCAAATGAAATGTTGCCAACATGTTGGCAAATCTATTTTGAGTGTCAAAGTTATTCGCATTAGGAATAATCGCGAAGGTCAACTCAGCCGAAGTGCAATGGCCAACCTCTCTCCGGAGAAACCGCCGTCATGATCACGGTAGCCTCTACCCCAGGTAAGTATGCTTTCATCAGCTAAAAACGAACTATTTCAATCAACTAGCAAATAAAGTGAATGAGAATTACACGATATTGCTATGAAACGTTCTAGCTGTCCAAAGCAAATTTAATATGCGCACATGAGCAACGAATGAACAGCTTCTGCTATTTTTATAAATATCTATACTACTAGTAGGCTTTGTGCTTATCAATGCGTGTGTATACCTACATACTGTAAAGCGCTGTCGCTTAGCAACAACAACACTCATATGGTTGTTGTCTTCCAATTTTCGTGACAGTTTTTCCCAAATGCATGCCGCTATAGAAGTAAACTTCAAAAAGTGACACTGTGCGTCGTAGACGTATAATGATTTGGTCGGGAGCAGTGTCATCGATGACAAGTATTTATGCATTTAATCTTGAGCACAGCTCATCACCGGAGGGAGCAGCAGGAAGGATCGTACAATCATCTGGTGGGAAGGGGAGCCTCGAAATATAGTAGTTAAACAAGGGCAGGGATAGGCACCAACCTATGGTACCTCTTGCTTAATCACATGTGGTTTTGATCGTTCGATCCTAAACTAAATCGATGATTGTCGAACGCTCAAGTAATTGTTGGTCCAACGCTTTATACAGGGGGGAAAAGTAGAATCTTCGGGGTCATTAATAAGTTGTGCATGGTTAACCGTGTCAAAAGCTTTTGACAAGTCTAACGCTTACAACGCACTCCTGTCAACAAATAATCGGATGAGTGTTTTCGGGTGACAGTCAACGCAGTTTATCAGACCAGCAATGACGATGGTGGGATATGGGGAACTTGAGCAATTTAATCTCAACCGACAAACAGTGCACGTGGTGTAAGGGATCAGGAGCTGTAGGCTTGACTTACATTCCTGCAATTACTGGAAGAAGAAGGGGATTTAGTTATTGAGATGATTGAATGAGTATCTGTGTGTCCTTCATAGGCGTCTAAAGTACGTACTCAACCGATTTTCATGAAATTTTTACAGAATATTTTAGGGAGAACGGGCTACAGTATATGCTATACATATGTATGTATTTTTGAAAAAGTGGGCTGTTCCACGACCCAAGGCTGCATAAAATTTCAAATCGGGATAGCTCTGAACGTATATAGTCTAAACTACCTGCCCGTGTGCGACATTGTTCGCAATACCATTGTGTTTTGTTTATATATTAACATGCTATACATATTAAGTTGAATCAATTGTTTAAAGATATCTCACTTCAAACCCAGAATTTACCAACTCTAATAACTGTTTACTTACACTAAATGCACGTTTTTAAAAATCAAAAACACATTTTTATAATTGAAGAAAAGTATATTTCCAATCAGGATCATATAAATGTGTAAAATGAAAAAAGGACTACATCACTTATTCCGTTTTTTTTATTGATTTCTGCTAATGTGTCGTTGCGAGGTATGAATGTCACCTCTCCAGACGCAGGACCTGTAAGGATTGTTGTCTCTAAGATGTTATTATGCATTTGTTTCGCTTGCAATCTGGTTCCATTACATAGATTCGGTGGCTTAAGGTTGCGCAGTAATATAATTGGAATATTTTGTTTTATTTTTATTTTATAAGGTGGTAAGCCCGAGGGATTTAGGGAATTCAAGAACTGAATCGGGTAATGTACTGCATTTTCGACTTGACATATAAGTTAACACAGGTAACCAACCATCCGGCCATAATATCACTTGTTGCTGACGGTGCGTCTGCAACTTTTCACATCAACTCCAAATAATAATTTAATATCGCAATGCTTCCGGCCATTATGCTGATCGAACACCTTTTACCTTGCGCGTGACAACAACAAACTAAGCGCAAACGGAATTGGGTTGGCAGTTGCTAGTGCAAGCAACTAAGAAGTCACGCGGCTAACAACGTGCAGTAACTAAAGTTAGGGCAACTCAGTGTAGGTATTTAGACGCTAGAGTCGCTCGTATGTTTTCAGTTATTTCAACTCTTCCGCTGAGACCGGCTGCCCTTGGGATAACCAAGGGAAATACAATTTTTTAAACAAACATAAAGATTTGTTTTACTGGCGCCCAACGTGGGGCCAAACAAAAAATCCTTATAAAAGGACACGCGAGTTTGGCCGTGGGTTCGGACCCACATTCTTATTAGTATAAAGTAATAAACAAATTTCTTAAGTGCCACCATAGAAGTGCCACCAAATATAAGCTGAAAACTTTATGTGAAACCATCAGTGCCACCAAATATTATAAACTAAAAATTTTAAATAAAACCATCAGTCCCACCATAGAAGTGCCACCAAATTTTAAATAGAATCATCAGTGCCACCAAATATTATAAACTAAAAATTTTAAATAAACCCATCAGTGCCACCAAATATTATAAACTAAAAATTGTAAATAAAACCATCAGTGCCACCATAGAAGTGCCACCAAATTTTAAATAGAATCATCAGTGCCACCAAATATTATAAACTAAAAATTTTAAATAAAACCATCAGTACCACCATAGAAGTGCCACCCAATATTATGAACAAAGAATTTTAAATAAAATCATCAGTGCCACCATAGAAGTGCCACCAAGTATTATGAACAAAGAAATTTAAATAAAATCATCAGTGCCACCATAGAAGTGCCACCAAATATTATGAACAAAGAATTTTAAATAAAATCATCAGTGCCACCATAGAAGTGCTACATTATTAAACTGCCAAACATTACAAAAAATTTGGCGAAATCAGAAGACAAGAACATTAGCCACCACAATAAAATCATCAGTAAATCATCAAGGAATTGGAAGTCACAAGGGTCAATAATCAAGCATCAATCATCCACCGAAGACTAAGAGGAACTTAACATGGGAATATTTATGTAAGTAGAAAGTTTAGCAGCCACTATTATAAAAATCTTAGAAACCCATTCGAGATTTTAGAAAAAGAGTAATATAGTTTTTGAATCAGATAATTTGATAAATTGCTCAAATAAATACAATTACAAATACAAAATCAGAGATTTCTTAAATTCAAAACGATGGACACACAGACTATCCAAGCCCTTCTAAATACAGCAATCCGTACGGCGACCGAACACTCTAGGCACGAATTTCAAACCCGCATAGACGAACTAACAAACAGGTTAGCTAGGATAGAAACGCCAACCCAGGTGGTTCAATATGAACCAGTTACAATCGAACCAAATGTACTGTGTGAAGAATCCTTGGATCTGGTAAAAACCATGCCGGAATTCAAAGGTGATCCTGCCCGTTATGTTTCCTGGAGACAAGCGGCCCACACTGCATATAAGGTATTCGAGGGATACCAAGGAAGTTCCAGGCACTACCAGGCAGTGGGCATCATAAGAAATAAAGTGGTAGGGGCGGCGGACAGTGTGCTTTCGTCCTTTAACACAGTCCTCAATTTCAAAGCAATCATTGCACGGTTAGATTTTGCCTACGCCGATAAGCGGCCTATCCATATGATAGAGCAGGAGCTGTCTACCTTAAGACAGGGAAAGCTATCAGTAGTCGCGTTCTACGATGAGGTAGAAAAGAAACTGACACTCATTATAAACAAAACAATCATGACTCACGGTGGAAATGCCACCCTTATAGAGTCACTCAACAGTAAATATCGAGAGGATGCTCTTCGTGTTTTCATTTCGGGCCTCAACCGTCCTTTATGTGACATTCTATTTTCCTCCAGACCCAATGACCTCCCCTCCGCTTTAGCTTTAGCACAGGAGCTTGAATCAAATCAAGCTAGGTCAATGTTTGCACAGTCCTTTAACAGGCAAACAATTCATGCTCCCAACCAACTTTCATATTTACCACAATACCGAATGATTCGGCCTGACCAACAGCGACAAACTCCGGCACAAAGGGTCGTACCAATGGATGTAGACCCATCGCTCTCAAGGTTCAGACAAAATGGACCTCCTCCAATAAACAGGAATGACGAGAGGTTCCATCAAGGAGCCTATCCAAGGGCTCCTCGTCCAGGTATTGGCAACCCCAGTGGCTTGTCCAACCGAAACACCACTCAAACCTTCGGGAAACAAGTACCAGATTCTTTGGGTAGGGAAAGGCCAGAGAAAAGACCACACGGGAGTGGCCAACAGGCACTACCAAAGGTACAAAGGATAAACAACCTTACCCATGAACAGGACGAGCCTAAGGGAGAATATTGGAATAATGCCAATAACGATGATTACTACCAGAGCGAGGTTTATGAAGAATTTCAACCAGTCGAATACCAAAACGAAGCAAATGACGAGGTGAATTTTTTAGGACAAAATCCCTCTTGCCCTACGTCGAGCGGACAATCGGGGGAAGAGGCATAAAATTCCTTATCGACACTGGTGCTGCGAAGAGTTACATAAAACACCTCAACGATCTAAAGGGAATCAAACCCGCAAACCGCACCTTTACAGTCAAATCCATCCATGGCACCACTGAAGTTGACAAATGTTGTACCATCAACATTTTTAACAAAAATACTAGATTTTTTATCCTACCCAGCTTGGACACTTTCGACGGTATCATAGGTTTTGACCTATTAACCGAAGTGAACGGTAAAATAGATTGTAAAAACGGTCTTCTAAGTTATGATGGTGGACAGGAAAGGCTCCTTTATCACTATTGCCCGGACGTGAATAGATTAATAGAAATAAACGTGAGCGAGTTGGATATTCGTACACTATTGCAACAATATGCCAAAGTTTTCGCGGACCCCAATGAAGCTCTACCCTATAACACCAATATCATAGGAACAATAAGGACCACCGATGACCTTCCCGTTTACTCAAAAAGCTACCCATACCCCATAGCTTCGGCCGAGTTTGCCAATAAGGAGATTTCGAACCTATTGTGTGACGGTATAATAAGACCCTCACGCTCTCCTTATAATAATCCGATTTGGGTTGTAAGTAAAAAGGGCGTCGATGAAGACGGTAATAGGAAGTCCAGACTCGTGATAGACTTTAGAAAACTGAACAACAAAACAGTTAGCGACAAGTATCCAATCCCGGATACTTCTGTAATTCTGGCTAACATTGGAAATGCCAGGTTTTTTTCAACAATAGACCTCAAGTCCGGCTTCCACCAAATTAAGTTAGATGAAAAAGATCGGGAAAAAACAGCATTCTCAGTCAATAACGGCAAGTACGAGTTCTGTAGGCTCCCTTTTGGTTTAAAAAATGCGGACAGCATCTTCCAGAGGGCTATCGATGACGTATTAAGAGATGAAATTGGTAAAATATGCCATGTCTACGTAGACGACGTTATTATTTATTCAGAAAGTGCTGAGCAACATTTAAAGGACATAGACCAGGTACTACACAAACTTTATGCCGCTAACATGCGAGTATCCGCCGACAAATCCAAATTTTTTCGGGAAAGCGTCGAATTTCTGGGCTTTACAGTGTCTAAAGAAGGTATAAAAACATGCCCCGATAAGGTCAGAGACATTTTGGATTTCGCTGTCCCCAAATCCTTGAGAGCCTTACGCTCATTTCTGGGATTGGCCGGCTATTACAGACGATTCGTAAAGGACTACGCTGCTATTACAAAGCCCCTAACAAAATACTTACGTGGGGAAAATGGAAATATCGGTACTAACCAATCCCGGAAAATTGAAATAGCATTAGATGCAGAAGCGCTTAACGCCTTTGGTAGAGTTAAACAGATTCTTGCATCAGAGGATGTACTGCTCCTTTATCCAGACTACAAGCAGCCCTTTGATCTGACAACGGACGCCTCTTCACATGCCATAGGCGCTGTTTTGTCACAGAACGGCAGACCTATCACCATGATCTCGAGAACTCTGTCTCAGACAGAGGAAATCTATGCGACAAACGAACGAGAGCTCTTGGCGATCGTATGGGCCCTACAAAAATTGCGTAACTATTTGTACGGCGTAAAACATTTAAACATCTATACGGATCACCAACCACTCACCTTCGCTTTGTCCGATAAAAACCCAAATGCAAAGATGAAAAGGTGGCGCGCTTTTGTTGAAGAGTTTTCACCCAAGTTTCACTACAAACCTGGTAAAGAAAACTTTGTCGCCGATGCACTTTCCCGGCAATACATAAATGCTTTGGATCACGAGGTAGACACAGAGAGTATGGCCACCAACAGCGAGTTGTCACTTACTCAAGCAATACCTACGGTAAAAAACCCCATTAATTGTTTCCAAACTCAGATTATTCTGGAAGAAGGGGCCAAATTACCGGTTAGCACGTCAATCCTCTTAGGACACGAGTGAGGCATCGAATATCGTTTAGTAACCTACAGGATTTACTAAAATCCATAAAACAATGTGTTAACCCGAACGTCGTTAACGGGTTGCTATGCGAACTCCCCACTTTGGCACTGATCCAAAACGAACTTACCACATCTTTCCCGGGAATAAAGTTCCGTCACACTACAAAACAGGTTATCGACGTTTTCAATAAGGAAGACCAAAGAGAAATCCTCCAAACTGAACACAATCGTGCACATAGATCCTGTCGCGAAAACGAACAACAAGTCCTAGAAAACTACTACTTTCCTGACTTAAGGAAAATGTTAAAGGAGATAGTCTCAAACTGCAAAATTTGTCATGAAGCCAAATACCAACGACATCCCCCAAACCCCGAAATAGGATCAACTCCCATACCTTCCTACCCAGGAGAAATCCTGCACGTTGACATTTATTCAACAGACAAAATGCATTTTCTCACAACAATAGATAAATTCTCTAAATTTGCAATAGTTTTTCCAATAAAATCTAGAGCCATAGTAGATATTAAGGAGCCAATCTATGAACTCCTTAACTTCTACAAAAACACTAAAGTTCTGGTTTGCGATAACGAGAGGTCATTGAATTCCGAAACTATTAGAGCAATCCTAAAAAACCACTTCGGAGTCACGATTTACACCACACCACCGGCTCACAGTACCACTAACGGCCAGGTGGAAAGGTTCCACAGTACATTAACGGAAATCGCCCGCTGCCAAAAGCTCGAGACCTGCATTTCCGACACGGCCGAATTAATTCTGCTAGCAACGGCTAAATACAACCGCACCATACACTCCGTAACAGGCAAAAAACCCATAGATGTCATCCACGCAGCCCCTGACGAACTTCTTAGCGAAATAAAGAATAAACTTATAACCACCCAACAAAATGACTTAAAAACATACAATGTAAAAAGACAAACGAGACAGTATAAGTCAGGAGAAAAAGTTTTTGTAACAACAAGAGAATAGGAAATAAATTCACTAAACTTTACACCGAAAAAATAGTCCAAAGCGATTTAGGTACCTATGTTTTGATAGACGGACGTAAAGTTCACAAATCCAACTTAAAAAACTGAAATTTCTCCCTCCTCCTCAGATTAACTCTGCTTCTGATAATGGACCGTTGGGCCAACGCAAGGATATTTAACTATACAGGCTCTCACTACATCCCGATAGCAACAGGAAAAGTAATCATCCATGAACATTATGACTTTTTACTCCACAAGACAAACTTATCAGAATTCGAGGCGATAGCCGAAGAGACGGACACAATAGTAGAGCAATTCCCACATTCCCATGCCCGGCAACTTCTCCGAAACGACGCTGACGAAATATTAAAACTACTGGACCCGGTCAGGATACATCACCGACATGCGCGAGGTATTAATATCTTAGGGACTGCATTAAAGTACATAACCGGCACACCGGACTTTGACGACTTTCAGACAATTGAGACTAGAGCCGAAGCCCTAATAGAAGCAAATGAACAACAGGCAACGATTAATCTAGCTACCCAGAGACAAATTAACGAATTGACCGTGACAGTTAATAAGCTTTTAACACAGGCAAAACGGACGCAGATTGACACAGGAAATCTCTTTTCTTTAGTCAGTGCTAGAAATAGAGCGGTAATAATGCAATTAGAAACTATCATTACATCAGTAGCACTAGCAAAGGTAAATATTATTAATCCCATTCTGCTTAATGGCTGAGCTCTCTACAGATACTAGTATAACTGACATACTTTCTGTTTCTAAATTTAAGATATTTCAAAATACACAGCTTATTTATTTCATTACTAAATACCCAAAAATAGCTAGAATTTGTAATAGTGTAAAGTTGCTGCCCGTAATCCAAGAAGGGAAGATTATTTCCTTAGAAACGAATCTTATGGCCGAATGCGACAGAGAATACATCCCACTTTATAATTGCAAGGAAGCCATAATAGCAAACTTCTGCCAGCCCTTGAAAGAAAGTCCCTGTGTACGACAACTACTGAACCAACACTACGCAAATTACAAATCTAAATCCGCCGATCACGTGCCCGCCATTGAGGAGATCGATGACGGCGTAATTCTAATTAATGACCAATCCGCAATAATACAAAACGAGAATTTAACAAGATTAGCTAAAGGAACTTTTTTGATAACATTCAAGGGTGATATTACAATAATAAGGTAATGCGTTCAAATCCCAAGGCGGTACCCGCACAGCACGTTAACTTTACCGAACATATTGAGCTATTATCACTTCCACACCTACAAAGAATTAACATAAAAAACCTCAAGCACATAGCTCACTTACGAAACCTTATTGAGACCCGCTCCATACAATCGGGAAGCGCCTTGCTCCTAATCATATTGGCCGTAGCTATAAGCGTGGCAATATTTCTGCGAAAACGGCAGAGAAATATGGTGGTACTGAAGAACGTCATAAAAGAAACCGAGGACGCTTTCACTTCAAGAGGGGGAGTAGTTAACACAGGTAACCAACCATCCGGCCATAATATCACTTGTTGCTGACGGTGCGTTTGCAACTTTTCACATCAACTCCAAATAATAATTCAATATCGCAATGCTTCCGGCCATTATGCTGATCGAACACTTTTTACCTTGCGCGTGACAACAACAAACTAAGCGCAAACGGAATTGGGTTGGCAGTTGCTAGTGCAAGCAACTAAGAAGTCACGCGGCTAACAACGTGCAGTAACTAAAGTTAGGGCAATTCAGTGTAGGTATTTAGACGCTAGCGTCGCTCGTATGTTTTCAGTTATTTCAACTCTTCCGCTGAGACCGGCTGCCCTTGGGATAACCAAGGGAAATACAATTTTTTAAACAAACATAAAGATTTGTTTTACTTATACTCCCTTGGGTGTCTTTGATGGGGGTGACTGCGCCTTGCACTCACCAGCGCCACCCCAAAGCGTCGACTCGTAGGTGCGTATGCGCCCTCCACTCCCCCGTGTGGGGGTGGAGCCTCCTCGTGGTGACACCTGGTAACGCTTCGGCGGCAAATTCGAGCGGCGACCTTCTTTCCCTCATCCCAAAGCCTTGTATCCTCACTCTTCGTTTCTCCTCCCCCCCTTCCTTTTAGTAAGGGCTGGATCAAGGTGTAATACGACCCGTGCCGAGGATCAGCCTGGCTGGGGGCCCTCAAAAGCCCAGTCGCTAACGGAGTGCATCGAATACCGGGCGCCCTTCGATGCTATTTAGCCTTACCCGGGCATTGCGGATCTCTGCCCGAGCGGACCTTTCCCTTTCTCCGCAACTCGTGGGATTGAAAGATGGAGAATAATAATAAAAACAATAATAAAACGGAGAGCGGCTCGCCTAAAAAATTGCCGACTGGAGCTTACTCCTCGAAGGCCACGGCTCGTCCGGGTGCTCAAAGACAAGCTGAGCGAACTGCTCAGCGTTTCGCTGCCGCAGCGGCAGCAAGACAAAGAAGGGCTGAGAGAGCATCCAGCCCGCTTCGTCCAAAGGTCAGCACCTCTCTTGGAGGGGGAGCTGGTCGGGAGGATCAAAGCGCAGCCGCCGTCCTTCCCTCGGCCCCCATTGGTAGGCCTGTCACTCAACGATTAGCGTCTGATGGGCCTGCTGATGTAGGTTCTGGGGAAGTGGGGACGGCTGGTGTTGGGGCCAAGGACACTATCCAAGGTAGAGCCGAGAGTATATCCGGCTCGAGCAGCCCAAAGGCCAATGTCTCTCGACAGGGAGGCACTGACCGGGTGGTCTCTGGTGCAGTCACCGCCCATCCCGTAGCCTCCACCAGCAAGGCTGCCTTTCAGCGTGAAGCGTCAGGTAAGTCATCTGGTGGGGTCTCCAGGGATGTGGGGGGGCCAGCGCTAAGGCCATGGGGCAGGTGGCGAAGGCGGCATGGAAGTCTTCTCACCAAGACAAGCGCGCGGCCGCTCGGATCCTACGCAGAAACGCCACCTCACCGATAAGGGAGGGGGATGTCTCTGCGGAGGACTGAGCGAAGGTGCAGCGGGAGCTTGAGTGGGCAAGGCGTACCTTTCCGAACTTCCGCGTTGACTGGGTCGAGAGTGAGGCAACCTCGAAGCGTCAGCGGTCAATGGAAGAGACGAACCCAACGGTACCGAAAAGGGCCAAGATACAAGGAGGCTGGACGCGGTCCTTCGCCGAGATCGCCAAGGATCGGAAGATCATTGGCGTCATAGATGAGAGTAGCGATGACGGCAGGATCCCCAAACAGCAATGGAAGTGGATCGAGGCCGCGCTCGCTACGGTGGCCGTGAAGGTCATAAAAGACAACCCCGGGCCACTGCCATCATTCAAAGATGCAGGGTGGTTCCAGGGGAACGTCAAGCTTATTGCTTGTGATGACGAAAGGTCGGCGGTACTGTACAAGGCCGCCGTCTGCTTGATAGGGGAGGTATATCCGGGTGCGAGGCTCAAGGCGGTCGATGCGCGGGATATTCCCTCGAGGCCGAGAGCCAGAGCCTGGGTTCCAGTGACGCCCACGGACCCAGCAGACATCCTGGAGATTCTCCAGGTGTAACAACCCGGGTGTAGTTACCCCGAACTGGAAAGTGGTGAACGTCGAGAAGACGGAGAAGGCCACGCTGCAGATCGTCCTGCTACTCGACAGCGCAAGCGTCGGTGCACTGTCGAAAAATGATTACAAGGTGAGCTACGGTTTTAAAAACATCAGCCTTCGGGTTTATAAGGCGGACGTAGAATCCCTTGTCAATCTTGAGGCTCTGGTGGCGGGTGAACCCCCCAGCGAGGACGAGATGGAGGTGGACGAGGCGAAAGCGCCGGAACCTAGTGGTGGGTACGACTCATCGAGCTCGGACGGTAGTCTGGCTCTCAGGAGAATTTACTCCGAGAGTCAGCTTCTGAGCGATGGGGAGTCGGACGCGACGCTCACGGAGGAGAGCGCCAAAAAATTATGATGAGGGTCCTCCAGATCAACCTTCATCACAGTAAAGCAGCTTCAGCTGCGCTTCTACTGCGCCTGTCCGCAGGTGTAGTAGACATTGTTTTAGTCCAGGAGCCATGGATCACTGGTGAAAGGATCTGTGGGTTGCGGACGCCTGGCTACAAGCTTATTTGCGCTCATAACAAGGGTAAGCCACGTACATGTATTCTAGCTAAGTCTACTCTTAATGTTTTTCTTCTTCCGCAATGTTGTGATGGAGATCTGACAGCGATAAGCGTCGAGGGGCTGGGTAGGAGGTGCACGTTTGCGTCCTTCTATCTGGCTCATGATCACCAGGGCCCATTACCACCAAACAACTTCCGGGAACTCGTGAGGCGCTCAAAACCGCGGGATGAAATGCTGGTACTCGGAGGTGACGCAAATGCCCATCATGCGCAGTGGGGCAGCACTGATACAAATGACCGGGGTGAGTCTCTTTATGATTATCTTCTAGGCACTAATCTAGGTATATGTAATAGGGGAAGCGACCCCACTTTTATCACTAGAAATAGGGAGGAGGTTCTTGACATTACCCTAGTCACGGACTCCTTCAGTGATCTAATCGAATCTTGGAAGGTTCTAAGCGAACACTCCTTCTCGGACCACAGGTACATTAGCTTCAATGTATCGCAAACTCCCACTAGGCCTAAGGTTTTTAAAAATGTTAGAAGAACAAACTGGGGCTACTATAAAAAGATTATCGTTAAAAATCTGCCAAACAAGGTACAAACCCCGACTAACATTTCTGAGCTTGACGGGCTCGTAAACAATTTCAGTCAGCTTTGTAGGACTGCTTTAGATAGGGCCTGTCCAAACAGGAGGGCGGCGAAAACCCGCAAACCACCATGGTGGTCGTCTAATCTCGAGGAGCTTAGGAAGTCCAGTAGGACGGCTTTTAACAAAGCAAAGCATGACGGTCATGAGGAATCATGGGCGGACTATAAGGCGAAACTTAGCGCGTATAAGAAAGCTATTCGAAAGGAAAAGCGATCATCTTGGGAAGATTTCTGCAGCCAGATTGAAACCACATCTGCCGCCTCCCGTTTAAGGAAGGTGTTATCGAAATCCCCAACTCAGTTAAGCTATGTCCAAAAGCCTGATGGGTCTTGGACGGAGACATGCACAGAGACCATAAACTTGCTTATGGATACACATTTTCCGACATGCGAAGGCGCGTCTCAAAATTTAGCTATCGGAGGGCTACCCTCTGATAAGCTTTTGAAGGAAATCGTAGATGATCGAAAGCTAGACTGGGCCTTATCTACCTTCAAACCCTATAAGTCACCGGGCCCAGATGGAATATTCCCGGCTCAGCTTCAACACACTGCCTCACTCATTAAACCCTGGTTAAAGATGATGTTTTTAAGTTGTCTGAGGCTCAAATACGTACCGGAATCGTGGAGGGAAGTCAGCGTGGTCTTTATTCCTAAAGCAGGGAAGCCCTCTCACACAAAACCAAAGGACTACAGGCCAATAAGTCTGTCTTCTTTCCTGCTTAAAACGTTTGAAAGACTCCTGGAGGACTATATCCGGAGGCTGATTGACCCATCGTCTCTATCGCATGCCCAGCATGCCTATACAAAAGGCAGGTCAACCGACACTGCCTTGCACTCGCTGGTGTCAGTCATTGAAAGGTCGCTTGACCTCAGAGAGTACACACTGGTGACTTTCCTTGACATAGCGGGCGCCTTTAACAACGTCGTTCCAACTGCAATCACCTCGGCCCTAATGGACCTACGGGTGGACGCGTGCGTTGTGGAACTTATCTACAATCTGCTTACGGATAGGCGGATAAAAACTGAGCTAGGCGGGAGCGAAGTCCACAGACTCGCAAACCGAGGCACCCCGCAGGGTGGCGTTCTCTCTCCACTTTTGTGGCTGGTTACTGTAAACCAACTTTTATGTCTCATGGAATCAGAAGGCCATCAATTGATCGCGTATGCGTCATTGTAAGGGGAAAATTCCCGCAAACCCTCTGTAATTTAATGGAAGGGGCACTATCCACAATATGATCCTGGGCAAAGAGCTCTGGCCTGGAAGTGAACCCTGATAAAAGCGAGTTAGTTCTCTTTTCGAGGAGATACAAGATACCAAACATAATACCACCAAGAATCGGGGATACGTCTCTAGTTCTGAGTGATAAGGTCAAGTACCTGGGGGTTATTCTAGATAGAAAACTGCTCTGGAATGACAACATAATGGATCGATCCAGAAAGGCAGCTGCGGCGCTTTTCTCCTGCAAGAGGGCAATTGGTGCCTCCTGGGGGTTCTCCCCTAAGGTGGTTCACTGGGTCTTTACGGCCATTGTACGCCCGATTCTCCTATATGGAGTTTTGGTCTGGTGGCCTGCACTGGCCAAAAGCACCTATCTTAAAATGCTGCAAAAAGTGCAGAGAAGCTCGGAGCTATGTATAACAGGGGCTCTCTGTTCTACTCCCACCGAAGCACTTAACACAATACTCTACCTACCACCCCTTGACCTTGTGGCGAGGGAGGTTTCTGTTATCTCGGCTCTACGTATACGGGAAACGGGTATCTGGTCAAATGGAACTTGTGGGCATGCCACCATCCTGGGTGCATGCGCCCCTGTCCCAATACCAACTTTCACTGATTACTGCACGTCAAGGAATGTATTCCTTAAGAACTACACAGTGTTAATACCAACGCGACAAGACGGGGATAGTAGGCAGCATCTTGTCTCGAACGCTGTAAACATTTTTACCGATGGCTCTAAGCTTGACGGGAAGGTTGGAGCGGGCATCTTCTCACCGGATCTGGGTCTAGAGGTCTCTTTCCGCCTTCCGGATCACTGCAGTGTATACCAAGCGGAAATGCTGGCAATACACAGAGCCGTAAGCCATCTGGCTACTGTACCCAGTGATGGCAAACGGGTCTTCATTTTCTCAGACAGCCAGGCCGCACTTAAGGCCCTGGGCTCATTCGTCGACAATTCAAAGTCGCTCACTGAATGCCGCAGATCTCTTAACGAGATGGCTCAGCACTTCAGTATCAACCTTATATGGGTACCTGGTCACAGGGATATTGAGGGTAACTGCAGAGCGGACGAGCTGGCCAGAAGAGGTACCACCGACCACATCCTTTCCGGAAATGACTCGGTAGGTATACCTATGGCCTCCTTCAAGCTCCGTGTGAGCACGAGCACTATAAGATCTGCAAACGAGAAATGGTCGGCAATCTCAACTTGCGAGACATCCAGGCTAACCTGGCCCTCATATGATAGAGGGCGCACTAAGGAGCTTCTTACCCTAACCAAACCAACGGTAGCATCACTTATAAGGGTTCTAACGGGGCACTGCCTAATTGGCACTCACGGTATTAGATTGGGAGCGACAACCTTCGACTACTGTCGCAGTTGTAGATGTATCGAGGAGGAGGAGAGTGTCCAGCACCTCCTGTGCCAGTGTCCAGCACTTGGCAGGCGGCGGTTAGCCTTTCTAGGGCAACCATTTCTAGTAGACCTCTCTGAAGTCTCTAGATGTGAGGTCAAGGCTCTAGCTAAATTCATTGTCTCCACGAAGTGGTTCGATCATCATGTATAGGCGAGGAAGGGACTCTCTTGTTTTCGAGTCCGTATAGGGTATCACAACGGGCCCACTCGTGGCCTAAATGTCGGGCCGTAACCTTGTGTTTCGGTCTAACCCTCGCAACCTAACCTAACCTATACTCTCTGACTTCTTCTTCTTCTTTAAATGGGCATCTAACCGCCTGAGCGATTTTGACCGTCCAACATAGCTCGCCAGTCATTTCTTCTTTCCACGAGATCGCAGGTTAGTCTCCACTTGGTCCTTCCATCGGAGTGGTGGTCTTCCTCTGCTTCCACCGGCGGGTGCCGCACGACGTGGCCTAGCCAGCGAAGCCGCTGTGTTTTAATGCGCTGTACTATGTCGACGTCTGCGTAAAGCTCATACAACTCATCATTAAATCTTCTTCGGTACTCGCCGCCAAGGCGTAGAGGCCCACAAATCTTTCGCAGAACTTTTCTCTCGAATACTCCCAATGCAGCCTCATCAGATGTTGTTAGTGTCCACGCCTCTGCACCATATAGCAGGACGGGAGCGATGAGTGACTTGTAGAGTGTGATTTTCGTGCGTCGAGAGAGGACTTTACTTTTCAATTGCCTACCCAGTCCAAAGTTTATTTGCAAGAGCAATTCTTCGTTGGACTTCTAGGCTGTAAGTATTGTTGGAGTTTATGCTGGATCCAAGGTAAACGAAGTCCTTCCTATTTCGAACTTTTTGCTGCCAGCAGTGGCGTGGGTGCGAAGGCGCGAATGCGCTGACTCTTTGCTTGATGACAGCATGTACTTCGTTTTGCTTCTTTTTCTAGTTTGGAGTAGGCAGAGGTTACGGCGCGGTTGTTAAGGCCGATAATGTCAATGTCGTCAGCATATGCTAACAGTTGCACGCTTTTATAGAATATTGTTGCAGCGCGGTTAAGTTCTGCAGATTGTATTATTTTCTCTAACATCAAATTAAAGAAATCGCACGATAGGGGGTCACCTTGTCTGAAACCTCGTTTAGTTTCAAACGGCTCAGAGAGGTCCTTCCCAATTCTGACTGAGTGGTGGTGTTGCTCAATGTCATTTTGCAAAGCCGTATAAGTTTTGCGGGGAAACCAAATTCAGACATAGCGGCATATAGGCAGCTCCTTTTCGTGCTATCGAAAGCGGCTTTAAAATCAACAAAGAGGTGGTGTGTGTCGATTGTTTTCTCACGGGGTTTCTCCAGGATTTGACGTATTGTAAAAATCTGGTCGATGGTAGATTTTCCAGGTCTGAAGCCACACTGATAAGGTCCAATCAGTCTGTTCACGTCAGGCTTCAATCGTTCGCACAATACGCTTGACAAGACCTTATATGCGATATTCAAAAGGCTGATTCCGCGGTAGTTGGTGCAGTTTGCAGGATCACCTTTCTTGTGGATTGGGCACAGAACACTTAGATTCCAATCTTCGGGCATGCATTCATCCGACCATATTCTGCACAGAAGCTGGTGCATACGCCTTACCAGCTCCTCACCGCCATGCTTGAATAGCTCAGCAGGCAAACCATCAGCGCCAGCTGCTTTATTGTTTTTTAACCGGGATATTGCTATTCGAACCTCATTATAGTCAAGTTCTGGGACGTCAATTTCGTCGTCTTCGATTGTGGGTTCGGGGTCGAGCTCTTCTCTGGTTTCTTGCTCAATTTCTCCATTTAAAAGGGCAGAGAAGTGATCCCTCCATATCTCTAGTATTCTCTGAACATTAGTCACCAGGTCGCCGTTCTCGTTCTTACAGGAATTTGCCCCTTCCGTCATTCGCCGAATTTTTTGATAGAATTTTCGGGCATTATTCCCGTTGGCTAGCATCTCAAGCTCATTGACTTCACGCTTTTCTGCCTCTCTTTTCTTTCCCGGAAAAGTCGCCTCGCTTCCCTTTTCAACTCGCGGTAGTGTTCACACACACTCCTTGTTGCACTCGATCTTAGCGTTGCCTTGTAGGCTTCGTTCTTTCTTTTCGTTGCAGTTCGGCACTCTTCATCATCGTACCAGTTGTTTCTTCTCGTTCGGGGGCAGCGCTCGTATGTTTCCTCCAGGCGCTCGTAGAATGCATCCTTTTCCACGTCGTCTTTCTCTTCCGCCGGAGCGTGGGCGCAGATAAACGAGATGTTAAATAATCGTACTTTTACGCGGATTGTAGCTAGACGCTCATTCACGGGCGTGAACGACAGTACTCGATTACGGAGTCTCTCTCCCACCACAAATCCCACGCGAAATCCGCGCTTGTCGACATGAAATGTTACAAGGTGATTTGTTCATATTACCTTGCCCCGTCCATAGCATCTCCTGTTTGGCGGTGATTAGATTTCCTCAGGGCCTCAACCAACCGGGCAGCGGCACCTTCCCCATTGAGGGACATTCCAGGTGCATGCCCTTAAATCGTAGTCCTTGCTTCGTTTGCGTGTGTCGGCATCTAAAAAGGGGGTTCTCATATGGTTCTCATATCCGAGGCTTTTTTGGATTTCATTGGTACGTTGTTTTACGTGGTGGGTCCCAAACCTAACGCACAACCCGTTCCACGGGAGGTTGTAATTTAAGTGCACGTTTATATAGCGAGCCGCTTGATCCAAGACAGACTCGCGCTTGCAGCCGCACCACTAGGTGATCAGACGCTGCTTGTAAACCCCTGGTAAGCCCTTAAACCGATTATGTCGGAGTGGCCTTGCCAGGTTGTCGACTTCTCACATTATGCTCACCACCGAAGGGGTTTTCGGTGGCTACCCAGAGGATACTTGGACGCAAGCGCCCGGAAGTAGTGAGCTGCTTGGACCGCATGCAAAAGAATCGCTCTGGCCATTCCCAAGTGAATGGCGATCAGAAACTTTCCCCACTTACGTGGACTTCTACACGCGGACCCATCCTCCTCTGACCTCGCCCGGTACTTTATCAAGGATAACGTTATTAATATCGTCATCTGTTTTGTTTCTTGGTGCAACAATAGCCCGCTGACATAGCCATATATACGGCTTACTTGATAGTCCTTATATATTCCGGTAAACTTTTGATATTAATTCGCCAACGTTATACACCATATTCAAAATATTTAAATCTATTAATAACTCAATGGCAGCATCGTAGACCTACCTGTTCATTTACAAAAGGTTTTTACTGAAATTGATGAATTTTTGTTTTTTATTTAAGAAATTACTTCCATTAATAATTTTTTTGTAAATGAGCAGACGTAGTGTCAGATGAAAAAAATAAAAAAGGAGAGCTATTTTACATTTATTGGGTCTATCAGCGATTCGATTTAATTTGACGCCGGCTACCTGATGCTAAAACGATAGGGAACATCTGTCGATATAATCGGAGTTCGAGAGATAGTTGAAATTCCCTCATTATCACGAAATAAGCAGGCCAATTCTAAATATCTGGGGAAATTTTCCCAGACATTGAGCAGTTGTATATCTTCTCCCACTTTTCTTTCTCCCTCTTCCCCATCAATAACTTTCATTTTCTACCCATATCGTATAAACACCTCACGGTCCACACTTCGGGTGGGCCGTTCTCAAGTTTTGCGCTAAGAAAAAAAAACAGCTTTCAAAATATATATTAGTATAGATTATGTATGGGTAACGCATACTGGGTTCACCCTCTATCCACATTTTGGTCGATATCTCAGCAACGGGCTCAAATATGTACGTAAAAACCACTAATTCTTAAAACCTTCATTAACACCTTTAATTTGATACCCATATCGCATAAACACCTCCTGGGGTCACCCTGGTCCACATTTAGGTCGATATCTCAGACGGGTCGCATAGGGTATTGAAAATTACCTCTTTTGTAAGTACTCATCAACACCTCGAATACGGGTTCTTATATTGGACTAATAACTACACCATGTTTAAGCACTCGTCAACACCTTTCATTTGACACCCATATTGTGGGAAACCAGTCTAGGGCCACACCTGGTCCATATTCTGGGCAATACTTCGAAAACGGGATTTCTTATGGGACTAATAACTACACCATATTAAAGCACTCGCCAACACCTTTCATTTGATACCCATATTGTATGAACACGTTATAAGGTTACCCTGGTCCAGAGTTTGCGGGATATCTCCAAAACCTTCCCGGATTCGAATATTTTTTGTGGCCTATAACCATGTCGGGCTCCAGCAAAAACTACGGGCACAATTTCATTTAATTCGTTTCAGCCGTTTTTGAGCTTTGCGGTCCAGAAGAAAACGGCTTTCAAAATATACATATCGCACCCTAAATCAAAAACAGTCACACCTCAAAATTTTTTTAGGTCGCTTTCTTGGCATAGATTGCCTAATAAAAAGTAGTGCAGTCAGTACATACAATATTTTTCTTTTTGACTACTATCGTTACTCTTTAAAGAGCACAGTGATGTCAAGTTATTAAAAATCAACTCACTTTTGTGCGACTGAAATTTACTCAGATTTTGAGTTGTGACATCTCTATAAGACTTTCGCGATAAGCTTAGAAGTTTCGTAGGTACGACATAGGCTATACATACACATACAGTTTTGGAAAAAATTTTGTTTGGCAGACAAAGCTACTGGCCAATTAATCAAATGATCTGATGTTACCACGTTCTTCCAAAATATTGTTAAATATGACGATCTTCCACTTACGGGTCGATTCTAGAGTGGTAACAACATTCATTTTACCGGCAAACAAATAACTTGGAGACTTTTACACCCTTTTGGTATCCTGCCGGCTTAAGTTGCAGTTCAATTTCGTAACCACCGAAAGAGGTGGTAACGTCTCGTAATCACGAAAAATTGCACGTGTTTTGTAAATATTTTTGTGGACAGAAAATACCACAATTTTGTACACATACTAGTTCACAAGAATTAATAAACAATCATGCCTATTACGGTATCCGACGGATGCTTTGCGGAGGGAGTGCGAATCGATTCGCGAAGAAACAATTGCGGATTTAACTTTTAAAATTAAAAAAACGACATCGCCAAAGTATTTTCTTTTATTACTTGTGTTGACTAGCATAGTAGATTAAAAGGAAATCTATAGAATTAATGTTTCAAAGTTTTCTAACTCAAATCCGCAACTGATTTTTCGCAATTCGATCAGCACTCCCTGCGAATGGCATCCGTGGGATATCGGAATAGGCATTTTATTCTCTTTTGCGCATTGTTTGTTTTTGACATCGTTACCATACGCGGAATCGCGGGTACATAAACCGCGTTGCCAACGGTTACGATTTTTGGTTAGATAATCTTCTGGGTACAAAGTTTCCGGTTACGATCAGAATCGACACGTTAGTCGCAAATGGGGCATCAGACGGCTGAGTGAATTAGAACTTTAACACCCGGTTTGCTTTTTTTGGATAGTAGCAATACAATGAACATGTGTAGTAGCAATTACAATTAAAAATATAGTACTGCTCCAATCACAATTAGCAAAATAAACATTTATATGCCTCTTGCATCCTAACACTTGTTTTCCAACTTTTAGTGTGAGACTTTAAACTATTTCACAACTAGGTAGACTTGCATGTGCCTTTCCCATTCTACAGCAGATGCGTTTTTGCTGAGAAGAATTAAAAATACCACTCGGAGAGTTGAGATTCCATTTTAGAAGCTTTTGTCTAAGTTATTTGGGATGTTAATTGTCCTGATTTCATGACATCATACCGACCTAATCCTATAACTAACTTACCTTTTCTACTCCGTTGTTTCCTTTCACAACATCCAGATACTGCACAAGTTTTAAACGGTTACCAGCTACTGTAGCCCCCTTTTCTAAGGAATTGTATTCATATATTTTAGCGTTACTGGAAAAATTTGTATTAGTTTTTATTTCAGGAAAAGCTATGAAATCTCCAATTTGCATAGTATTCAATTCCACCATTCCGTTGCCTTTCAACATATCAATTTTGTCATATACCTCGTTTGGAGTAGTAACCTTTATATTTGACGACACTGTGTTCAACGCTTGAATGCCAGGTGATAAATCGGATATCGCCGATGGGGGATTAAGGCACGCAGTCATTAACGGGTCAGATATATTGGGAGTTGCATCTTTCTCTTCCTTATTAATTCCCTGAAACGCGGGATTCTTATGTTGTTTTAGCAAAACATTCAACGGATTGGCTTCTTCATATGCCGTATATGAACTTGTATCATTTTGCAGTTTTTCCATATCATTTATCGATGCTCCAATTATACTTATATCATCACAAATCTGCATCTCGTCAATCCCCTCAAAAAAGGTTTGCATTTCTGTAAAGCAATTAAATTAAATACAAAGTAGTTAAGGCTTACCGAACAAAAAACAACACAAATTTAATATATGTTATGTTGGCGTTGTTAATACTGCCTCGCCCTATCTAATGGTCACGGTCACTTTGAGAATCGTCTCCTAACCGAAGTCCGAGAAAACAGGTACATCTCCTGCTATTTTTGGACGTGTTTTTTTTACCTTTTTCTTCAAGAAATAACCCCACTTGATATATTTATTGCAAAAATAGTAGTAAAGTAAAGTGAGAACTGCTTACTATTTTAAGAAAAGGTAATGGAAGAAATTTTCTTGATAACTGTAGCTGGACTAATTTCCCTCTTGAAGTGGAAATAATACACTGGGCTTTGTTTACACAAAATAATTATATAAAGCCAGCACAAAATTTATCGTCTTGGGCACGAAATAGGTGACATTTTATTTATTTATTATATTATTATATTTTTATTTATTTATTTATTTTATTTAAACACAAAGCGTAGACTGTTACAGGTATTATTACAAACCAGAAACATACTATACAAATATATAAAATATGACACAAATAACACAAGTATAATTAACAGGAAATAAGGAAAGCGTACAGTTATTTATTTATTTATAGTATTACTAGCTGCCCGTGTGCGACGTTGTTCGCAATACCATTGTGTTTTGTTTATATATTAACATGCTATACATATTAAGTTGAATAAATTGTTTAAAGATATCTCACTTCAAACCCAGAATTTAACAACTCAAATAATTGTTTACTTCAGGGCTGCACAACGATATAAACGAAAAAATTTCGTTTTGTTAATTATCAAAAAAAAGTATCAAAAATATATTTCGTTTTGATAAATATCAAAAAAAAAAATTTTGTTGAATATCAAAATCAAAAAATAACAAAAAATAATTGTTTCGTTGATTATCAATTCAAAAAATAACAAAAAATTTTTTTGGTTAACGTTTCTTCATTTTGCAAATTAGGTGGGTCGGAAATCCACTTTATTTATTTGTCAAGTAGAAAAATTAAATAATAAATTAAGGAACACAACAAAAGAACATAGTTACTAAGTACTAAATTGGCGCATGTACATTAGGCTCGATCGAAAAATCATATTTTTAATTTATTTTGTTAAAAAGAATAATTAATTAATTAATTAACGAAAACAACTTTAGACGCAATATTAAAATAGCTTCCGTGAGATCGTCACTTAGAGCTGCCCTGTAGTTATCTATATATATAAAAATGTAGGGGGTTTGTATGTAGTCAATTGGCTCAAAAACTACTAAACGGATTGTTTTCAAATTTTGACAGTTTGTTCCTTGGATACGTCTCACCAATAATACATATAATTTTTTCCGCCAGGTGGCGCAGGAGTCGCTATATTTACAAAATCCGCATTTATGGTCCGATTTTAATCATATTTGGCACCAGGGCCGTGCGCAGGAATTGGCCTTGGGGGGGGTTTTAATTTAGATTTGCATTCGCATACATTTTTCACTAAGTTAAACATATTTGCTGAAACAGATACCTAGACCCATATATCACAAATTTAAATGTTCTTTAACTTTCCTGAAACTGCGTACTCTGATGCCTAAAACTACTATTTTTTTGGTTGTACACAGTTTTCTGTATTTGATAGAGAATTGGTGATATGATGGCATATCCCAGCTAACTAAAAGTGCAAAAAAAGACTCCTTTCGGAGCCATAAAACGCTCATTTCTCAGAACTTTACTCTCCAAAATGAGCTTCTTTCGGAGCCCAAATGGAGCGAAAAATCGCTCTACGCGGGCACTCCAACGAAGTCATAAAAAAGAGTCCGATTTCGATGACTTTGAAGCGTTTTTTGACTCTTTCTAAATGAACTGCGGAGCCTTTTATTGGTGCTTTTCTGAACCTTTTTCGGAGCCTTTTATTCCTCCATTCTGAGGGTTTCTGGAGCCTTCTCAGACGCCTTTCGGAGCCCTTTAATTGGTGCTTTTCTTTCATTCATCCATTCAGAGGGTTTTTGGACACTTTTCGGAGCCTTTTATTGGTGTTTTTCTGAAGCTTATTTGGGGTCGTTTTTTATTTCTTTTGGGTCATAATTTCTTTGCGCAATTTTTCACTCCTAACTATTCTGCCGTCACCAACTCTGACTTTCTAAACAATTTAATTAATTGTCCCACTATATGCGCCAATGATGTTCTTATTTATCTGAAAACCTTGAAGGAACCTTTTAAATGCGGACCTGATAGGATTCCTACATGCTTCTTGAAGAAGTGTGCTTACAATATTTACCAACCCCTTACCAATTTGTTCAATCTGTCACTAAAGTGTGGTGTTTTTCCAAAAGCATGGAAAGAGTCGTTTCTTCTACCGCTTCATAAAAGCGGAAGCAAGGCTTCTATAGAGAACTATCGTGGCATAGCAAAGCTTTCTGCCATCCCAAAAGTGTGTGAAGCGGTGCAGTGAAATAACGCCCAAGGAAATAACGCCCATGGACGGAAGGACATCACCGTGGCGGTAGTTATAGTTACGGAGGCCCGTCCACGATTTTTAAGTGCAGAACAAATTTCCGCATAGGCGGCCTTCGGCCGCGCTTTAAAAAATAACCCTGGGCTACGCCATTCCAACTCCGGGTGTGTGCCATAGCCGTGGCTACCGCCACGGTGATGTCCTTCCGCGTGCCGCGTTTCCCACTTTGGTTAACGTGAAATTTGTGTGTAACTATTCAATAAAATACAAAAAGAATTAGAATATTATTGTTTCATTAAAAAAAATGAAAGACCAATAAGGCCTTTAAGACTTTATTTCTCTTTCGAAGTGTAATAAAGCCTTTTTTGAAATAAAGGCCTTATTTCACTTTCAATAGTGTAATAAGGCCTTAAAGGGCTTATTTCACAAGGCGCTATTGCACCCCGCCTTATAAAAACATAACAAATATGTTAAAATTTATTGAAATAAAGAAAACCATATACTTAATTCTTGAATCAGCTTGTTTTAATTCGTTTTTAACGTCCGTGGGCTTTATTTCTCTTCGAAAAAGGAAATAACACCCATCAGCAAAAGGTGATAACACCCATGGGCTTTATTTCCTTTTTAAAAAGGAAATAAGGCCCATCGGCGTAATTTCCTTTTTGAGTGGGAAATAACGCCCATGGGCGTTATTTCCTTGGGCGTTATTTCACTGCACCGTGTGAAGCTATTGTTACCAATCATCTTACGAATCCTATCTCTACCTTGATTTCCGACTCTCAACACGGGTTCTGTAAGGGAAAGTCCACCGTTACAAACTTACTTGAATTTACTTTGATTTTAGCAAAGCTTTCGATAAAGTGTGTCACTCTTTACTTATTCATAAACTGGATCAGTAGGGTTTCCAGCCGGGTCTCAATCGCTAGATCTAGCGACAGAGCACAAAAAGTAGTGTTTAAAAAGTGTGAATCCGATGTTATTTATGTCTCCTCAGGAGTTCCTCAAGGAAGCCATCTTGGCCCGATTCTGTTCTTGTTGTTTATAAATGATATTTCTACAGTAATATAATTTTCGAAAATTTTAATGTATGCCGACGATGTAAAGCTTTTTATGTCATTCGAAGAAGCTTCAATCAGATCTAAATACACTTGTTACTTGGTGCGATTTAAATTATATGCCGCTTAATCTAAAGAAATGTAAATACATGCGTTTTTCGAGAGGAAAATCACAGCCAGCTTCCTATACAATTAACAGTTATAGTCTTGAGCAAATGTATGATTTTGTTGACCTTGGGGTTACTATGGACTAAAAACTCAGTTTTAACAGTCAATAAAGCTGGAGGCGTTCTAGCATTTGTTAAACGATGGTCTAAAGAATTTAGCGACCCTTATGTAACTAAAACTCTTTACTACATTAGTCAGACTGATACTTGAATACGGTTCTATAATTTGGAATCCACGTTACCAGGTCCACGTTGATCGCTTAGAATCAGTTCAAAAACAATTTGTAATATTTGCCTTAAGAGATCTTCACTGGGATCCCTTGTATAATTTGCCATCGTATACGAGTCGCTTAAAACTAATTAATCTTCACAGCCTTTCTAGTCGGAGGGAAATGCGTGGAATTGTTTTCATGATTAAATTACTAAATGGTTCAATCACAAGCCCGTTTCTTTTAAGCGAAGTGAACTTCAATGTACCTTCTCGTCCATCAAGACATTTTAAACCACTTATCTTGAATCAGTGCCGAACTAATTTGGAATTAAATCAGCCTTTTCGTTGTTTGTGTCAAGATAATAACTCTCATTCTGGTACGTTTGATATTTCAGACTCACTATGCAGAATAAAAATGTCAATTCTTTCTATCTTAAATACATAGCAACAATTTGCTTTCATATCCTTTGATTCTTATCTTTATTCTTTACAATAACTATTCGCTGTCAACTAATTACACTGGTTTACAGCCAAAATGCACCAGAGACGCCATAGTGAAATTCCTATGTAAAATCACCTCCTAATTCCGAAAATCAAGGTTATTTTTACTTGAATGGTACCGTTTTTGAGATATTTACGATTTACCGTTATTTCAAAAAACAAAAAAGATGGCTCCACTTAATCGTGTATATCTCAAGAACAAATTGAGCTATTCGAAAACGGTTTGAAAAATTTGAAAGCTTATAAAATTTACTATAATCAGTACATACAACACTTTTTGCTAGGTCCTGCAGATTCAAACATAGTGAACAATCATTACGGATTTTTAACATTTTTTTTGTAAAAATATAAAAAAATTTGTACTTTGCTAGGAAGCATCTCGAAAACTTTTTGTTTTTTTGCAGATATTTGTTCCCCCCTCTAAGCTCTGTTTTATTACAAAAAAAACAAGCTATCAGTGAACAAAATCGATGAACTAATACAAAAGTTATAAGCATTCAAGTAAATATATCCATTTAATACTTAAGTACCCTACAAATAATAGCATATGTACATATGGTTCTGTCTTAACTCTATGATCTTATTTTATAATTGAAAAAGTTATGTGTCTTGTTTTGACGCTTATTTAGAATAGGATCGGTTTCTCTTATGAGAAACCAACAGTAGTCGCCCATCATAGCGACATCCCAGAATCCTTGATACCGACTTTCAATCACTTTCATTTGCTGGTGAAACCTTTCGCCATGCTCGTCACTTTCGTCGCCAAGATTTTGCGGGATAAAATTTAAGTGGGAGTGTAAGAAATGCATTTTTAAAGACATATTTACTCCTGAAAGAAAATAACAAAGTAAATTAGATAAATACATAAGTGACACATTAGTATATACTAATTTTCTTAGGCTGGATTTATCTTTCAATTCAGAACAATTTTTTTGTTTATATTTTTCCCGTTCTTGTTTGTTCGGAACTGGACGATGAATTCAGATTTATGGTTATATATTCTCATGTAAATTTATGTAATATATAATTTATTATAATATGTTTTTTTATTTACCCATTTCCGCATAGTTTTTGATTAAGTCGTTCACTATCATCTCGTAGTTAGGACTTTTGTATTTGCCTAAAAAAGAAGTAACGACCTTTTCAAAAGAATCCCACGCTGCTGCCTCCACTGGTGACAATAGTTCTTTGAAATGGTTATTGGTCATCATTTTCCTTATTTGCGGTCCCACAAAAATGCCTTCCTTTATTTTTGCTTCTGAAATCTCTGGGAAGATTGTCTTCAAATGATGAAAAGCTTCGCCTTCTATGTCCAAAGCCTTCACAAAGTTTTTGATAAGGCCGAGCTTGATGTGGAGCGGAGGTAGAATTATTTTTTCCTTCTTTATAAGTGGAGAGTATTTTATGTTATCTACCCCAACTTGAAACTCGATTCGTTCTGGCCAATCCTTTATGATGTAGTGGGCTTGACGAGCTCGGCTATCCCATTTGCATAGAAAGCAACAGTATTTTGTGTATCCACTTTGTAGACCACATAGCATTCCAACGACTTTAAGATCGGCACATATTTTCCAATCATGTTCTTCGTATTTGATTAACTTGAGCAATTTTTGCATTATCTCATATGTTTCCTTCGTATTTACTGCATGCGCGATCGGGATAGATGGCTTTTGGTTGCCAATATGCAATAATACGGCCTTTAAACTTAATTTATTGCCGTCTATGAACAATCGCCACTCTTTTGAATCATATGGTTCACCAAATTGTTTGAATAGACCAGCAATGTCTTTGCAGTAACAAACACTGTCCTCCTTCGTATAGTACTTGGAAAATTCTTCGTGACGAGTTCTATAATATGTTACCTTAACATCGGATGAACAACACAACATGATGCCGCGTAATCAGATACTACTGTTGACAATGAAACTGGAGCCGGAACTAAAGTTAAATTTGACTCTGGCAATGTCGCTTCTGTTGAAATTAGTTCTGGTAATGACACTTTAGATACGCTCGCATAGGTTACTTTTCTGGACTTTCCAACCCCAAGTACTTTCGTAGTACAAATATAGCAGTCCGTTGAATGGCAAGTTGGTTCCCTCCACTTCATTGGTGTAATAAATTTCACACGTCGCCTAAATAGATAGTTTCAGAAATTAGTCAGCTATGCATTAAAAGGGAACAAATTCCTAATTTTTACAACGTACCTTTTTGTTCTGGTTTCCGAAGAAATCAATTCGACTCGGCATGTGGTGCACACAGTGTTCGGTGTCCATGGTTTTTAGGCTCAATTCCAAAACACTTATAGTATGTAACTTTCAAAGGATTTGAAAACACACGTCTCATACTTTTAACAATAAATTGACCGCAGATGAAACAGAACATATCTGGATCATTTGTACACTCAAACTCTCGCGCCCTTTTATTCATTTTTTATTTTTAAGTAAATGACGGGTTATAAACTGCAATTATAAACTGAACAGTATTCGGCGAGCCTTGCAGATATTATGAAGGAACAAGGCGCATGTACTCTTATATATACTTAGATCCAGTAAAAATTCAAGCCTACCTAAACAAAAAGGTTCCCTAGTTCTAGAAAGAAAACACTACCTGCCTCAAAAATATGCTCTTGTTTAAAATGTACCTAGGTTTGAGAAAACGACACTAACAGCTTTTTGTATCTAATAACTTTTCGAAAATCTACCTGCTAACTAACTGATATACGAATACTAACACATTCATATGTACCAGTAGGGTACTTAAGCATTAAATGGATATATTTACTTGAATGCTTATAACTTTTGTATTAGTTCATCGATTTTGTTCACTGATAGCTTGTTTTTTTTGTAATAAAACAGAGCTTAGAGGGGGGAAAAAATATCTGCAAAAAAACAAAAAGTTTTCGAGATGCTTCCTCGCAAAGTACACATTTTTTTATATTTTTCCAAAAAAAATTTTAAAAATCCGTAATGATTGTTCACTATGTTTGAATCTGCAGGACCTAGCAAAAAGTGTTGTATGTACTGATTATAGTAAATTTTATAAGCTTTCAAATTTTCGAATAGCTCAAGTTGTTCTTGAGATATACACGATTAAGTGGAGCCATCTTTTTTGTTTTTTGAAATAACGGTAAATCGTAAATATCTCAAAAACGGTACCATTCAAGTAAAAATAACCTTGATTTTCGGAATTAGGAGGTGATTTTACATAGGAATTTCGCTATGGCGTCTCTGGTGCAGAAAAAAAGTTGGAATTTGTGATCCAGTGTTATTTATTAATTGTGTCATCTATTTTGTATCTACCTTGCTTGGCTGATGAGGTTTTCTCTGTAGCTGAGCAGTTTCAGATCTCGACGATTAACAAACCAAAGCCTTAGAAAGACTCGGCACGAAAGAACAATCCGCGCGTATTGCGGATGCGCCCCTCGCGCCGGTCGGGCGGGATATGGTGGATAATACGGTTGGGAATTATTATTATTATTATTATTATAAATAATAAAAAATAAGGTTTATGAAGTTTTATTGACACTATTCGGAAAATATGAAATATGCTATGTTTATTTTCCACAGACTATTGATAAACGTCCATGAAAAATGCGATCTTTATCTTCTGTTAGGTAAAATAAAAAAAACCTCAGAAAATGTTTGAAAACATTCAAATATTTGAACGTTGTCGCTCATCTGCTCTCCACCGTTCATTTTCTCACAATTCTCTTTACGCGTACAACAAAAAGGGTCAGAAAACACTCGAAATCTTTCATATAATTGAGCCTTGCAGTTCATTCGCTCTGTTAATTGAAACTGCTCACTGTTTTCATCGGTAAAATTTAAGAACAAAAAATGCCCATACGCTACACAACTTTGTAATTTTGGAAAGCTCCAAGTGCAATTCAAAGTGCCGGACTTATGTATTGGCCAACCTTATTCTTTGCAACTTTCACCAATTTCTTCTTCCGTAAAATTATTTTAACTAATTTTGTCAAAAATTATTAGTCAAGATTCAATACAAGATTTATAAACTGTATTTTGAAAATGTTTGTAAAATCATTGCAACTTAGATTTGGCCATGGGGGGGGTTTAAACCCCCAAAACCCCCCCGTGCGCACGGGCCTGTTTGGCACGTATGTTTAACATATGATCAACAATTGTGTTGCAAAAAATTTCCACGATAGGTGGCACTAGAGTCGAGATATAGAGAAAATCCCTATTTATGGTCTGTTTTTGGTACTTTTTACCACGTATGTTTCTTTTGGAAGGAAGAGCTCTATTACAAAAAATGTCCCACTAGGCGACGAATAAGTCAGCATATTAATCAAAATTATTTAATAAAATACTCTAATTACATGCAAGTTCTCATCATTTTGACTTATCTATATGTGTATATATGTATATAAAAATGAAATGTCTTTCGTATTACCGCGATTGCTGGCTAAACGTCTAAACCGATTTCTATTTTCCAAAAAAGTACTTTATTGGAACTTCTTTGTAGAGGGTTTATAAAAAACAACCGATTCTGCCAAAAAATGAAGAAAGCTGAGAAGTCTATTGTACTTGACCCAAGAAAGCAACCAAATTAGAATACCTAAGACACTCGGAAAAATTGTCCACACAGAGGCTGAACTCATTCACTCTGTGTACAATAATATTACACAAATATTACAGCGTCCGAATAACTGGCTTTGCGAGCGAGCAATTTTAACGCCCAAAAATGAGTAGGCGGCGGCCATTAGTAGTAATACTCTGTCGCAAATCGAAGGAAATGAGAGAGTATATACCTCGATTAATACTGTAATCGATCAAGATGATGCAACTAACTATCCAGTTGAATTTTTGAATTCACTAACTGCAAACGGCTTACCTGCACATACAATCGTTTTCCAATAATGCTCCTGAGAAATTTAACGCCACCAAAATTATGCAACGGAACGAGACTTAAAGTACACAAGATGCAAGCGCACATTATTGAAGCAGAAATTTTAACAGGCTGTGGTGTAGGGGAGATTGTTTTCATACCACGTATACAACTTATACCCAGCAACTTCCCTTTCCAATTTAAAAGAATACAGTTTCCTGTTAGCGTTTGCTTTGCAATGACCATTAATAAGTCGCAGGGGCATACACTTAATGCTGTTGGTGTCGACCTAAGGAGCAGTTGTTTCTCTCATGGCCAATTGTACGTTGCGTGCTCTCGAGTAACTAACCCGAATAACCTCTTTATTTTATCAATGGATGATACTACAAAAAACATTGTTTATAAAGAAATTTTGTAAATAAATAATTTAAAATAGCGTAAAATAGATATTACAAATCTCTTAGTTTGTATTCAGAAACATATAGCCACTGAAATGAGGTAAGTTCCGCAGACAAAGACGCGGGCATCTGCTAGTTAATAATATATTTTAATGTAGAAAACGCGCGCCCTACTCTGACTTGGGTAGCGGGAGTTGCATGGATTATTTGATACAACTGGTATAAAGTACTATGACTAAATCGTTTTGGTTCCTAAGTGGTCTTTTGCAATTACAAAATATACACTTCTCATTGATAAAGCACGACCGCACTGATTCCCCCTCTCTTTTGCGACCCATATTAACCAATATTATTTTGAAAAATTTCAAATATTTTTGTGATTTGTTTTGATAAAAACCGAAACGAAATTTATTTTGATAATTATCTTTTGATTTTCAACGCAACGATACATTTTTTTGTTGAGCTTTTAACGTTATTGAAAAACAAAATGACATAAAAAGTTTTTTTCGTTTATTAATAAAAATAACGTTATTTTTCAGCCCTGGTTTACTTACACTTTCAAGTAAAGTATATTTCCAATCAGGATCAGATACACTCATACATACATATAAATGTGTAAAATGAAAAAAGCACTACATCACTTATTCCGTTTTATTATTGATTTCTGCTAATGTGTCGTTGCGAGGTATGAATGTCACCTCTCCAGCCGCAGGACCTGTAAGGATTGTTGTCTCTAAGATGTTATTATGCATTTGTTTCGCTTGCAATCTGGTTCCATAACATAGATTCGGTGGCTTAAGGTTGCGCAGTAATATAATTGGAATATTTTGTTTTAATTTTATTTTATAAGGTGGTAAGCCCGAGGTATTTAGGGAATTCAAGAACTGAATCGGGTAACGTACTGCATTTTCGCTTTGACATATACTCTCTGACTTCGCCGGGTACTTTATCAATTATAACGTTATTAATATCGTCATCTGTTTTGTTTCTTAGTGCAACAATAGCCCGTTGACATAGCCACTTGATTACTTGATAGTTCTTAAATATTCGGGTAAACTTTCGATATTAATTCGTCGGCGTTATACACCATATTCCCAATATTTGAATCTATTAATAACTCAATGGCAGCATAGTAGACCTACCTGTTCAATTACAAAAGTTTTTGACTGAAATTGATGATTTTTTGTTTTTTATTTAAGAAATTACTTCCATTAATAATTTTTTTGTAAATGAGCAGACGTAGTGTCAGATTAAAAAAATAAAAAAGGAGAGCTATTTTACATTTATTGGGTCTATCAGCGATTCCATTTAATTTGGCGCCGGCTAGCTGATGCTAAAACGATAGGGAACATCTGTCGATATAATCGGAGTTCGAGAGATAATTGACATTCCCTCATTATCACGAAATAAGCAGGCCAATTCTAAATATCTGGGGAAATTTTCCCAGACATTGAGCAGTTGTATATCTTCTCCCACTTTTCTTTCTCCCTCTTCCCCATCAATAACTTTCATTTGCTACCCATATCGTATAAACACCTCACGGTCCACACTTCGATCGATATCTCAAACACACTTCGCATTAAAAAATGAAAATTACTCCCTGTATGAAGATATTCCGGGTAGCACCGGTCGAAGATTTAACCGATGTTCAAAACCCATTTTTTCACAAATAAAACTGCATGAAGAAAAAAACAGCATTCAAAATATATAATATTATGTATGGGTAACGCATACTGGGTTCACGCTCTATCCACATTTTGATCGATATCTCAGCAACGGGCTCAAATATGCACGTAAAAACCACTAGTTCTTAAAACCCTCATTAACACATTCAATTTGATACCCATATCGTATAAACACCTCCTGGGGTCACATCTGGTCCAAATTTTGGTAAGTATCTCGAAAACGGGTTCACATATGGACCTGATATTCACATTTCTTTGAAGCACTCATTAATACCTTTCAATTGATATCAATATTGTCACAATTCCTTCAAGGATAACCCCAGTCCAAATTTTTACCAATATCCCGAAAATCGGGAAAATTTTAAAATTTTGTTTAGCCTATGTCCGCCTCGTGCACACACCCGGATGGGCCGTTCTCAAGTTTTGCGCTAAGAAAAAACAGCTTTCAAAATATATAGTAGTGTAGATTATGTATGGGTAACGCATACTGGGTTCACCCTCTATCCACATTTTGGTCGATATATCAGCAACGGGCTCAAATATGTACGTAAAAACCACTAATTCTTAAAACCCTCATTAACACCTTCAATTTGATACCCATATCGTATAAACACCCCCTGGGGTCACCCTGGTCCACATTCAGGTCGATATCTCAGAAAACGGGTCGCATAGGGTATTGAAAATTACCTCTTTTTTAAATACTCATCAACACCTTTTATTTGATACCCATATTGTAGAAAACCTGTCTGTAGTCGCACCTGGTCCTTATTTTGGGAAATACTTCGAAAACGGGGTTTCTTATTGGACTAATAACTACACCATGTTCAAGCACTCGTCAACACCTTTCATTTGACACCCATATTGTGGGAAACCAGTCTGGGGCCACACCCTGGTCCATATTCTGGGCAATACTTCGAAAATGGGGTTTCTTATGGGACTAATAACTACACCATATTAAAGCACTCGCCAACACCTTTCATTTGACACCCATATTGTATGAACACTTTTTAAGGTTACCCTGGTCCAGATTTTGCGGGATATCTCCAAAACCTTCCTGGATTCGAAAATTTTTTGAGGCCTATAACCATGTCGGGCTCCAGCAAAAACTACGGGCAAAATTTCATTTAATTCGGTTCAGCCATTTTTGAGCCTTGCGGTCCAGAAGAAAACTGCTTTCAAAATATACATATGTTAGTATAGATATATGTAGATAGCAGCAAGTAGGAAGATTGAGTCACCAATTCACCCTGCCCTATGATCGATAGGGACCAACAGGATAGTTTTTTTGGTAGTTGGGATAGCTTAAATTTTTCATTTTCATAACGTAACCCAAACCTCGATATTTAAAAAACAAAAACAAGTGTAATAAATTAAACGAAAGGGTATTAAATTAGCATTACACATAGGGATATTAAGTAATTTTTTTTGATTATGGTAATATTTTTTCGTGGTTGGGCTGACTGTAGGTCATTCTAAAAGGGGTCGATTTCTTTTGAAACAACAAGTCTTATCAATAAAATTAAAGCGTACTAAATTAGCATTAAGGGCCCCATGTATTGCGAACGAAAGCTCAGGCGAACGATTCGTTTCCTAACCATTTCGTCTAGCAAGCATATTCCCTATCATTTTCGTTTGCCTATAAGTTTTTGATAACTAACTTATTTTATTTGAATTTTTTTTCGTTTGCTATGATCGTCTTACACGAAAGTTTGTTTCGTGATAAAGAATGAGACCCTGAATATAGGGATATTTAGGTTTTCTTCTTTTGATTATGGTAAAATTTTTTTGGTGATTGGGCTGGTTGGGCTGACTGAAGGTGGTCGTAAGGGGCTCTATATTGAAAAATAAAAAAAATAATTTTTTGATTGTGCTAGCTTAAATTTAAGGTAGCACAACCCTCGATATTTAAAATCGCCGCGATCCAGGAGACAAAACTCGGTCGAAGATCCACCCTCCGTACACCGTTGCGATCGTGCGAGAGGGCTTGGGGGTGGTCCGGCATTCATTACGCATCAATCTGTGCAGTATCGTCTATTTGAGCCTGACATCGACCCGAGGGACACCACATTAGAACCTCAAGGTATGGTTGTCCGGTCAGGCGATGTCGACCTTGAAATCATTAACATCTACATACCCCCTGTCACCTGCTGTCCCAGGGATTAGCACCGCGACATTCGTGCGTTACTCAGAGGTGAGAATCGTGCTATCCTTGGTGACTTCAATGCACACCACGACCTGTGGCACTCCACTGCGTTGACTGGCGTCCGATGCTAACGCTTTCTTCAGATCACCTACCCATAGTGCTCTCTATCGATCGCCCCACCGATTTTGGCACCTTCACCAACTTTATGGCCCTAATTTCAGCCTCCAACCGACACATTCCGTCAGGTAGAATATAGGAAGTGCCCGCAGAGGCAGCGGCCCTGGCAAATTAACGTGACCATATTAGACGCCTGGACCCTACGGATCCTCAAATATAGGATCTTAATGCGGAAATCAGACGCTTAGTAGATAAACACAAACGTGGTAAGTGGGAATAGCACGTAAGGTCTTGCAACCTCTCGGCTGGAGTTGGCAAATTACAGTCGACGGTGAAATCTTTGTCCAACCCAACTAAACCCAACGACACAATATCCATCGCCTTCGGCGATAAGTTCAGTCGAAGCCAAAAAGATGCGCGAGCGCTTTCTGCCGACAATTTGTAAACAAATTTGTTGGACAAAGAAATTCGCCGAGCCACCAGTGAAGCGCATAAACCCAAAAACAGCGATGCGCCCATTGCCATCTCCACAACAGTAGTTCAAGAGGCAATTCGAAGATCTAAAAACACCAAGTATATAGGCCCCAATGGCATTTCCATGCTGATGCTGAAACACCTCGACGACGAAGGTATAAGATACCTAACACCAATTTTCAACCTTTCCCTGTCCACCTTTGTCATTCCTAAAAGATGGAGACAGGCAAAGGTGGTCCCACTACTAAATCCTGGCTAGCCAGCTGCCATAGGGGAGTCCTGTAGTGAAAGTGTTGGAGTCTGTCTTACTACCGTATTTCACCGCAAACTTGCGGCTCGCCGAACATTAGCATGGTTTTCGGAAAAATCACAGCACCACCACCGCGCTGAACGCCATCACCATTCAGATAGGGGACGGACTAAACCAAAAGCGCCCAAACCACAGGGCAGTGCTAGTTGCGCTTGACTTGGCCAAAGCTTTTGACACGGTCAACCATGCGCAACTATTGAAAGACCTGGAAGATTCGTCCCTTCCCCTCTGTCTTAAACGTTGGACTACAAAATAACTGAGTGGCCGTCAATCGTCGGTTGAATTCAGAAGCGCCAGAAACTTAAATCTTAGGGGTGACGTTTGATAACATGTTCAAATACGGCGCTCATGTAACCGCAATTGCCAATAAAGTCCAAAGTCGCTAGCTGGCAGCACTTGGGGTACAGACAAAGAAACGTTACTAGCTACATACAAGGCACTTGGTCAGTCGGTGCTGAGCTACGCGACGCCAATATGGTCGCCGGGGCTTGCTGACCCCCACTGGACGAGGCTTCAGGTCTGCCAGAACACCGCCATTGGGTGTCTTCTTATGTCACCTGAGCATCATCTCCACAACGAAGCGAAAATGTTCGGCGTTAAAGAGCACAGTGAGATGTTGACCAGGCAATTCCTGTTCAACTGCTGTAAACCACAGCACCCGAACAGAGACCCCTGGTCAACGGGTATCCGCCTCCAGGAGTATAAGAAGCCATCTACGCAAATATTTCGATGAGATCCGGCACCTGATTTCCATGCCGTTTGATCCTAAGGTGCACCGGTAGGCCCTCACCCTCATCCACACCGATTCGGTAAATTCTTTTGTCAGCTCTCTCCCAGCGAATGCCGTCCTTCTGGCAACAACACCACCCGTTGCCGAAGAGGAGCGCGAACTGCCTAGGGAGACAAGGGTGATGCTCCCAACTCCGGGCTGGATACTGCAATAGGTTAAACTCTTACTCATCCAGACTGAACCCCGACTTGCTGAATAATTGTCCGGCATGCGGTTTGTCTCCCCATAATACTAACCATCCTTTTGTCTGCTCAACCGAGCCTACTCTTCTAACACACATATCTCTCTGGTCTACCTCTGTCGAAGCCGCTAGGTTTCTAGGGCTTCCGTTAGAAGAGTTTGATGATACTACTGGGGAAGATACTGACTACCTAGGTAGGGCTAAGTAGCGCAACAACAACAACAACGGCTGATAGGGATAGGGGCCCTATTCAGCTTGTGTCTGAGACACCTGAATATTTAAGAGGAAAAGTTAGAGCAACTGAATTAAAATAACACAATCTTTGTGCTTGGAGACACAGAGGAAAGAAATGCTACGAAAGGTTCTAAATATAAAGCTCCATTTTGATCAGTTGTGTATTGAGGACGACATTTTGCAAATTAAGGACGCAGGTCCCTCTTTTCCATAAATCATGCAAATTTTGAAATATAATTCGTAATCCTTGAAATCCAACCTAAACAGCATTGAGGTATATTTCAATCAGGGTAACTTTGATGTAGGCTGCTAAAGTAAAATTTCGATGGTCAGCAAAGCAACATTAGCAACTTAAATACACCCACACCTCGTTATACGGCCTTTCGTTATAACGGTCCTCTTCAATTCATGCTAATTTTCGATTTACGGCCTAAAATGTTTCGCTATAACGCCCAAAAAACCGTTTTTCCGATATCGATATACATACATATTTACATGCTGCCAATTTTGAGCAAGCGCAATTTCGATGCACACTATTTTCTATTTACACTTTTTCACGATCGTCATTCAGTCTTCTTCAGACTAAAGCCATTTAAAAAATATTATATGGAGTTGTTTTTGTTTGTATGTATATTCATTTCGATTTTTGGAGTCTTTTAGTATTTTAGGTTCAAATGTATGTACTTGTTATGTATGATTTTTTAATTTAAATAACAAATAATTCATTTTTAACCATGCAATTTTACAAATTTGGAACCGATTCGATTGAATTTGTATTAGAATAATTGACTCGTTATACGGCTTTACGCTTTACGGCCAACTTTCGTGGAACGTATTTAGGCCGTATAGCGAGGTATGGGTGTATTATTGAGCAGAATAGAGATGATGGATATGGTGGGGGCGTTTGCCTTAAAGAAGTCTATTCGGTTTCAAAAAATTCATTTTTCTTCTAGTTGTTACATTTTTATAGTACAGACTAAAAATCTTAGGCCGAATTTTTTTTATATAGGTACCGGTTTATTTTCCACCTAAAGCGGCGGCCACCGTGGTGTGTAGGTAGTGTTGCCGGCCTACCACACCGATGGTCCGGGTTTGAGCCCTGGTACAGGTTACATCAAAAAGTGGTTTGAAAAAGTTTTTTCAAAACGGGGTCGCCCCTCGGCAGTGGTTTGGCAAACTCTCCGAGTGCATTTCTGCCATGAAAGGCTTCTCAGCAAAAATTCATCTGCTTTGTAGATGCCGTTCGCAGTCGGCGAAATTTCAAAGCGGCACACCACAAATTGGAAGAGAAGCTCGGCGCAAAAATATCCTAGGAGGTTAATGATATAACAGTTGTATATCGCGCCATATACATATATATACGTATATATATAAAGTTAATGCAAATACACTTTAGTAACTAGGTTACTGCGCTGTTCGGTTTTTTAGCGGGTAAGAGGTTTAGTGTGCCCGAGGTAGGCATACCGGTCGTAATAGAGGACTAATATGCACAAAGGTAATGACGTGCAATGATGGTTGATCTCCGGATATGATACCTCTCACCTCTCATTACTAATTTTCTTCTTTTTTACGGAAAGGGGATGACATGACGGTTCCACTGGACATACAAAATCGCTACTCCGACAGTCGGGCAGTACCGGAAGGGAGCACCGAATCGTACTTGATTCATATCCGGCCAAGAACTGTCAATCCGATTTCTCTCTCCAGCCTTTATTAGTTTGTTGAATTAACATTGAAATGTTAAATCTACACCTTTTCCAAGTGTACTTCAGAATGCGTAAAATGATTTTCAGAAACCGTAAAATGTACTTCAGAATAATCAATTGTACTTCAGAAATGGTAAAATGAATTTCAGAATAGTCAATTGTATTTCAGAAACTGTAAAATGAATTTCATAATAGTCAATTGTACTTCAGAAATGGTAAAATGTACTTCAGAATTGTCAATTGTACCTCAGAAGCCGTAAATTGTGCTTCGGAATTGGTAAAATGTACTTCAGAGATCGATAATTGTACTATGGTTGATCAACCAATATGGGGCCTCTCACCCCTCAATACCTATCTTACCTTCCTTAAGATCCTAGAATGTTTCACTGCTCATTAAGCCAGTCGGGAAGTACCGGGGCGAACCGGGTTCATATCCAGCTAAGAACGGTCCCTGAAGTACAATTGCCTATTTTAAAGAACATTTTACAGCTTCTGAAGTACAATTTACCATTTCTGAAGTACAATTTACAGCTTCTGAAATACAATTCACAATTTCTGAAGTACAATTGACTATTCTGAAATACATTTTACCATTTCTGAAGTACAATTGACTATTCTGAAATACATTTTACAACTTCTGAAATCCAATTGACTATTCTGAAATTCATTTTACCGTTTCTGAAGTACAATTGACTATTCTGAAGTACATTTTACTGCTTCTGAAGTACTCTTCGAAAAAGTGTAGTTACAACACTGTCTTCCAAAAATTCAAGCATCTAATTGACCGTCTTGGTGTTGTTGATGACGTGTCACCAGTTCAGTTTTGAGTGTTGTAGATAAATGTCTGAAGGATAAAAAAGTAGAGTATTAAAAGTCGGTAGAAGAATTTACGATAATTCGCATCGCAAATGGAAATATTGTCTATTGATACTATTTCTCTTTTCAAAAGAGAAATAAGGTGAACAAAAATTGGGAAGTATAGTCATTGACTTTATTTCCTAATTCACATGGAAATATTTCAATACTGTCTGCAGCATGTTGACAAAAAATCAAGCGATATCTTTTCCAAAAATTGATTTAATAATATGATATGATTTTTAAAATTATTTGAAAAAGCGTGGCAGTCGAAAATTAGGAATAAAAAATTGCGATTTTTAATTCCAAATTTTCACTTCATAATATAATGTGATTATTAAAATTATTTGAAAAATAGCAACAGCAAATTTTCACTTTATAATTTAAAGTATTTGAAAAAGGCTAGTAGCCGAAATCTCTCCCTTTATAATAGCTTTGTTTGCGTACAAAACTGCAAAAATTGTAAGTAAAGATAGAATGACGTAAAAGTAAAAAGTTTCAACCGAACAGGAGTCTGTAACCGCAAAAGCAGCTGTTTCTATTTTAATTGGTTAAAAGTTCAAATTTTTTAATTTTTGTTGTTGCTTTCCCTGTAAAGACTTGTAGCTCTCTGTCAATGAAATGTCAAAATGCGCTCTCTCGGTTCAAGTGTTTTGTGTAAGCGAACACTTTCTCAGTAAAAATTTTATAAAATTTTTAAAAATTTTAAGGTACGTGAACAAAGCTAATATGTGATTATTAAAATTATTAGATTTTTAATTCGAAATTTTAATTTTATAAAGTAATAATTGTATACATTCCTTATTAATCAAAGCTTAGTGAGATACAATGAAGGAACATAAAATGATAACATCAGCAAATTCAGATGGATTTGCAAAACTGCGAGCACACAAAAGTTCCACGTCGTTATGTTTTGATAAAAATGATTTTACGAAGGAGAACTTCTCAGTTGACGAATTCTTACACAAAAATCGTAACGCGCCAATCCTTAAACAATTGCGCGATGATTTGGGATTATATCTAAAGGGATTGCGTGCTTCAATGATTGATCTCATAAATGCTGATTATGCAGACTTTTTTAGCCTGTCTGCAAATCTCGTCGGTTTGGATCAATCTATTGCCAAAATAGAAAATCCATTAATGGTGTTTCGTAAGGAAGTTGAAAATGTCCATTCACTTGCAAAAGATGCTGCTACTGATGTTCGAAATAGCTTGGAGAGAAAACAGCATTTACGCTAACAAAGACGAAATTTAGAATGTTATCAAAAAGTTATAGATACAATGCATAAGTTGGAAAGCTTATTACAGTATTCAACAACTTAAAAGACAAACTAATTAACCCGCCCAGTTTACAGTATCCAGACTTTGACAAACCTTTTATACTAACAACAAATGCTTCTGATTTTGCATTAGGAGCCATACTATCCCAAGGAGAAATTGGTTACGATTTACCAATTTCCTATGCAAGCAAATATCTACAAAAACATGATATCAACAAGCCAATTATCGAAAAGGAACTGTTGGCAATTCATTGGGGAATAAACTATTTTAGAACATACCTGTATGGTAGAAAATCTATTCTCACATAGAAATTAGTCATCGAAAATACATACAACAAGGTAGAATTAACTCAAATGCTGACGCACTATCACGAATTAAGTTAGATAGTGACGTACTTAAATCAATGATTCCCACTAGTAAGATTGAAAAAGAAGATAAGAAAATTAACGAAGTAACAAGGAGCAAGGCCGCGAATTTAAAAGAAATGAAAGAAAAGAATTTAAAAGAAAACGATAATAAGGATTATATATATAAAAATATTGATATAAATGTATTCAAGAGGAAATATAATGAGTTAGAAATTTAGGAATTCGAAAAGCTATTTTAAAACTAAAAAAAGATACATTTGGAAAAATATGAGACAAATGGTAAAAGAATTTGTAAACAATTGCAAAAAATGCACTCAAAACAAAATTGTTAGACACACAAAAGAGCCTCTTGTGGTGACAGACACCCCGGCATCTACATTTGACACTATCGCGATTGACACGGTCGGTCCGCTTCGCATATCAAACGGCTATAGATACATATTGACAATGCAATGCGATCTATCCAAATTCGTAATAGCACACCCCATTGAGTCAAAACGCAAAAACAATTGCGACCACGCTGGTTGAACAACTGATTCTCAAGTACGGTTTCATAAAAACATTGAAATCAGATAGGGGTACGGAATTTGTAAATGAGTTAATGAAATATGTATGAAACATACTTAACACGAAACAAGTATTTTCCACACCATACCACCACGAAACTATGGGCTCACTTGAGAAAAACCATAGGACACTTAACGAATTTTTACTTTCCTTTGCAGACTATTATGAATGGGATAAATGGGTTTCATATTACACTTTCGCTTACAACACGACCCCACACGTAGATACATTGTATTCACCGTATGAGTTAGTTTTCGGTAAATTACCCGCGCTACCAAACGACAATATAAATAAACAAACAAAAATTTATGACATTGATGACATTGATGACTATGCCAATGAGTTGAAATTGAGACTCCAAAGGTCAATACTCAATGCCAGGAACATTATCAAAACTGTTAAAGAAAAACGAAAGTCAAAATGTGACAATAAAACAAACAAGGTTGAGTTGGAAATAGGAAACCTAGTGTATGTAAGACTACACCTTTTCCAAGAGTACTTTAGAAACAGTAAAATGTACTTCAGAAATGGTAAAATGAATTTCAGAATAGTCAATTGAACTTCAGAAACTGTAAAATGTATTTCAGAATAGTCAATTGTACTTCAGAAATTGTAAAATGAATTTCAGAAGCTGTAAATTGTACTTCAGAAATGGTAAATTGTACTTCAGAAGCTGTAAAATGTTCTTTAAAATATGCAATTGTACTTCAGGGACCGTTCTTAGCTGGATATGAACCCGGTACTTCCCCACTGGCTTAATGAGCAGTGAAACATTCTAGGATCTTAAGGAAGGTAAGATAGGTATTGAGGGGTGAGAGGCCTCATATTGGTTGATCAACCATAGTACAATTTTTGATCTCAGAAGTACATTTTACCAATTCTGAAGCACAATTTACGGCTTCTGAAGTACAATTGACAATTCTGAAGTACATTTTACCATTTCTGAAGTACAATTGACTATTATGAAATTCATTTTACAGTTTCTGAAATACAATTGACTATTCTGAAATTCATTTTACCATTTCTGAAGTACAATTGATTATTCTGAAGTACATTTTACGGTTTCTGAAAATCATTTTACGCATTCTGAAGTACAATTGACTATTATGAAATTCATTTTACAGTTTCTGAAATACAATTGACTATTCTGAAATTCATTTTACCATTTCTGAAGTACAATTGACTATTATGAAGTACATTTTACTGTCTCTGAAGTACTCTTGGAAAAGGTGTAGTCTTACATACACTAGGTTTCCTATTTCCAACTGACGGTTTAAGCGGGGGGGTAGCGAAATAACAGCCCTTGGTCGGGGGAACCCCGAGTCATTCCGGTACGTAGAACCGGCCTTCGTGGGAATGCATCCATTCTTAATTCATTTTACCTCGTCTGCCCATGCTCAACATTGCATAATAAAATTCTTCTAACGTCTCCCGTGGTTGACGTTTACGCTGTGCCATTTCGCGATGTACTTGCGCTGACATACTCGTTTTCGGAAAATCTTTCGTAACGTTTGATACTAATTCTGGCCAAGACTGAAACACCTGTTGCGAATCCAACCATGTTTTCGCAACGCCCTTCAAATTCAGCTGTGCCGCCACAAGAATTTTTTTCTCTGACCATCCGTATATGCTTTTTGTAGGGATTATTATTATTATTAATTATTTATACTTTATTCATTTTTACTTTGCATTTATTTCATTTTAAAATAATTTTTTATTTCTCATTTCAAAGAGAAAATTTTTGAAATTTAAAAATTTATGATTATTATATTGTATTTCTTGTGGTGAATATATTTAAAAAATTTAAATAAAAGTTTAATTAAAATAATTAATTTATTGTTATTTGTGCTAAATATAACCTCCTGGCAGGATCGCCAATAATAACAATAAATTAATTACTTTAATTAAACTTTTATTTAAATTTTTTTTAAATATTCACCACAAGAAATACAATATAATAATCATCAATTTTAAAATTTCAAAAATTTTCTCTTTGAAATGAGAAATAAAAATTATTTTAAAATGAAATAAATGTAAAGTAAAAATGAATAAAGTATAAATAATTAATAATAATAATCCCTACATATAGGAGTAAATATTGTGCTAATATCGTCATCTTGAATACATTGCACAATTTACCAATGATATTCAATATATTTCCGGCAAAAATAATAAGTACTCTTCGAAAAAGTGTAGTTACAACACTGTCTTCCAAAAATTCAAGCATCTAATTGACCGTCTTGGTGTTGTTGATGACGTGTCACCAGTTCAGTTTTGAGTGTTGTAGATAAATGTCTGAAGGATAAAAAAGTAGAGTATTAAAAGTCGGTAGAAGAATTTACGATAATTCGCATCGCAAATGGAAATATTGTCTATTGATACTATTTCTCTTTTCAAAAGAGAAATAAGGTGAACAAAAATTGGGAAGTATAGTCATTGACTTTATTTCCTAATTCACATGGAAATATTTCAATACTGTCTGCAGCATGTTGACAAAAAATCAAGCGATATCTTTTCCAAAAATTGATTTAATAATATGATATGATTTTTAAAATTATTTGAAAAAGCGTGGCAGTCGAAAATTAGGAATAAAAAATTGCGATTTTTAATTCCAAATTTTCACTTCATAATATAATGTGATTATTAAAATTATTTGAAAAATAGCAACAGCAAATTTTCACTTTATAATTTAAAGTATTTGAAAAAGGCTAGTAGCCGAAATCTCTCCCTTTATAATAGCTTTGTTTGCGTACAAAACTGCAAAAATTGTAAGTAAAGATAGAATGACGTAAAAGTAAAAAGTTTCAACCGAACAGGAGTCTGTAACCGCAAAAGCAGCTGTTTCTATTTTAATTGGTTAAAAGTTCAAATTTTTTAATTTTTGTTGTTGCTTTCCCTGTAAAGACTTGTAGCTCTCTGTCAATGAAATGTCAAAATGCGCTCTCTCGGTTCAAGTGTTTTGTGTAAGCGAACACTTTCTCAGTAAAAATTTTATAAAATTTTTAAAAATTTTAAGGTACGTGAACAAAGCTAATATGTGATTATTAAAATTATTAGATTTTTAATTCGAAATTTTAATTTTATAAAGTAATAATTGTATACATTCCTTATTAATCAAAGCTTAGTGAGATACAATGAAGGAACATAAAATGATAACATCAGCAAATTCAGATGGATTTGCAAAACTGCGAGCACACAAAAGTTCCACGTCGTTATGTTTTGATAAAAATGATTTTACGAAGGAGAACTTCTCAGTTGACGAATTCTTACACAAAAATCGTAACGCGCCAATCCTTAAACAATTGCGCGATGATTTGGGATTATATCTAAAGGGATTGCGTGCTTCAATGATTGATCTCATAAATGCTGATTATGCAGACTTTTTTAGCCTGTCTGCAAATCTCGTCGGTTTGGATCAATCTATTGCCAAAATAGAAAATCCATTAATGGTGTTTCGTAAGGAAGTTGAAAATGTCCATTCACTTGCAAAAGATGCTGCTACTGATGTTCGAAATAGCTTGGAGAGAAAACAGCATTTACGCTAACAAAGACGAAATTTAGAATGTTATCAAAAAGTTATAGATACAATGCATAAGTTGGAAAGCTTATTACAGTATTCAACAACTTAAAAGACAAACTAATTAACCCGCCCAGTTTACAGTATCCAGACTTTGACAAACCTTTTATACTAACAACAAATGCTTCTGATTTTGCATTAGGAGCCATACTATCCCAAGGAGAAATTGGTTACGATTTACCAATTTCCTATGCAAGCAAATATCTACAAAAACATGATATCAACAAGCCAATTATCGAAAAGGAACTGTTGGCAATTCATTGGGGAATAAACTATTTTAGAACATACCTGTATGGTAGAAAATCTATTCTCACATAGAAATTAGTCATCGAAAATACATACAACAAGGTAGAATTAACTCAAATGCTGACGCACTATCACGAATTAAGTTAGATAGTGACGTACTTAAATCAATGATTCCCACTAGTAAGATTGAAAAAGAAGATAAGAAAATTAACGAAGTAACAAGGAGCAAGGCCGCGAATTTAAAAGAAATGAAAGAAAAGAATTTAAAAGAAAACGATAATAAGGATTATATATATAAAAATATTGATATAAATGTATTCAAGAGGAAATATAATGAGTTAGAAATTTAGGAATTCGAAAAGCTATTTTAAAACTAAAAAAAGATACATTTGGAAAAATATGAGACAAATGGTAAAAGAATTTGTAAACAATTGCAAAAAATGCACTCAAAACAAAATTGTTAGACACACAAAAGAGCCTCTTGTGGTGACAGACACCCCGGCATCTACATTTGACACTATCGCGATTGACACGGTCGGTCCGCTTCGCATATCAAACGGCTATAGATACATATTGACAATGCAATGCGATCTATCCAAATTCGTAATAGCACACCCCATTGAGTCAAAACGCAAAAACAATTGCGACCACGCTGGTTGAACAACTGATTCTCAAGTACGGTTTCATAAAAACATTGAAATCAGATAGGGGTACGGAATTTGTAAATGAGTTAATGAAATATGTATGAAACATACTTAACACGAAACAAGTATTTTCCACACCATACCACCACGAAACTATGGGCTCACTTGAGAAAAACCATAGGACACTTAACGAATTTTTACTTTCCTTTGCAGACTATTATGAATGGGATAAATGGGTTTCATATTACACTTTCGCTTACAACACGACCCCACACGTAGATACATTGTATTCACCGTATGAGTTAGTTTTCGGTAAATTACCCGCGCTACCAAACGACAATATAAATAAACAAACAAAAATTTATGACATTGATGACATTGATGACTATGCCAATGAGTTGAAATTGAGACTCCAAAGGTCAATACTCAATGCCAGGAACATTATCAAAACTGTTAAAGAAAAACGAAAGTCAAAATGTGACAATAAAACAAACAAGGTTGAGTTGGAAATAGGAAACCTAGTGTATGTAAGACTACACCTTTTCCAAGAGTACTTTAGAAACAGTAAAATGTACTTCAGAAATGGTAAAATGAATTTCAGAATAGTCAATTGAACTTCAGAAACTGTAAAATGTATTTCAGAATAGTCAATTGTACTTCAGAAATTGTAAAATGAATTTCAGAAGCTGTAAATTGTACTTCAGAAATGGTAAATTGTACTTCAGAAGCTGTAAAATGTTCTTTAAAATATGCAATTGTACTTCAGGGACCGTTCTTAGCTGGATATGAACCCGGTACTTCCCCACTGGCTTAATGAGCAGTGAAACATTCTAGGATCTTAAGGAAGGTAAGATAGGTATTGAGGGGTGAGAGGCCTCATATTGGTTGATCAACCATAGTACAATTTTTGATCTCAGAAGTACATTTTACCAATTCTGAAGCACAATTTACGGCTTCTGAAGTACAATTGACAATTCTGAAGTACATTTTACCATTTCTGAAGTACAATTGACTATTATGAAATTCATTTTACAGTTTCTGAAATACAATTGACTATTCTGAAATTCATTTTACCATTTCTGAAGTACAATTGATTATTCTGAAGTACATTTTACGGTTTCTGAAAATCATTTTACGCATTCTGAAGTACAATTGACTATTATGAAATTCATTTTACAGTTTCTGAAATACAATTGACTATTCTGAAATTCATTTTACCATTTCTGAAGTACAATTGACTATTATGAAGTACATTTTACTGTCTCTGAAGTACTCTTGGAAAAGGTGTAGTCTTACATACACTAGGTTTCCTATTTCCAACTGACGGTTTAAGCGGGGGGGTAGCGAAATAACAGCCCTTGGTCGGGGGAACCCCGAGTCATTCCGGTACGTAGAACCGGCCTTCGTGGGAATGCATCCATTCTTAATTCATTTTACCTCGTCTGCCCATGCTCAACATTGCATAATAAAATTCTTCTAACGTCTCCCGTGGTTGACGTTTACGCTGTGCCATTTCGCGATGTACTTGCGCTGACATACTCGTTTTCGGAAAATCTTTCGTAACGTTTGATACTAATTCTGGCCAAGACTGAAACACCTGTTGCGAATCCAACCATGTTTTCGCAACGCCCTTCAAATTCAGCTGTGCCGCCACAAGAATTTTTTTCTCTGACCATCCGTATATGCTTTTTGTAGGGATTATTATTATTATTAATTATTTATACTTTATTCATTTTTACTTTGCATTTATTTCATTTTAAAATAATTTTTTATTTCTCATTTCAAAGAGAAAATTTTTGAAATTTAAAAATTTATGATTATTATATTGTATTTCTTGTGGTGAATATATTTAAAAAATTTAAATAAAAGTTTAATTAAAATAATTAATTTATTGTTATTTGTGCTAAATATAACCTCCTGGCAGGATCGCCAATAATAACAATAAATTAATTACTTTAATTAAACTTTTATTTAAATTTTTTTTAAATATTCACCACAAGAAATACAATATAATAATCATCAATTTTAAAATTTCAAAAATTTTCTCTTTGAAATGAGAAATAAAAATTATTTTAAAATGAAATAAATGTAAAGTAAAAATGAATAAAGTATAAATAATTAATAATAATAATCCCTACATATAGGAGTAAATATTGTGCTAATATCGTCATCTTGAATACATTGCACAATTTACCAATGATATTCAATATATTTCCGGCAAAAATAATATTGTTGCTGATACTCTTTCACGTATTCCAGAGATTAATACAATTTTAACAAAATATATAAATTTTCAAATATTATTTGAAGAACAACAAAAAGACGAGATACTTAAAAATATTACTTCAAATCTTAGTTCCAAAAATAATTTAAAAGAAATCAACATTCCTCTTCTTGACCTCAATATTTGGTGTGATACTACTCAAAAACCTTTTAGACCTTATGTACCAAATTCTATGCGAAAAATTATTTTCGACAAAATTCATTGTTTAGCACATCCTAGTGTACGTACAACAAGAAAACTAATTCAATCTAAATATTTTTGGCCGAATATGTGTAAAGAAATTAATAATTGGACATCTAGTTGTATCAACTGTCAAAAATCTAAAATTTCAAAATATACTAAAACTCCTGTTCAAAAAATTAATATTCCTACAGGGCGATTTGAACACATTCATATGGATTTAGTTGGACCACTTCCTGTATCAAAAGAAAATCGTTATATTTTAACTATCATTGATAGACATACAAGGTGGCCAGAAGCATATCCACTAAAAGATATTTCAGCAAAAACAATAACAACTACATTTGTTCAAAATTATGTCACTCGTTTTGGTAGATCAAGGTTCACAATTTACATCAAAATTATTTACAGAATTAACTCATTTGTTAGGTTCTCATAAAATTCACACTACTCCTTATCATCCACAATCTAATGGAATGATTGAAAGATTCCACAGGACTTTAAAAACTGCTATAACAGCCTCAAACGATTCTACTCATTGGTCTGAAATTTTGCCTTGGATACTTCTAGGTGGTGCAGTGAAATAACGCCCAAGGAAATAACGCCCATGGACGTTATTTCCCATTCAAAAAGGAAATAACGCCCATGGGCCTTATTTCCTTTTTAAATGGAAATATCGCCCATCTGCAAAAAGAAATAAAGCCCATGGCTCTTATTTCCTTTTTAAAAGAGAAATAACGCCCATAGGATTTTACGCGAGCAACACGAACTATTGATTAGCATTTTTTTCACAAATTACCCTGTGAGAAAAGAGTGGGAAACGTGGCACGCGGAAAGACATCACCGTGGCGGTAGCCACGGCTATGGCACACACCCGGAGTTGGAATGGCGTAGCCCAGGGTTATTTTTTGAAGCGCGGCCGAAGGCCACCTACGCGGAAAGGTGTCCTGCACATAAAAAACGTGGATGGGGCCCCGAATTGGGGATCTGACCCCGGACAATTTTCGGTTTTTCACTAATAACTTTTCACAGAAACAAAATATTGCTTTTCCCCCTTCGGATTATAGTTACGGAGGCCCGATCCACGATTTTTAGGTGCAGAACACCTTTCCGCGTAGGCGGCCTTCGGCCGCGCTTCAAAAAATAACCCTGGGTTACGCCATTCCAACTCCGGGTGTCTCCCACTTTGGTTAACGTGAAATTTGTGTGTAACTATTCAATAAAATACAAAAAGAATTAGAATATTATTGTTTCATTAAAAAAAATGAAAGAGCAATAAGGCCTTTAAGACTTTATTTCTCTTTCGAAGTGTAATAAAGCCTTTTTTGAAATAAAGGCATTATTTCACTTTCAATAGTGTAATAAGGGCTTAAAGGGCTTATTTCACAAGGCGATATTGCACCCCGCCTTATAAAAACATAACAAATATGTTCAAATTTATTGAAATAAAGAAAACCATATACTTAATTCTTGAATCAGCTTGTTTTAATTCGTTTTTAACGTCCGTGGGCTTTATTTCTCTTCGAAAAAGGAAATAACACCCATCAGCAAAAGGTGATAACACCCATGGGCTTTATTTCCTTTTTAAAAAGAAAATAAGGCCCATGGGCGTTATTTCCTTGGGCGTTATTTCACTGCACCCTTCTAGGTTTACGAACTGCTATTAAAGACGATTTTAAATGTTCATCTGCCGAGCTTGTTTATGGACAAACACTTAGATTACCTGGTGAACTAATTGTCTCTAATAATAATAATGAAATTGATAACACAAATGAAACTCTCACTAAACTAAGAGAACATTTTTCAATTGTTCGATCGAAAATTATTCATCATAACAAAGAACGTAGCTTTGTTCCTAAAAGTTTAGATACTTGTGAATATGTATTCTTAAAAGTTATTCATAAGTCAAATTTACAACCACCTTATGAAGGTCCTTTTAAAGTTATTTCTAAACATGACAAAACATTCAAAATTCAATATGGTAACACAATTAAAACAGTATCTATTGATTTACTTAAACCTGCATATTCAATTTTAACTAATACTTTAAACAAAAACACAGAAGATTCATCACAGAAAACAAAAAAAATAACATTTAATATTAATTAATTTCTTTTGATCGTTTCACTGGAGGGGGAGTATATGTAGGGATTATTATTATTATTAATTATTTATACTTCATTCATTTTTACTTTGCATTTATTTCATTTTAAAATAATTTTTTATTTCTTATTTCAAAGAGAAAATTTTTGAAATTTAAAAATTTATGATTATTAAATTGTATTTCTGGTGGTGAATATTTAAAAAAAATTTAAATAAAAGTTTAATTAAAATAATTAATTTATTGTTATTTGTGCTAAACTTTTCAGCTGTTCTATCTTTTGTATGCTACCTTGTAGTGGGTCAAACGTTGGTAAAATTCCACTAATTTCGTGTACACTGGCTGGTCGTTGCAGTGCCGCCGTTGCCTGACGTGGCGTTGCTGTCACTTGTTGTTCCGTAGCCGGTATCGCTGTTCGTTGTGCCTCTTCCGTATTATCTGGTTTACCCGTATTTTGTGTGGTGACTGGTTCAGTTACCGTTTTCGTGAGATCCATGACCATTGACGTAGCTCCTCCATTTGCTGATGTGTTGCATCTTTATCAGTAGTTTCCTCCAGTTCTTCGGATTCAACTTCGTCGGTTCCGTATATCTCCCATAATTTATTGACTTTTGCTGCTTTGTTACCCGTAATGACTATGCTATATTATTTTGTAGCAATTTGTTTAGCTGGTCAATTTTCAACGAATTTAATTTCACCATCACCATGACTATACTATCTGTACGCTGTCTGCTTTCAATGTTAACTTTTTATTTTTCCTTAAAATCTGTACTTTTATTTTTCGTTCTTTTCTAAGCGGTTAATTTTCCAAAGAAATCTCTTCCGATGGATGGCGTTCCCGTTTTAATATATTTTGATTTTTGTCTCCTATTTACTTTGCAAAATCAATCGTTTAGCGGCCGATTGCAATGCCAAACAGCTTTTTTTTTATATTTGTTTGTAACTCCGTTCGCTGAAGCCGTTGTCACTTACTTTTCTCACTACCGTTGCTGTCTTTCTTTACTTTGTTACATATGTGCCGGTATATATATATAGATATTATGGGTTTGGCATGTACCATGCCAATGTTTCAGCTAACAATATTTTCTGCCTTATGTACTTTGCGCTGTCGCTATGCGTTTATTTTTTTCCCCTTGTTCGTTTGTAGGCGGAATGAATCCTGATTCTGAACTGTAAACGCTCTGGTTATTTTAGTAAATGATTTATTAAGATAATTATATATATGTAAGTTGAAATGTATAGTCCAGTATTAGATGTGTTTGGCTGATTAAATATTACGACGTAACTGAATGCGTGCGTTCACTTGGGCGACTGAATACCAACTAACTACGAACTGTCGGTGACACACTCAACAGTGCCAGGAACACACAATCTCTCCTCACCACCTTATTTCCAAATACACCAAACAAACCATGTCTTCGCACATGTCAAATAACTATAAATCTATATCTACACTAATATACATATATTTTGAAAGCCGTTTTCTTCTGGACCGCAAGGCTCAAAAACGGCTGAACCGAATTAAATGAAATTTTGCCCGTAGTTTTTGCTGGAGCCCGACATGGTTATAGGCCACAAAAAATATTCGAATCCGGGAAGGTTTTGGAGATATCCCGCAAAATCTGGACCAGGGTAACCTTATAACGTGTTCATACAATATGGGTATGAAATGAAAGGTGTTGGCGAGTGCTTTAATATGGTGTAGTTATTAGTCCCATAAGAAACCCCGTTTTCGAAGTATTGCCCAGAATATGGACCAGGTGTGGCCCTAGACTGGTTTCCCACAATATGGGTGTCAAATGAAAGGTGTTGACGAGTGCTTGAACATGGTGTAGTTATTAGTCCAATATAAGACCCCGTATTCGAGGTATTTCCCAAAATATGGACCAGGTGTGACTACAGACAGGTTTTCTACAATATGGGTATCAAATAAAAGGTGTTGATGAGTACTTAACACATGTAGCGACGCGTGTGCACCGGTGCACACGACCTGAGTACTCGTTTGGGCCGCGTGTGCACATATCCACACGCAACCTTAATGTCTTTAAACGTGAATGTAGATGTGTTAAAAAAGAAGTAATTTTCAATACCCTATGCGACCCGTTTTCTGAGATATCGACCTAAATGTGGACCAGGGTGACCCCAGGTGGTGTTTATACGATATGGGTATCAAATTAAAGGTGTTAATGAGGGTTTTGAGAATGAGTGGTTTTTACGTACATATTTGAGCCCGTTGCTGAGATATCGACCAAAATGTGGATAGAGGGTGAACACAGTATGTGTTACCCATACATAGTCTATACTAATATATGTATATTTTGAAAGCTTTTTTTTTCTTAGCGCAAAACTTGAGAGCGGCCCACCCGGGTGTGTGCACAAGGCGGACATAGGCTAAAAAAAAAATGTAAAATTTTCCCGATTTTCGGGATATTGGTAAAAATTTGGACTGGGGTTATCCTTGAAGGAATTGTGGCAATATTGGTATCAATTGAAAGGTATTAATGAATGCTTCAAAGAAATGTGAATATCAGGTCCATATATGAACCCGTTTTCGAGATACTTACCAAAATTTGGACCCCAGGAGGTGTTTATACGATATGGGTATCAAATTAAAGGTGATAATGAGGGTTTTAAGAATTAGTGGTTTTTACGTGCATATTTGAGCCCGTTGCTGAGATATCGGCCAAAATGTGGATAAAGCGTGAACCCAGTATGCGTTACCCATAAATAATCTATATATATAAAACAGGATGTATGTACGTATGTATGTATGTTATAGACTCCGGAACTACCACGCCGATTTTGTTCATATTTACAGGAAAGCTCAGTAGGAATCCGGAGAGTGTTTATGTAAAGTTTTATTCCGGGAAGTGGACCAGGGACCGAAATATTCCAAACTTTTTTATTGATTGTGCGTTTTTTTTTTAAATTTGGTACAAAGGTAGTCTTTTACTTTTGTTAAAATTTGCCTTAAGTTTTTTTCCGGGAAGTGGACCATGGACCGAAATATTCCAAACTTTTTTGTTAATTGTGCGATTTTCTTAAAATTTAGGACAAAGGTGGACTTTTGCTTTTGTTAAAATTTGAGGTTAACTTTTTTCCGGGAAGGCGACCAGGGACCGAAATATTCCAAACTTTTTTATTTATGGTTCGATTTTCTTCAAATTTGGTACAAAGGTAGTCTTTTACTTTTGTTAAAATTTTGGGTAATTTTTTTTCCGGGAAGTGGACCAGGGACCGAAATATTCCAAACTTTTTTATTTATCGTGCAATTTTTTCCCTAAATTTGGGCAGAACAACGTCTGCCGGGTCCTTCTAGTATTATATATTTTGAATGCTGTTTTTTTCTTCACGCAGTTTTATTTGTGAAAAAATGGGTTTTGAAAATCGGTTAAATCTTGGGCCGGTGCTACCCGGAATATCTTCATACAGGGAGTAATTTTCAGGTTTTAATGCGAAGCTGTGTTTGAGATATCGATCGAAGTGTGGACCGTGAGTTGTTTATACGATATGGGTAGAAAATGAAAGTTATTGATGGGGAAGAGGGAGAAAGAAAAGTGGGAGAAGATATACAACTGCTCAATGTCTGGGAAAATTTCCCCAGATATTTAGAATTGGCCTGCTTATTTCGTGATAATGAGGGAATTTCAATTATCTCTCGAACTCCGATTATATCGACAGATGTTCCCTATCGTTTTAGCATCAGCTAGCCGGCGTCAAATTAAATGGAATCGCTGATAGACCCAATAAATGTAAAATAGCTCTCCTTTTTTATTTTTTTAATCTGACACTACGTCTGCTCATTTACAAAAAAATTATTAATGGAAATAATTTCTTAAATAAAAAAACAAAAATTCATCAATATCAGTAAAAACCTTTTGTAAATGAACAGGTAGGTCTACTATGCTGCCATTGAATTATTAATAGATTTAAATATTGGGAATATGGCGTATAACGTCGACGAATTAATATCAAAAGTTTACCCGAATATATAAGAACTATCAAGTAAGCATGACTATGTCAACGGGCTATTGTTGCACCAAGAAACAAAAAGATGACGATATTAATAACGTTATCCTTGATAAAGTATCCGGCGAAGTCAGAGAGTATATGTCAAAGCGAAAATGCAGTACATTACCCGATTCAGTTCTTGAATTCCCCAAATCCCTCGGGCTTACCACCTTATAAAATAAAATTAAAACAAAATATTCCAATTTTATTACTGCGCAACCTTAAGCCACCGATTTTATGTAATGGAACCGGATTGCAGGCGAATCAAATGCATAATAACATCTTAGAGACAACAATCCTTACAGGTCCTGCGGCTGGAGACATTCATACCTCGCAACGACACATTAGCAGAAATCAATAAAAAAAACGGAATAAGCCCTGCAAAAATCGAATGACTGAAACTCCAATACAAACAAACGAATTTTCTCATGCAATAACAATACGGGTAAAATGAATAGTCAATTTACCCGGAGCCGTACTGAAAGTTTCCGTACCGTAGAATTTTTTGTTAGAGTGAAATGGCACATTGGTCGGCTTAAGTTCGTTTTGCTATATCTTTTTCTGTCGCACTCTTTGCATTCATAGGAATGGCGAAAAGAGAAGTTGCAAAAGCTTGAATTTACTTCATTTTGTTTTTCTGCAGAAAAAGTTGGCGTGGTCGAGAACGAAATTAAAGGTATGTATACAAATAAATAAATATTGTAATTAAAATTGTTATTTAAAATACTTTTTAATTTCTTTCAGATATTTTGACGTGTATTAGCAGTTACGTGCGGTCGGGAATAAGGTGATTATAAAAGTAAGCCGTAAGTCATAAATTGTGTGTGGAAATCAGCAAATATTTTTGGATATTTGTTTCCATTAGGAGAAAGTTGGAACCAATTATGCAAAAATATTTGCAGATTTGTGAGATATTTGTGATACGTGAGGTTTTTGTGATAAGGGTTACTGCATTTATGCCAAAGTTATCGTGTGCATATACGGACATGAACAAAATACTAGGGTAATTGTTTTCAACCGCGATCGAGTGCAAAAACGCTGTCAATAATGTCGGGAGCGTTTTCAAAAGACGCGTTTTATCCTCGCCGAAAGCTGAAAATAAATGAAGGGCGAGAGTGCAAAAGGGCCTAACCCACAATTTCAAAATTTTTCAAGGCGCGAGAAAAACGTTCGCATTTTTCGAATTTTCAGTGTATTGATCTGAAAGTGAAATTCCTTTTAGATCTTGATAGCATTTCTTAGGGGTTCAAATTTCATGCGATTCGGTGAAGTAGTTTCGGAATTACGAGACTTAGAATTTCTCATGGGCCTAACCCAAGGGGTGCCGAGAGTGCAAAAGGGCCTAACCCGAAGGTGCCTTTCACTTTGCCGGCGTCAGCTATTGTTCATTTCCTGTTTTTTATGAATCAAATTTATGAAACCAACACATCAACAGTCGGAGACTGTTTCGCACTGATGTTTTTCCCCTTGGCTGTTGTATACGCGTGACCCTGGCGTCGCGATTCGCGACGAGAGTCTCGTTGTCTTGGCATTTCTCCGCTAGTTTTCAATCTAGAGAAATGAAATAAAGTGGAAAATGATTAGTGGGGATTACTCCACAACGCCTTGATTGCGGTTTTTTGAAACTTTGATTAAAAATTGCCAATACAAAACGATTTACATAAACTTCAACATACCGATCGCACTTTGAACTGTCACAACATAACCTAGGAAAACACAATCAAAAAACGCTGTCGTAGGATAATTACTTGAAGCTTCTCATTAACGCTAAACACCCTAGATGTCGTCGCAGACTTATGGTTTTTGTTTAAACTTGAGCGATATGAACAAAAACACGGTTTCCCCATAAGGCGCAATGAGGGCTTAGGCCCTTTTGCACTCTCGCTACCCCGCGGGTTAGGACCTCGGCCAACTTTGAAAATTCATAAAAAATTCAAAAAAATGTTTAGAATTTTTTGGTCAACGCCTACGTGACAAGACGTGTTTGGCAAACTGAAAACCATTAAAAACTGAATTTCGAAAAAAGTGTGGGTTAGGCCCTTTTGCACTCTCGCCCTTCAAATATTTTGTTAAGTGAAAAGTTATTGACAAAAAAGTAAAAAAATGTCTGTGCCTGCAACAACCAAATGTAAATTACCAACAATTGTCAACTTTGCATGCAAATATCTGTTAAAGTTTTTAGTAGATATTTGATCTCTGAAGGCGGATGCAAATTTCTGTGAAAGAAACGCGTTTTTTGATACCTCTCCCGACATTATTGGCAGCGTTTTTGCACTCGATCGCGGTTGAAAACAATTACCCTAGTATTTTGTTCATGTCCGTATATGCACAAAAACCCTCACATATAACAAATAACTCACAAATCTGCACACATTTTTGGATAATTGCTTCCAAGTTTCTCCTAATGGAAACAAATATCAAAAAATATTTGCAGATTTCCACACACAATTTATAATGGCACGCCTATTTAGAAATGTGTTCTGCACATACATATATAACTTGGATCACACACCCTCCATTTATGATTTGACATGGGTCATTTTATGGTTTTTAATATGTATATAATTGTAATAATAAATAAATAATAAAATATAATAAATTATGTGTTTTACTAAAATTTTTGATAGGTAAACGGTTTAGTAAAATGGCAGTAATTTTACCGTAAAATTGCTGTCATTATACAGGTAAAATTACGGTCAGACAACATGTAAATTTTCCGTAAATATGCTCGGGAAATGGCCGTCAATATATAAGAAAAATGTCTGTAAAATTACGGTCATGGTTATTGTAAAATGACGGTCACAAAAGAAGTCAATTTACTTAAATATTTGGAGTTATATGACTATTCATATGACGAGTAGCTGTGACAGTACAGTACAGTAGGTGTGAGCAGTACAGCTATTTGCTTATCTTACGCAAAAAGAAAATGAGAAAGAGCGAGATGCAAAATCTCACAGACAGGAACGTGAGAATAGAAACGGTCAAAAAATCTACCGATGCCTTTATAAAAGTGATGGGAAAAAAACGGAAACTTTCGGTATGGCTTCGCGTAAATTTACGCATCATTTTACCCGTATTGTATTTGCAGGGAGTGATGTAGTCCTTTTTTCATTTTACACATTTATATGTATGTATGAGTGTATCTGATCCTGATTGGAAATATACTTTACTTGAATTATAAAAATGTGTTTTTGATTTTTAAAAACGTGCATTTAGTGTAAGTAAACAATTATTTGAGTTGGTAAATTCTGGGTTTGAAGTGAGATATCTTTAAACAATTTATTCAACTTAATATGTATATGTATTATAATATACTCAAAGCAATCATTAATAATAATCTATGGCAATGGTCGGCGTTTCATATATCAATTGATAATGCTCAACTCACAGATCGGTTACGCTCTTTCTTCGGTGATTTAGATGAACATCAAGTTAGCGAAGAACCCCAAATGAATCGAATCGGGACCAGTAGTGGAATTCACTAACTTATTGCGCGATTCGATTCGGTTGTTTTTCGAGATTTTCAGTAGCGATTCTGTCGCTTGCACTATCGAATATGCGATTCACTAACTTATCTATAACGATGCGGGCAAAAGATTTCTCATCCCGCTATAAAACATACTCTAAGTACACAAATTCCATTTTTTAATAATAATAATAATATGGATATAATATTATTTCCATTTTTAATCAAAAATTCAAATCATATGCATTTTATTTAACGACATAGAAAACAACTGCAAATTGTGTGTCGTTTACTTTGCGAAACAGCTGATTCCGAATAAGCGAAAATCGAGAAAAAATAGTGAATACCAATATCGTGATAGATATCGATACGACAAAATGTCGATTGCGAATGTCGTAATCGACTGTAGTGGAATTCACTAACTTATAGCGATTCGATTCGGTTTGATTTTTCGAGATTTTCAAAAGCGATTCACTAACTTATTTATAACGATGCGGGCAAAAGATTTCTCATCCCGCGATAAGGCATACTCTAAATATTCAAATGCAAGTTTTTAATAATAATAATATGGATATAATACTATTATTTAAATTTTTAATAAAAAATTCAAATTATGTGCTTTTTATTAAACGACACAGAAAACAACTGCAAATTGTGTCGTTTACTTTGTCGTTACCTATACAAAAAAATCGAAAAATAATTCGCGGCAACTTATGCCAAAAGTCCGATTTCGATATCTTATCTCTAACATCATTTTCATTAGGGAGCTTCGCTAAGTTGACACGAAGTTACCTATACAAAGAAATCGAAAAATAATTGAAATTAAAAATTTTTTCTCTCCCGGCTATTTCAAGGCAAAATAGCGCCAAATTATGCCACAAGTCCGATTTCGATATCTCGTCCCTTGATTCCAAGTTAGCGAAGATCACCCAAAATTCGGAAAAATAATTACACGGCAATATTAATTCTTTCCCGGTAAATTAACGCCAAATTACCCACCTGGTACCGATTCGATTCGTTTAGGATGTTTCGCTAACTTGGTGTTCATTTGATTTTGCCGTCGCTGAGCAAGTGGCGTAACAACATCATGTGGGGGTATCGCTTGTTTGAGCGGCGATTAATTGGTACATGTATGTACAAATATTGGCTTACTAATGGTGGACGGTATCCAACAATTTTCCATTAAATAAAATATAATCATACAACTAAAAGATACTTAATTTCGCATCGAAACGGGCTAGAAAAAGATGCAACATAACGTTAATTTGGCAGCACTGCTGTTGTCACTTTGGAACCAATCATCACGCTAGACTATCAACCGATCACAATGATCAACCGGATAGCATTCCCACAACAGCCGGTACTACGTACTGGAATGACCCGGGTTTTACCCGGCCAAGGGCTGTTATTTCTGTGTAACCCTGTCCTATTTGTCCAGTCCCACTACTAAATTGTCATCCCCGGAGCAATCCCTTGCAGCAGGGTTGCTCCGGTGTCTCTTGTTATGGGCTGGTATTGAATTCAAACGTTCGCATTCTGTTCAGTGCAGTAAATGCAAGAGAGGGCTTCACAAATCTGGATCCTCAGGACTTAACCCTGACATCCCCAGGACCCGTGCTTTCTTCAGTACTTATGACGCACCATGTTGTTCACGCCCAAGTGCGTCCCGAGGTTTTCGTCGCTCCGGCGTACCCAGGCCGCACCTACCATCATCAAATGGCGACAGTAGTGGCTCAGTCTCCCCGACTAGCAGCTCTGCTGTCCATACGACACTCCTCTCCCCTTCGGAATAGGCAAGTTGTGAACAACGCCGAGCGTCAGTCCCCACTTTCTCTGCCCCCTCGTCCCCCCCCCCCCCCCCCTACTTCCAGCATGCACGTGGGTCAGGCACATAACCTCCTCGTACCTTTCACCACGTGCACTGTCTGTCGGCAAAGACTATATACGCCTGCGGCATCGGTTAAGTGCAATAACTGCCTTGGCCTATACAAAAGCCATACAGGAACCTATGGACGGATATATTTATAGCCCCTTGCTGCAGAACTCAGCCGCCCTCCACGCCGCACAACATCGGCCACGGCGCGCTGATCCCCACACTGCGGCATAGCCTGGGACTAATCCTACCTCCATCTAGGCAACCACATCCGTCCCTCACGCCCAGCATGTCTTCACCTTCCCTCCCGACACACTTTAAAATCCTACAGCTGAACTGCAACGGATTAACAGGAAAGATCGCGGAGATAACAGACTTTATGAAGTCGAACAACATTTCATTCTTTCATTCATTTATTTATTGAAAAATATTAGTACAATAAGATCTACGATCTTTTATAGTACAACAAAACTTAAATGTAAACAAAGATAATAACAAGAACATTACATGTAATAACAAATATATAACAGTAAAAATATAAAATAAAGGAAGAGTAATTAAAACTAGTAGTTTAGATAAATAGATTTCAAAAAAAAGACAGTGAATATACTCGCGTTCATTGACTAGAAAGCAGGTTACTTTAAATGGCGAACTAAATACATACTTATAATTAACGGAAATATTTATAAAGAACGGTCTTAAAATTGCTTTTACTCATGCTAATACGAATAGATGATGGAATAGAGTTCCATATACGCATAGCATTGACGAAGAATAGGCGTGAAGATGCCAAGTAAATAGTTGTAGGTTGGTATCATCAAATCATTAGATCGAGCAGACCGGGGGAAAACCAGTTTCTCATATAAAAAGCTGGGCTCTTTATATAACATCATCGGTAAAGAAAAATACAATTTCTAGCTTTGAGGTAATCCGAAATTTGACATCCTAATAAGCTCGATGTCCAATCAGATATATGGTCGTACTTAGCGATCCCAAACACTGTAACGTGGTTAAAGACTATATCAATTTTGTGGGCTGACTGAGAACTCATTTTACTATAGACCAGCCCAGAGTAGAAAATTGTGTCACAATTAGTTGTATAGCTAGTTTTCTTCTTATGTTGATCGGTGTGTAAGTTGAAGACATGCGCAAGTTTCTTAGAATATTATAAACTTTACCGACCACCGAGTTAACATGATCATCACAGGTTAAGGTTGAGTTAATTATGAACCCAAGGTTGGTTACCTTGGAAACGAGTTTTAAAGGTTTATCGGCAATGTATAAAGGTGGAATATTTAATAAACGTATCCTTTTTTTAGCTATGGGTAGCACATATGATTTATCACTGTTAAGAGATAACCCTACTAGACCGGCCTAACCACACTCACTAATACATGCAAGCGAAAATTGTAAATTACCAACACACACAAAGCCTTCTTTCAAACTTTGCTTTTTCTTTGTGTTTCTTCTTCTTGAAAGTGTTAGCAAAATGCAACTGCGTCTTTAAAATATGTAAAAAATATTAAAAAAGGAGTTTAGCAGTGAAATTACAACTAAAACGCCTTGATAAGGAAAGTATATAGTGCTTATAATTGTTATTTAACAAGTGAAGTACTGTTTTGAATATTTATAATTTCTGATTATTGTGAACGTGAAAATTGTCAAATTTTGACTTATATTAAACAATAAAAAGCAAATCTAATAATCCAAACAATTGTCTTTTCATAGTTAGCTATATATAAAGTTTGCGTCATTCATAACCATTAGCGCTGGCTTGTGTTTGCATTATACCTGACTGTTAGCGCTAACCAAACTTTTCGTTATTGAGAACATGAGTGAAGAGTGCGGATTTATGTGGTTTTACTTGCGCTAGAATGAGATGCAGTATACGTACGTGTGCAAAAAAACAGCGAACACACGGTTAGATTTGGCACACTGCTCTGCAGAAATTGAGAAATATATGTAAAAATAACGCAAGCGCAAGTTAGGCCGAGAGGTTATCTGACTCGTCAAATAACCTGCAGCTGTCTAGTAGGGAATTCATAATTTTTCATCGCCCATTCATAGTTGGATGCTAAGTCATTATTTAACTTCGAACAGATTACGCTTGTCTCTTCGTGGTTTCCGTATAAGCACAACTGGACATCGTCAGCATAGGCGTACATTTGTACATGTTTACAGACATAAAATATATCATTCATGAACATACTAAATAGTAATGTGCCGAGTATCGATCCTTGGAGAACCCCAGAAAGTAGTGGTTTTAGACCAAAATTCTCGGAGCTGATTTTAAGATCTACCCGTTAAATAGCTCCGCATAATCCGCGTTGCGAAGTCACCAAAACCGAAGTAATTTTTCAATTTCATTCAAAGAAAGTCACAATTAACAGAGTCAAAGGCTTTTGAGAAGTCAAGTAAACATAATAAACTAAGTGGGTGCTTGTCAAAAGTACTCTCATATCGTCTAAAATTTTTAAGACAGCCGTAGAGCAACTGCGCTTTGGTCTGAAGCGAGACTGATAAGTGCACAACAAGTCAAAGGTATCGATATGAGAGTGAATTTGCTCGGACAACAACATCTCGAAGACCTTTGAGAGAGCTGGCAAAATGCTCCTCAGTCGAAAATCAATTTGAGTTTTGGCAGACTTGGTTTTCGCAATAGGTCGCAAAGTGGCAATTTTCCACTTATCAGTGAAGCATGAGGTTGTGAAACTGTTAAAGAGTAAGCAGAATATAGGGTGCTATTATTTTTACAAATTTGATGGGTATCATATCCTCACCAATTGCGTTCGACCTTATCTTATAGATGCACCTCGCCACATCAAATTCGGACACGGCTTTAAACTCAAATGCTCGCGGGACAGGCTCTACAGAGGCATGTCTGGTAATAGAACAAGCATAAGCACAATTAGGAGAAACACGGCACACAAAAGCATCATTTAGGTCTTCAGGACTAAGGAAACAATCAGTACTGTCACTTACATGCACACGAAGACTTTTCAGGTTACGCCACAAAACATGATTCGGCAACGAAGTATCTAACATCCTACTATAGTACTTGCATGTATTGTCTATTACCCCTCCTGATCATAGCTCGTACCGAAGTGGTGAACCACGGACAAGATATAGGTCGAGTACGGTAAGTGCGAAGCTGAACTTGGGCGGCATATAAATGTAGAATGATTTCATTTAAAAAGTTAAGTTTGTCATGCACTGAGCTCCGACCCCAACAGGCAGACCAATTAATTTGGGATATATAACATGAGCTATTAAAGTCCCCCTTCGGGTTGGGGGCCCGCGGTAGGCATACCGGTTGTAAGAGGCGACTAATATGCACAAAGGTAATGATGTGCAACTTGATGGTTGATCTACGGACATGATGCCTTCACCTCTCATTACCCATCTTCTCTTTCCTTTCGGAAGGAGGGATGACATGACCTAGAAGGTTGCACTGGTTATAACAAATCGCTACCACGACAGTCGGGCAGTACCGCAAGGGAGTGCCGGAGCGTACCGGATTCATATCCGGCCAAGTACTGTTAATTCGACAACACTCCCCAAAACCTTCGGGGAGTGATTTTGTTGCTACAACAACAACAACAACAAGGCTATTAAAGTCCAGCAGACGATAGTCAGGTGAAATAGATGGACAAGGCGCCACATTACGGTCATTAAGCTTAATGTCAAGTGAACAAAAAATTAAATCATGGACCGAGATAAACGACATTTGGTCAAACTTTAGAACAATAGACATGTCAGACACAACAAAATAATCTAGGAGGCTTGGACTGCAGTTTTGTCCAAACCTTGTGGGTACGGACACGTTCACAACATCAGGACCAATACCGGAAATACACTCTAATAGACGACAACTATACAAGTCACTACTTAGCAAGTTCACATTAAAATTTCCACAGATAATATGAGGTAGTTGACAGCCGCAGAGGGCAACATTGAAAAATATTCATTGACATCACAACACTTATGGGGACTATAAACGCATGACAGAAGGACTTTAGACAAAAAACTAGACACTTCAACTAACAAATGCTCAGTAACGCTACCAGATACTCCTGATATTAACCGAGTTTTAAGATACTTTTCACAATAAATTGCTACACCACCACCCTTTTCAACCCTCCTATCCATGTTGTTGTTGTTGTTGTTAGCAGTGCTTCGCCCTGCCCAAAGGGCCAGTACACTCCTAGTTGTCATCGGGCTCTTCTAACGGAAGTCCAATGAAACGCGCTGTTTCACCAGGGTCGGACCAAAGTGAAAGGGGAGTTAGAAGAGTATGTTCCAAAGAACACGAAAAGAGACATTCCCACAACAGCCGGTTCTACGTACCGGAATGACTCGGGGTTTCCCCGACCAAGGGCTGTTATTTCACTACCCCCCTGCCTAAACCGTCAGTTATCCTCCCCCCAATAATGTCATCCTCCGAGCAGCTCCTTGCAGCGGGACTGCTCAAGACTCTCCTGCTCCGGGCTGGTATTGAATCCAACCCCGGACCTAGAGAATGGATCTGCTGTGTATGCTGGAAGAAAATTTATGTGAAACGTTCACATTCTGTACAATGCTCTAATTGTAGCAGATGGTTGCATCTAACTAGTTGCTCCGGACTAAATCCCTCTACTCATAGACCCGCTAGTTTTTATAAAACTTTTGTGGCCCCTTGCTGTTCACGTCCTATGACGTCCAGTGGCCGTCGTCGATCAAGTATCGCTCCGCCACATATGTCTGACTCTGTCACATCAGTCTCCACGACTAGCACTAACAATGCACATCAGCAAGTAGATCTTCCGAGCGGCCGCTCACGCCCACAGGCGTCAACATCTCACACAGCAGCTCACAGCTTCTCCCTACGTAGCACTTCCCAAGTGGATTTGAGCAATGCTGAGCGTCCGCTCTCTCCCACCCCCTCGGTCAGCCGCTCTTCTTCCAGCATTAGCACGAGTATAAGCCACAACCATCAGCTCCTGGTTCCTTATACTACGTGCACTGTTTGTCGGTTAAGATTATATACGCCGTTGGCATCAGTCAAGTGCAATAACTGCCTTGGCCTGTGTCACCTGCTCATATGCTCTGGACTCGCGAACAGGAACCTATGGACTGATACGTACGTTGCGCCATGCTGTCGAGCTACGCAACCTTCAACGTCGTCTGACTCGCCTCTACCTTCTGGTAACGCGATTCCTTCGACTTCAAGATTGCGCCGTAGTGCGCGACCCAGCCTATTACCACCTAGGCATACGCACCAGTCCTTGACCCCCAGCATCAACTCTGCTCCCCCTACACATTTCGGTATCCTGCAATTTAATTGCAACGGCCTAACCGGCAAAATTGATGAAGTGACAAATTTAATGAAGCGACTGAACATCAAGATCGCGGCGATTCAGGAGACAAAGTTAGGTGGAAGGTCGTCTCTTCTGACCTGCAACGGATACAATGTACACGTTTGTGACCGTGCGAGAGGGCTTGGGGGTGGTCTGGCATTCATCACGCATCAATCTGTGCAGTATCGTCTATTTGAGCCTGACATCGACCCGAGGGACACCACCTTAGAACGTCAAGGTATGGTTGTCCGGTCAGGCGATGTCGACCTTGAAATCATAAACATTTACGTACCTCCTGTCACCTGTTGTCCCAGGGATTACCACCCTGACATTCGTGCGTTACTCAGGGGCGAGAACCGCGTCATCCTTGGTGACTTCAACGCACACCACGACCTGTGGCACTCCAGCCTGCAGGCCGATGGTAGGGGACAGGAGCTGGCTGACCAAATAGATGATTCGACGTTCTGCACGGTAAATGGGGATGCCCCCACTAGAGTGGCGGTAAACTGATCTAGCTCGCCAGACATCACCATAGTCAGCGCTGGCCTAATAATCTGTGTTGAATGGTGTATCGTATCGGGATACGAGTCATCTCAGATGGCAATCCTCTGTGTCACATTTTTTATTCTGCGCTTGCCAGCAAAAATGACATGTAATTTGAGAAAAATAAATGTACAACGAGAGAGAGTGATCAGCGAGTCAATTTAATAAATAGTTGGGTTTTTGAACCATTTTTCCCAACTCTAACCGTGGTGTTTTTATTGGAAGTGTGAGATATTGCCGGGTAAGTGGATTAAACATTTGGTCCGTGTAGACCCGGATAGAACGGTGAAATTGGATATTTGTGAAATGTGAAAGAATATGAAGAAATGTATGAACACATATACATACGTATATGTGATAGAAGCCACCTGGTAGCAGTGTGGCTGTAGGTATGTAAACATGTATACATACATGATGGGAAGTTTGTAGAAATCACTTGTCTTATAGAAATAGGAGAAAGAGATGTCCTCTGCATTTGTGCAGGTCCTAGTGATAGAGCACGTACTAACAGCGTTCGTCTTGCAAATGCATGTATACAAGGGTGCGACAGAGCGCTTAGCGCAACATTATGAATGAGATAGAGCCCTTGCGCATGTTGAGTGAAAGGAACGTAAGCTGTTTGAGTGCGAGATAAACAGTGTTGTTCGGATTCGCGCCTTATGGTGGTTGAAAAAAAAAACCGAACTTCACTTCGTAATAATCGTTAAAGAGTTGAGACGTGTTTTTACCAGGATTTGCTGATAAATTTCATAAAAGATTTTCAAGTGATTTAACTTTGAGGTTTGATAACTGTGAGTATTTAAAAAAAAAAGAAAGGTTGATTACAGGGAGAAAGTAAATAAAATGTGTGAAAGTTCTCTGTTCTGCTTGTGATATGGTGATAGTTGGAGAGACGTAATTCGTGGCCTTTGGTGGCGCGAATGTAAAACGAAATTTACACACGGTGATAGAATTTGTTCAGTTGCGATAGAGATGCTAGATTGCAGAAAGATATTTACAGTGTGATAGATGTTTGGTTGCTGTTAGAAGCAACAATTTTAGTGAAATAGCGTTTGTGAATACGGTCGTTACCTAGAAGTGAGCTGTGCAGTAGTGCGGATCGGTTCCCATACAAAAAAAAAGTGTTTCCAGTCCACCCCTAGGATTAAAGATATTTTGAAGGCGATCCCAAAAAAATTATTATTTTTTTTTTGCCACGCCCCCCCCGATGGGCTATTTACTTTTTTTGACACTACGTCGCCATTTTAAGTCCGATTTTAATGAGCCGTACACCGTTGTTCATGGCTTGGAAGCCGCCACAATTCATCCCTTAATCATTTTTTATTCTGAGTTCAAATTCTAGTAGTGACTGTCGGTATCTCGTTTCACATCATACCGAAATTCCATTTTTTTTTTAGTCTGTCGAAAAGGCCTTTAAATTCTGTGAAACTTTTTCTTTAACAGTTACTACTTTTGTTCATAGCTAAAAAAGATATAAAGGTTTCAAAAATCCAAATATAACCCTGTGTTAAATTTGGCAACTATGCCAAATTTTTTTTTACTAGAATTGGCAACACTGGTTACTATTACTTTTAGTTAAATGTTTTTTGTTTATGATTATCAATTTTCTCTATGAAATGCCAAACAAAAGTAAATCAAAAAATAAACAAAGAAAAATGTTCGTATTTGTTGTTGTTTGAGAAATGTTTGTGAGCTACTGAGAATTTAGGATTTTGTGAATAATTGTCATAGATGTCATATACGGTTCTACCTTATAAGTATTTGTATCATGGTCTTCTCTATGACAAATTCTTGCTTTTTCCTCTATTTATGTAAAAATTATAGTTCCGTGCATTTGAATGCATTTGAATGCATTTTTTTATAGCAAGCTTGAGTTCAGCCAAAATTTAATATAAATAATATATAATATAAAAAAGCAAAAAAAATTTTTAAAATAATAGCCTGTATAATTTAAAAAAAAATATTGAGGAGAGAGAAAAAAACTAAAAAACTGAAATATTATCATAGAGAAAATTGAGTAAGCATAAACAAAAAACATTTAACTAAAAGTAATAGTAACGAGTGTTGCCAATTCTTTTTATTTATTTATTTATTACAGTCTTGTGGACTTAGATTAAAACTATTAAAACACCTACATTAGAACGTTATAAACTTCACAAGTAAATACTATAATTTAACACTTATGTACTATATTGCATTTGGCTTTGTATATATGCTTTGGATTTGGATTATCTTATATTTACACCTCTACAATAGTTGTGTAATCATCTCTTAAAACTTTTCATATTTTTGCAGTCTTTTAATTCTCTCGGTAATTCATTATACTCCCTTACTCCTTCGAAATATATACTTTTTTTATCAAATTCGGATCTTACTATTGGCAAATGAAAATCATTTCTATTTCTTGTGTTATAACTATGTACATCATTATTGTATTTCACACGATCGTTTAGATAATTCGGTAGGTTTCCTAACTTTATATTATGTATAAATTTCAATGTATAGTATAACACAAGTTGTTTCACACTAAGCCAGTTCAAGCTGTTTAGTAGTTCCTGTATGGGAGTATCGAAACGTTTTTTAAGTATGAATCGCATCACCTTATTTTGTTTTACCTGCAATTTCGCTATACTTGAATCAGGCATTGTAAATAAAATCGTTGGGCAATATATAAAATGAGGCTCAACGATGGACCTATATACTATTGTTTTAAAATATCTGCTTATGTGCTTGCATGTCCTGAACATAAAACCTATCTTTTTTGATACTTTCCCCTCTATGTATTTAAGATGCTCATCAAATTTAAGTCTGTCGCCTATTATAACTCCTAAATATTTTATTTCGTTTACCCTTTCTAATCGTATATTTGCTATTTTTAGAGACACATTGTCAAATTCTACCCGTGATTTCCTCATAACCATCCATTTTGTTTTATCTATATTAATTTTGAGTTTGTTTTGGCATAGCCATTTGTAAACCGAGTCTATGTCTGCTTGTATCTTATGTGTAGCTTCAGAAATTGACGGACATCTAATCGTCAACAATGCATCGTCTGCAAACAGTCTTATCTTACAATGATTTAAGCAACTTTTAATATCATTAATATAGATTATAAAGAGTAACGCAGCTAGTACTGATCCTTGCGGTAAACCTATTTCAATATCTATTTCAGTTGATATCGCATTTCTGATAACAGTTTTCTGCTTTCTTCCTGAAAGGTAGCTTTTAAACCATTTTAGCGCTGTATTTCGTACGCCTATGTTGTACAATTTCTTCAACATCATCTCCCTGTCGATAGTTTCAAATGCCCTTTTCAGATCAAGAAAAACAGAGATTGTTACTAATTTGTTGGTCATGCCTTCTTTCCACTCTGCTATCACCATGTTAAGTGCGGTTTCGCAGGAGTGTTTAGATCTAAACCCCGATTGCTCGCTAATAATAATTTCATATTTGTTTACATATTCGAGCAGCTGTTCCTTAACTATTTTCTCTAATATTTTTTCATCACTAGGCAATGTGTTTATTGGACGTATCTCTTCTGGTTTTACTGTTCCTTTAACCTTTCCAACAGGTACAATTGTAGACGTTTTCCAGCAAGTTGGGAAAATACCACTATTTAAACATTCATTAACTATACTAGTATAAATATATCCCAAGTACACCATACTATCTTTGACAACACCTTCTGTTATTAGTTTCTTCCCTCCGTATTTATTTTGTAGTGTCGCCACTTTTCGCATATATTGCTCTACGTTTATATTTTTAAATTCAAATAAACTTCTATTTAATTCTACCTCAGCTTCAACTGGCATAATGGTTTCAATGCTATTACGAATAGTTTTTATACTTTCAACAAAAAACTGATTTAGTTGCCTTGCGATTTCATGATCTTCCTCAACAACGATGTTATTTATAAGCACTCATTTTAACTGACAGGTCTCCTTATTCATATTTACAGCATCTTTTAGACATTTCCACATTCGTCTTTGGTTATTACTGTTGATTGTGATTTTATTTTCCATGTATTTCGCCTTTTTCAACTTGATAACTTTTTTGTAGTGTCGCTTTGCGTTATTATAGTCCTCCCATGAGTTCGATATCTTCGCCAATTTGAACAGTTCATATTTTTGCTTGTTTAGTTCTGTTAGCTCGCGGTCATACCATTTGTTCATTAAATTGATTTTAACTAGCTTTTCGTAAGTTATCATTTTCATTACGTCTTCAAGGATGTTATGTACTATTATAACTTTCTCTCCAGCGTCACAGTTGGTTAGTTCTGCAAGGTTGTAACGCCTGAGAAGATTTAGTAAACTTTCCTCTGTGTAGTTATCCCAGCATAAGCGATTATCATACATTCTCATTTTGTAACTTTTTTGGACAGGCAATTTGAAGCATATTGTTTCGTGGTCTGATATTTTTTGGTGATCTAAGTTTAATATTTCTATGTCATCACTATTGCTAAAGAGCAGGTCTATTTTGGTTTGCGATGATTCGGTAATTCGTGTATTGAAATTTATTAACTGTCTCATTGACCTTGCTGCAAATGTTCGGTTTAGTTGGTTCGAGTACGTTGATTGTATATTCATGTTTATGTTGAAATCGCCAATTACAACATTATTTTCACTTTCATTAAAATATTCTTCCATCACTGCATCAATATAACTAACGAACTCAGCGTCGCTTGTATTCGGAGAATGGTATAATACACCAATTCGCCATTTAATCGTGCTTTTTATTGTTTGTAGTACAACACACCACAAATTATTGTTTAAATTGTCGTTATAAATCACTTTAAACTCGATCAATTGATGAATATATATCAATACACCACCTGTGTGTCGACTGTATGAATCGCACCTTATATGATTATATCCCGTAATACTTAGCTCGGAATCACTGATATTCTCTGTGGTATGAGTCTCGGCACAGAAAACGAAATTCGGAGTTTCTTCTTCTATCATTCTCTCAACTTCTTCCTTATTGGCTGTAATACTATTAGTATTGAGATATACGCACTTTATGTTATTTTTCCGCTTTTTATGATTTTTATTATTAATTTTCAAACTGCATTATTGTTTAATTGCTAATATCCAAGCTTAAGCTTTTTTACTTGCAATTTATTCAAGTAACATGGGCAATTCTTATCAAATGTGTCATGATCTATTTCTAACGGCAGGTTTAACTTTTCCTTTGCTTTAATACAATTTAAACATTTATTAATTGGATTTTTATCACACGTTTTCGAGTTATGGTTCGCGTGGCACTTATGGCAGACTTCTTCATTTTTGCATTCCGAAGCTTTATGGTTAAAACCTTTACATTTATAACACCTTAGCACACTGATCGCATCATACACTTTACATCTATCCCAGCCGATATTAATTCGCTCCGCAGTAAGAATCTTGGAAAAGCCATCTTTTTCAGTTTCTATTATTATATCGAAAACCACCGTATTGCCTCGTTTTCGTTGTTGCTAATTTTTTTTACTTCACTATGAATTTCTGCACTGCCTTTACCAATCAATTCTGTTTTATTTTTCACTTCTTCGACCATATCATACAAGCTTTTTATCTCTCCGATTTTCTTTTCAAAAAGCTTTTGAGACTTTTCCATTTTTGTTACACGTTGAGAATATCGACTCTCCACGGCTTCAAGCAAAGCTTTTATTTCACATTGACTGTTCTTCATGACTTCTTCAAACTCATTTCTGTACTCGACCAATATTGAGCTATTCTTCTTTACACTCATTTGCATGTCTTGTAGCACTAAGTCAACATTTCGTATGTATGTCATACATTCCTCGCACATAAGCCTAATCATGCTGTTATGTACACCAAGAACTCCCGATGAGTATTTATCAACTCCTGAGCATGGAACGCTCTCATGGAACACTTTACCACACACCCCTTCACATCTGACTCCACTCTCCCCCCTAATGGAGGATTTGCAGGTAGCACACACACTCATTTAAATTGCTTGAGCTTTTTCCCTGTGCCGTTTCTTTTTGTTTATGTATTCCAACTTTATTATTTTTTTTAGTCACTTGTTCACACAGTTATTTGAATATTAGAAATTTATTAAATGCAATTAATATTTCACTTTATTTTTATTTAAAATTAATTTATTCACTACTAGAGTCACTATCTCACATATGTGGCGGATTTTATTAAATAACTTTGCATGATTTTACTATTATTTTCAAAGTACCAGTAGACAATATAAAACACGTCCGATCGCTTCAATTGTATGTTACAGGAAAAAAAAATTTGGCATAGTTGCCAAATTTAACACAGGGTTATATTTGGGATTTTTGAAACCTTTATAACTTTTTTAGTTATGAACAAAAGTAGTAACTGTTAAAGGAAAAGTTTCACAGAATTTAAAGGCCTTTTCGACAGACTAAAAAAAAATGGAATTTAGGTATGATGTGAAACGGGATACCGACAGTCACTACTAGAATTTGAATTCAGAATAAAAAATGATTAAGGGAGGAATTGTGGCGGCTTCCAAGCCATGAACAACGGTGTACGGCTCATTAAAATCGGACTTAAAATGGCGACGTAGGGTCAAAAAAAGTAAATAGCCCATCGGAGGGGCGTGGCAAAAAAAAATAATAATTTTTTTGGGATCGCCTTCAAAATATCTTTAATCCTAGGGGTGGACTGGAAACACTTTTTTCGTCGATCCACCTTACTGTGCAGCCATTGGGCGAAAGAGGTAAAATAGCGTTCGTGAATGCGGGCGGTACCGAAAAGTGAGCTGTGCAGCCATTTGATGATAGAGGTAAAATGGCGTTGGTGAATATGGTCGTTAGCAGAAAGTGACCTGTAAAAGTACAGAGTGAAAGAAATTCTCCGAATTGTGCGATAGATCGAACTATTTAAATATAGTTTCGATAACTTTTGAGAGCTTGCAAGCGAGAAATTGTGTGAAAGACAATTGAAATCATAACAAAGAGCAAATTATGTGCTGTTTATAATTAAATGTAGAGATAGTAAGTACACATCAGAACAAAGAATATAGGGTGAATGGCGTAACCGCAACGAGGGAAGTAAATTTATGATTTGTTTCCTTTTTTTTTTGTTTCCTTTTCTTTTGCGATAGATTTCAAATGGCTGATTCAAATAAGCATACCGCTGCTTTGCATGCAATCAAGCGTGTAGGCGAGTTTGCACAAGGGCCGTCCTTAGCGACGGCGGATATTGAGATGGTGAGAGCGAGATTAGAGAGATTGGAGGAGCAATGGGTGCGCTTCAATGCTATCCATAGCGATGTTGTTGGCAGCATTGAGCCCAGCGCATTAGTAGAGGTAGAGCGAGGTATGCAGCTCGCCGAAGAGGTTTATTTTCAAACTCGTTCGACCTTGAAGCGAAAGATTGAGGACCTCCAACCTCCAGAGATAGCTTCGGTGATAGGCTCGGTTGAGCAACAACCAATCAATTTGCAGGTGAATGTGCCATACCACCAGCATGATCTAAAAAATACCTGGGGTGAATTTGATGGTAACATCTTGAAGTGGCAGGGCTTTTGCGACAGATTTGTGGCTGCGGTCCACAACAATCAACAAATTGCTCCGGCATACAAGTTCTCATGCCTGAAGAAGTCTATGACGGGAAAGGCTGCTAAGACGCTGGGTGAGTGGCAGCTGACTGATGCCAATTACCAAGAGGCATGGGACAGGCTAAACCAGCTATATAATAGAAAATATTTGATCTGCCGCGAACACCTCAGGCAGTTTGATCGCCTACCCATGTTGCAGGGCAGTCCCAGTGCTGATGAGCTGCAACGAATGGCGAACGTGACCCATGAGACCTTGCGCCAACTACGCGCGCAAGGCTTACCTGTCGAATATTGGGACATGTTCGTTGTCCACATGCTGCACGAACGGTTGACAAGTGCTATCAAGGTGGGTGTATGCAGTGCCCTGGCAAGCCGATGCACAACAGTACATTGTGCCCAGCAGGTGAAACAGCGAAGCCGGTCCTACCTGTTACTGAGAAGAAGAAGAACGCTGGTAAGGGAAAGAAACGTGGGGATAGAGCTGAGAAAGATGGCGATGATGAGGGGTCAGATCAATCCTGACTACCAATGAAGCGAAAGAAAGCGAAAGATGAGATAGAGGAGAAAGGGCCGCCAAAAACACAAAATAAATTTGCAAAACAAAATGTAAATACAGTGTCAGTAGAGGCGGATGAAAACAAAGAGACTGTATCTTATTCAAAGGAGTCTGATTTAGAAACAGGTTCTAGTATGGCTCTTTTGCCTACAGCAAAGGTGAGAATAGAGGTGAAAGGTGTTAGGTATGGTCCATTTCGAGCGCTGTTGGATACAGGGGCACAGCCCAACCTCCTTCAGCATATGACAGTTACAAATTGTGTCAACGTTAGGTAAAATGGTTGGCATAAATGGCAATCCAGTCGAGGTGAGAAAGAAAACCCAGGCAAAGATTATACCGTGGTTTGATTCAGATTACGGCATTGAGGACGAGTTTTGGGTTTTACCAAGGGATAGTGACTTGCAGTTGAAACTGCCAGGTGATGGGTCGAATCTTTTAGAAAAGGAGAACCCAACAAACATGCCACTGGCGGACCCGGAATATTGGGTAAATAGCTCCGTGAGCATGTTGTTGGGTGTGAAGTTTTTTGCGAAAGTTATAGTGAGAGTAGTGTCTGGGGACCTTGACTCAACAATTCAACTGGAAACAATGTTGGGAATTGTTGTCTTTGGGCCCCATTCACAACGATACAGTCATGAGACAGGTGCAGTGATGGGGGTGATTGAGTGCCAGAACTGTGAGGAGTTGAACCAGCTTGTCAAGAGATTTTGGAAGCTGGATGAGATAGGGAACTATCATAAGCGCACAGAAGAAGAAGAGGCAGTAGAACAGAATTATGTGAAGACTTATGAGAGAGACTTGAAGGGCCGTTTTGTGGTCACTATCCCAATCAAAGAGAAAGTTTTAGGTAGTTCCAGAGAGATAGCGTTACGGCGATTTATGTATTTAGAAAGGAGATTGGAAAGGGAAAGCGAGTTGAGAGAGAAATACATAGAGTTTATGAGAGAGAACAAAACCCTTGGGCACATGCAAAGGGTTACAGAGGCACGCAAGCCAGGCGAGGTGGTATACTATATATCTCATCACTGCGTGACTAAGAAATTTCGGGTTGTATTCGACGCGAGTTGTAAAACAGAGAGAGGGATATCGCTGAATGATATCCAAATGCTCGGAGAAAAGTTACAGAGAGACCTAACTGAGATAGTGATGAGGTTCCGAAGACACAGGATAGCGGTTAGTGCTGACATCAAAATGATGTTCCGGCAGGTGAAGGTAGCGAAAAAGCAATGGAATTTGCAAAGAATATTTTGGAGAGAAAGTCGAAGAGACAGATTAGAGGAATATTGGCTAACCGTCGTTACTTACGGTATGACATCGTCGGCACATAACGCGGTGAGGTCAGTAATCCAGTGTTCAAGAGAGGCTCAAGAGTCATTCCCGAGAGCAGTGAGAGTGATAGAGAATGATTTTTACATGGATGATTTAGTGACAGGAGAAGAAGATGAGTTAGAGGCTATCAAACTAGCAAAAGAAATCAATACTGTCTTGAAAGGTGGCGGGTTTGAATTACGGAAGTGTAAATCGAATTCCATGCAGCTGAGAGGGATCATGAGCTCCGATTCGGATGACTCAATGATGCTGACGGAGAATGAGAGGGAGACAGTTCTCGGGCTCAAGTGGTTAGTAGAGAAAGATACCTTTACATTTGTAGTGAAGACACCCGAATTAGAAGAGAGAGTGACCAAGAGAGTTATATTGAGCCGGGTTGCGCAACTGTATGACCCAAACGAATACATCTCGCCAGTGACTATTTTGGGAAAGATAATCATACAAAACCTGTGGAGACTGGGCCTCGGTTGGGATGAGAAGGTCACCGATGAGCTGGAGACCAAATTCCGAGAATATTGGCAGCAAATAGTTTTACTGGAGAGATTTCGAATAGATAGGTGGTTAGGTACAACCAGAGAAAGTAGAATAGAAGTCCATGGTTTTTCCGATGCATCTTCGACAGCGTATGGGGCTGTGGTTTATATACGATCAGAAAGTCCTGAGGGAAAGATAACCAGCAAACTTGTGGTTTCTAAAACGCGGGTTGCTCCATTGAAAACAGTCACTATTCCGAGATTAGAATTAGCAGCGGCAGAGCTACTAGGTAGACTCTGGACCGACGTGAAGGGTTCAATGGAGTGGAACACGGTAAAGTACACTTTATGGACAGATTCATTGGTGGTATTACACTGGATCCGAAAGCTTCCGTGTGATCTAAAGCCGTTTGTGGGTAATCGGGTTGCTTCCATACAAGATAACACTGAGATTAATCGCTGGGAATATGTAAATACAAAGGACAATCCTGCAGACTTATTGAGTCGTGGATTGAAGCCGAGCGAGGTGGTAGACAATACCTTGTGGCTGCAGGGCCCCAGATGGTTGTGTTTACCAGTTGATCAATGGCCAATGAGAGAAATGGCGAAAGATGCACCAAAAGAGATAGAAGTAGAAATGAAGGTACTCACGGTGATGACTTTCAAACCAGAGTTGTCAATCAAGGACAATAAAGCCGGGAAAGATATTCCATTACTCACTTATTTATTTATTTATTTATTTATTTCATCTATACAATATAAATGAATTTATATAGTATATTTTGGGGCTGGGCGACTAAGGCCATGTAGCCCCATGTAAAATTGTTTTTATTTTTGTTTATGTTGTTGTTTTTTTTTTTTTTGTTATACTTCGTGAAGTAAATTGTGAAAGTTAAGAGCATCTTTTAAAATTTTAATGGTATTTTCTTGGCTGCAATGGAGCACTTTTGTTAGATTTATGTTTTGGTCTCCTGATATTGTGCAATCTTTGAGTATGTGTTCCACGCTAAGTGTTGTTGCGCACGTTTCACATTCTCTTGGTCGTGTGTGTTCAAAGTGGTGTTGGGATGTAAACTTTGTTACGCCAACTCTCATACGAGCTATAATTATGCAGTCGGTCCTTGAGAAGTTTGGGTTGTATTTTGGTCGTCCGATGTTGTTGTTGTGTTTTCTTAAGAAGGACTCTGATAGAGACCATTCTTGATTGTGCTTCTCTTTGGTAAGGCTTTTATAAAAGTTGGTTATAATTGTACTGAGACATGGGACCTCCGTTATCAACGGCAAGTTTTTGGCTTGTTTGGCCGCGTCATCCGCTATCTCGTTGCCTTTAATACCTACGTGCCCTGGTATCCATAGCACTGTGATTTCTACTTGGGGTGGCAATCCATTTGTGAGGTATGCGACCTGCTCGTTGTTTGTGTTATACAGGGATTTGGCTACACTTAAACTGTCTGTACATATGAGTGCGCGCCTGGTTGTTGTCGTTGCGTGGTGTGCTGCGAACCTTATGGCTGCCAACTCAGCATTGTAAATTCCAGCGTTCGGTGGTAGTAGTGACTGGTGAACGATCTCATATTCGTCGGCTGATTTTTGTGCTACTACTGCGTATGTTGCTGTTTCGCCGCAGAGTGAACCATCTGTGTATAAGGTGATGTCCGAATGGTGATTGTTCTTGTATTCCAGAAACGCTTGCCGGTAGAAGGCTGGGCTGGTGTTATTTTTCCTTTGCACACTAAGTGAGATGTTTACCGTTAGCTTAGGGTGTGTTGTGCTTTGTTCCATGGGTTTCGAAGTCATTGGTGTATTTGTAGTCAGCAGGTTCTTTGCTATAAGTTGAATGCTGCACCAGCTTTTGTTTGCTTTATTTTTGCTTCTTATTTCCCAAAAAACGTTGTGCAATGAATGCGCGTAAGACGTGAGCGCTTTTGCGGCCAGATTGGCTGACATGGTTTCCAGTAGCCGGTCAAAATCTTTGAAGCCTGCCTCTACTCTAGTGGCATCCAGAGGTGTTGGTACTAAAAGCCCCGAAGCTGTTCTAAAGCAGTTATTCATGGCGGTATTTATTTTCTTTTTATTTACCTCAGATGTCCATCCGTATAGTGTAACGCAATGCTGCACCGCACCTTCGGCCAACGATCGGCATATTGAGAGTGCTGTATCGATATGTGGGCCTTTTTTTCTGGTACATATTACCTTCAGCACATTTTGGACTTTGCTGAGTTTGTTTATGATATTTTTTACGTGATCATTCCATAGGGCGTTTCTGGTGAAGGTGACACCTAAGATTCTCATGCTGGTTTTTAGTGTTTCTAATGTGTATGTTGCTAGCATGACAGTTTCTTTTTCTGCAACTGTGCAAGGCTTCTATCTTGTTAGGGGGTCTTATTTGCCCAGTTTTGTATCTTGTCGTCCAGGTTATTTAGCGTTAGCTGTACCTCTGCTACGGTCCCAGAAGCTAGCGCAAATATGTTGTCTGCATATATTCCTATGAAACTTACGCCCGGTGAATTGTCTAGTAATTTTGAAAGTGTGTTTGTGTAGGCACTGAATAGAAGGACTGAAAGAGGTGACCCCTGCGGGATACCATTGTTTAATGTGTAGGTACGTGAAAAGTGTAAGATAACCAGTATGTAACAACCCTGTATTACAAAACAGGCTATTTTATATTGTAACAACCCTGCGGTTGAAACGTAATGAATACAACCCTAAATGTAAAGGGGAAACAAAGAGAAAATAAAGAAAAGAAGAGGAAGACACTTCCTGTTGAACCAAAAACTCGAACGCGTGTTTAAATTCGTAAGAAAGTAAATATCGGCTTCAATCGCCTAAACTCTACCAAATAAAATACAAGTTTTTAGCTCAGGTGTAGGGAAACCCCGCTATTTTATAACGAACATATTATTTTGCGATAATTATGTCAAATATGGCCAATCGTAATGAAATCATGACTTCACTCATCGAAATGGGTATGGAATTTCCAGCTACGGCCACAAACGCTCAATTGCGTCGCCTCCTGCAAGGTGTAATCGGAGATGGGGCCGTTACCAATATTATTACTACTACTGTCGACCATTGCACCACAGTTGCTGCCGCTGCCACAGTCATTCCTGACGTAGTCACAACCGCCATTACCGACGTTTCTGCCGATATTTTTGTTACTGCCGTTCAAACCAATGCCGGTGCCTCTGTCACTACCACTGTCGCCGCCAACACATCCCCTGTTACTACTGCTGTTGCTGAAGGATTTGTCGAATCTGCCGATATTGTTACCACTGCCGTTACCCCTGGTGTTACTACCGCCGCCACTGCCGTTACCCCTGGTGTTTCTACCGCCGCCACTGCCGTTACCACTGGTGTTTCTACCGCCGCCACTGCCGTCACCACTGGTACTACCACTGCCGACACTGCCATTAGAGTTACAGATGTTGATGACAATGCCAACGCCACTTACTACCCTGGTATAGCCAGTAAACCAAATATTGACGAAGAACTGGCTGATCTACGTAAACAACTAGAGATGCTCAAATTAATCAAAGAAATAGAAGAATCACGTAGACTAGATTTTGGTGACATAGAGTGCGCACTGCCAAAATTTAGTGGAGACGACATCTCAATGACCGTGCAAAATTTTATCCGGGATTTTGAAGAGGTTACGGAGGCATCAGGGGCGGACGACCGCTTCAAATTGTTGGCCTTACGCCGGTGCTTAACAGGTACGGCAAAAATGTTTTTACTGACCACAACAGCGTTGAATTACGGTAACGAGGTCTACAAAATGCTGGCACGCAGGCGTTGGGATAAAAAAAAAGAATCCCTGCACTGTTACGTGTTGGCCATGCAAGCTATTGCCAAAAGGGGCAAATGTATCTGAGTCAGAGATAGTCGAGTTCGTAATCGACGGGATTGGCAACACCATCCCTAATGTACAGCTGCTATTGCCAGCTAAAAATTTAGAAGAACTGAAACGATTGATTGCGCGGTACGAGAGGAAATATTTTGCGATTGAAGCATTGAAGATTGATGCAGTGTCTACAGCAGGGCGCCGGCAAACTTCAAAGCCATTGGATGATAGTAGCACAAGGTGCTACAACTGCTCCAGAAGTGGACATATAAAACCCAACTGCCCGTATCCGTTGCGGCCAGAAGGGTCATGCTTCCGTTGCTGGCGGATGGGCCATGACCACCGCTCGTGCCCAAATCCGGCCAGGATATTAAAACCGAAGAACCAAGTAGCAGTGGTGATGCAGAATGATGATGATGAGGAATTGGGCGTCATTGACGCATTCAACTATGTGAGTATTGTGTTTAAGGTAAAAGAAAAAATTAAGTCTGATGTACTATTTTCTCTATTCGATACCGGTAGTCCGGTTAGTTTTATTCAGAAATCAAGGGTCCCGGAACAATTGGTCCATTTGCAAGTGGTGGCTCAACCGGGATATAAAGGAATCGGGGGAAAAAGAATTAATATTATTTCAAAATTAGAATGTCATGTGAAATTTAATAATTTGGTCAATAAAATTGAATTAAATGTAATCCCAGATGAAGAGATGATAGTAGCCGTTGTTTTGGGACGTGACTTCCTTAATAAATTTAATATTCAACTTAGAAGCATTCGGAAAAAATATAAAAAAACAAAATTGTTAGACATAAGGAAAAATATTAAGCAAAATGTAATACAATTACAAAATAATGTAACCGACTTCGACGCACTCTCTGCTATTGCAAAATCCTATTCAAAAAGGAATAGCCATTTTAGTCCCGATGAATTACCTGCCGATGACCTGCCTGACGTTTTTAGTATCGATGTTTGTTATGAGGAAAATGAGATAGATATAGATAATATACTTGCCGAGAGACACCTGTATAGGTTAAAGCAACTTATTGATGATACTTACATATATTAAATCGGTAATAAATACTGAACCACTTAGGTATGAAATGAAAATTCATTTAAACGCAGACGTCCCTTTCCATCATGCCCCCCGTAGGTTGTCATATGCAGAACGTAGTGATGTACAAACGATTATAGCTGATCTTCTTAAAGAAGGAATAATACGTCCAAGTGAATCACCCTATGCTTCAGCCATTGTGCTAGTAAAAAAAAAAAATGGGAAAACCCGCGTGTGTGTGGATTATAGAGCTCTCAACAAATTGACGGTTAGGGATAATTACCCATTACCCCTGATTGAAGACTGTATTGAATATTTACAAAACAAAAAGTTTTTCTCTGTTTTGGATCTGAAGAATGGATTCCACCAAGTTAATATGTTTGCCGATTCCATACCGTTCACCGCGTTGTTGTTGTTGTTGTTTTAACACTACTTTGCCCTGCCTAGGTAGTCAGTATCAACCTTACCCAATATTGTCATCGAACTCTTCTAACGGAAGTCCTAAAAACCTAGCGGCTTCAACAGGGGAGGACCAGAGGGATATGGGTGTTAGAAGAGTAGGCTCAGATGAGCAGACAAAAAGATGGTTAGTAGTATGGGGGGACAAGCCGCATGCCGGACAGACATTAGGCAAGTCGGGGTTCAGTCTGGATAGGTAAGAGTTTAACCTATTACAGTATCCAGACCGGAGTTGGGCTAGCATCACCCTAGTCTCCCTAGGCAGCTCGCGCTCCTCTTCGGCAACGGGTGGTGTTGCTGCCTGAAGAACGGCGTTCACCGGGAGAGAGCCAACATAGGAATTTACCGAATTTGTGTGGATGAGGGTGAGGGCCTGCCGGTGCACCTTAGGATCAAACGGCGTGGAAATCAGGTGCCGGATCTCATCGTAGTGTTTGCGTAGATGGCTCCTTATGCTCCGGGGGGGCGGATCCTCGTTGATCAGGCGTCCGTTCGGATGCTGCGGTTTGCAACAGTTGAACAGGAATTGCCTGGTCAACATCTCGCTATGCTCTTTAACGGCGAGCATTTTCGCTTCATTATGTAAGTGATGCTCCGGAGACATAAGAAGACACCCAGTGGCGGTACGAAGGGCGGTGTTTTGGCAGATCTGTAGCCTCGTCCAGTGTGAGACAGTTGGTAGCTTGACACTATCAACGTAGACGTCTGATTCCATGTTCACTTGCGTTGTCCACGTCGTAAATAGGGTGGCCGAGGACTTATTCGGTGACAATGCCAGGTTTCTCCCGGCGAAGAATTCGGACACGGCTGGGAGGTATGAGTTAATTCGAGAGCAGAGTTCTTCTACGGAGGGGCCTGTTGCCAGAATCGTACAGTCGTCGGCGTAAGAGACGATCGAGACACCCTCTGGTGGGGGGGGAAGTTTCGATATATAATAGTTGAACAGGAACGGGGATAGGACACCACCCTGTGGCACCCCCTGTTTAACTATTCTGGGTTTTGATCTTGCGCCTCTGAACTCAACCGACGATTGACTCATATAGTTTGCAGTCCAACGTTTAAGACAGGGAGGAAGGGACGAATCTTCAAGGTCTTTCATTAGTTGCGCATGGTTGACCGTATCAAAAGCTTTGGCCAAGTCAAGCGCAACTAGCACTGTCCTGTGGTTTGGACGCTTTTGGTTTAGTCCGTCCCCTATCTGAGTGGTTATGGCGTTCAGCGCGGTGGTGGTGCTGTGATTTTTGCGAAATCCATGCTGATGTTCGGCGAGCCGCAGGTTTGCGGTGAAGTACGGCAACAAGGTGGCTTCCAACACTTTCACTACTGGCGAGAGGAGAGATATCGGGCGATATGACTCCCCTACGGCAGCTGGCTTGCCAGGCTTTAGTAGTGGGACCACCTTTGCTTGTTTCCATCTTTCAGGAATAACAAAGGTGGAAAGGGAAAGGTTGAAAATTTGTGTGAGGTATCTTATGCCTTCGTCGCCGAGGTGTTTCAGCATCAGCATGGAAATGCCATCGGGGCCGATATATTTGGTGTTCTTGGATCTCCGAATAGCCTCATGAACTTCTGTTGTGGAGATGGCAATGGGCGCATCGCTGTTTTTGTGTTTGTGCGCTTCCCTAGTGGCTCGGCGAATATCTTTGTTCAACGTAGGATGCATTACAAATTATCGGCAGAAGGCACTCGCGCATCTTTTTGGCTTCGACTGAACCTTATCACCGAAGGCGATGGATATTTTGTCGTTAGGTTTAGTCGGGTTGGACAAAGATTTCACCGTCGACCATAATTTGCCAACTCCAGCCGAGAGGTTGCAAGACCTTAGGTGCTCCTCCCACTTAGGGCGTTTGTGTTGATCTACTAAGCGTCTGATTTCCGCATTAAGATCCCGTATTTGAGGATCCGTAGGGTCAAGGTGTCTAATATGGTCACGTTCATTTGCCAGGGCCGCTGCCTCTGCGGGGAAGAATGGACGCACTTCCTTTATTCTACCTGACGGAATGTGTTGGTGGGAGGCTGAAATTAGGGCCATACGAAACGCCTTTTCCCCTTCTCGTACGTCAGACGGGGTAGGAAGAGCAGCGAAGGCGCTCTCTGTGGTGTTGAGAAAACCCTCCCAGTCGGCTTTATTGAAGTTAGTGTAAGTGCGTTTCTCAGCGGTGACAAAGTCGGTGGGGCGATCGATTGAGAGCACTATGGGTAGGTGGTCTGAAGCAAGCGTCAGCATCGGTCGCCAGTCAACGCAGTTTATTAGTCCAGCGCTGACTATGGTGATGTCTGGCGAGCTAGAGCAGTTTACCGCCACTCTAGTGGGGGCATCCCCATTTACCGTGCAGAACGTCGAATCATCTATTTGGTCAGCCAGCTCCTGTCCCCTACCATCGGCCTGCAGGCTGGAGTGCCACAGGTCGTGGTGTGCGTTGAAGTCACCAAGGATGACGCGGTTCTCGCCCCTGAGTAACGCACGAATGTCAGGGTGGTAATCCCTGGGACAACAGGTGACAGGAGGTACGTAAATGTTTATGATTTCAAGGTCGACATCGCCTGACCGGACAACCATACCTTGACGTTCTAAGGTGGTGTCCCTCGGGTCGATGTCAGGCTCAAATAGACGATACTGCACAGATTGATGCGTGATGAATGCCAGACCACCCCCAAGCCCTCTCTCACGGTCACAACGGTGTACATTGTACCCGTTGCAGGTCAAAAGAGACGACCTTCCACCTAACTTTGTCTCCTGGATCGCCGCGATCTTGATGTTCAGTCGCTTCATTAAATTTGTCACTTCAACAATTTTGCCAGTTAGGCCGTTGCAATTAAATTGCAGGATACCGAAGTGTGTAGGGGGAGCAGAGTTGATGCTGGGGGTCAAGGACTGGTGCGTATGCCTAGGTGGTAATAGGCTGGGTCGCGCACTACGGCGCAATCTTGAAGTCGAAGGAATCGCGTTACCAGAAGGTAGAGGCGAGTCGGACGACGTTGAAGGTTGCGTAGCTCGACAGCATGGCGCAACGTACGTATCAGTCCATAGGTTCCTGTTCGCGAGTCCAGAGCATATGAGCAGGTGACACAGGCCAAAGCAGTTATTGCACTTGACTGATGCCAACGGCGTATATAATCTTAACCGACAAACAGTGCACGTAGTATAAGGGACCAGGAGCTGATGGTTGTGGCTTATACTCGTGCTAATGCTGGAAGAAGAGGGGCTGACCGAGGGGGTGGGAGAGAGCGGACGCTCAGCATTGCTCAAATCCACTTGGGAAGTGCTACGTAGGGAGTAGCTGTGAGCTGCTGTGTGAGATGTTGACGCCTGTGGGCGTGAGCGGCCGCTCGAAAGGTCTACTTGCTGATGTGCATTGTTAGTGCTAGTCGTGGAGACTGATGTGACAGAGTCAGACATATGTGGCGGAGCGATACTTGATCGACGACGGCCACTGGACGTCATAGGACGTGAACAGCAAGGGGCCACAAAAGTTTTATAAAAACTAGCGGGTCTATGAGTAGAGGGATTTAGTCCGGAGCAACTAGTTAGATGCAACCATCTGCTACAGTTAGAGCATTGTACCGAATGTGAACGTTTCACATAAATTTTCTTCCAGCATACACAGCAGATCATTCTCTAGGTCCGGGGTTGGATTCAATACCAGCCCGGAGCAGGAGAGTCTTGAGCAGTCCCGCTGCAAGGAGCTGCTCGGAGGATGACATTATTGGGGGGAGGATAATTGACGGTTTAGGCAGGGGGGTAGTGAAATAACAGCCCTTGGTCGGGGAAACCCCGAGTCATTCCGGTACGTAGAACCGGCTGTCGTGGGAATGCCGTTCACCGCGTTCGTAACCCCTAATGGACAATTCGAGTATTTATAAATGCCATTTGGGTTAAAGAATGCACCGGCAGTGTTCCAACGTTTTATTAATACTATTTTTCGGGATATGTTAGATAAAAGAAAAATTATTATATATATGGACGACATAATTATTGCCAGCGAAAATTTTGAAGAACATGTAGCACTGTTAAAGTCAGTATTAGAGCGAATTACTCTACGCGGTTTAAAGCTTAACTTAAAGAAATGTAAATTCGGTTACCAAGAAATCGACTATTTAGGATACAAAGTTACTAGAGCGGGAATTGCACCTAATGAATCTCATGTTAAAAGTATTAAGAACTTTCCGGTTCCTACGAATCCAAAACAATTGCAGCCGTGCCTGGGTTTATTTTCCTATTTCCGTAGATTTGTGCCATCATTTTCACGAATCGCAAAACCTTTACAAGATTTATTAAAGAGAAATACTGAATTTAATTTTGACGAAAAATGTCATGACGCTTTTTCGGAGTTAAAGTCTCGGTTAGTTAGAAGTCCAGTTTTAGCCATTTATAGCCCAGGAAGAGACACTGAGCTATACTGTGACGCAAGTAGTATTGGTTTTGGAGCAGTACTGTTACAGCGTCAGGATGACGGCAAGTTTCATCCTATTTCTTATTTTTCCAAAACTGCTTCAAATGCCGAATCAAAGTACCATAGCTTTGAGCTAGAGACCCTATCTATAATATATGCCTTAAGGAGATTCCGGACCTATTTGGAAGGTATACATTTAACCATGACTCTTGATAGAAGACAGTTGAATTCCCGAATAGCTAGGTGGGCCCTAGAGCTAGAGAATTATAAAATACAACACCGTCGAGGTACTTCCATGGGTCATGTTGATGCGTTGAGTAGACGACAAATTGCCTCAGTTATAGATTCGGATGATATAGAATTCCGTATTCAAGTTGCTCAAGAACGTGATCAAAATATTAAGAAACTACGGGATCGACTTGTCAATGAGGAATTGACTGAATATGATCTAATTGACGGGCTAGTTTACAAAAAGAATTCGGATGGCAAAAACGCCTTGTATGTTCCTGCTGAAATAGAATTTAATGTTATTCAGTCAATACATGAGAAGTTAGGTCATCTTTCGGTTGATAAATCATTGAATAAGTTAAGTCTTTTTTATTGGTTCCCAGAAATGCGAAAGAAGGTCGAAAGGTTTGTTAGGAACTGCCTAAAATGCATTATGTATGCCAGCCCTCCCCAAGCAAAAGACAAAAACTTATACCCAATCCCGAAAACGCCGTTACCATTTGACACCATCCATATTGACCACTTTGGGCCACTACCATCGCTAAAATCAAAGCGAAAACACATCTTGGTAATAGTTGATGCATTTACTAAATTTGTTAAGTTGTACCCTACTAACTCTACTAGCACCAGAGAGGTTATATGCGCTCTTGAGAAATATTTTAGCTATTATAGCCGACCGAGACGTATCATTAGCGATAGGGGAACTTGTTTCACATCACTACAGTTTGCTGAATTTTTATTGAAAAAGAACATAGGCCATGTGAAGGTAGCGGTTGCCTCTCCCCAAGCTAACGGACAGGTGGAGAGGGTAAACCGAATCATCAAAGCTATGTTAGGTAAATTGACTAATAATTTGAATCACGACGATTGGACTAAGAAGCTAGCGGAAGTTGAGTATGCTATTAACAACTCCATCCACAGCACTTGCCGTGATACCCCAAGTCGGCTACTATTTGGTGTCGAACAAAGGGGCATCATAGTAGACGAGTTTACCGAATATTTCCAAGATAAAATATGCCCTGACCGAGACCGGGATTTGGATTGTATACGCACTA